>JAODKF010000068.1:34467959-34484630 GCA_026779585.1 Mormyrus proboscirostris | reverse complement strand
GCTGGCCGGCTGATGTCGCATCCTAAGGGGACAGCTGTGACAGCGCCCCCTGGAGGATGACCAGGATGATGACGACGCTCGATGCATGAAGAGGGCGAAGGAGTCAGACAGCGCTCCAGTTCAAGATTAAAACCACTATTATTCATCGATTCATTCACCCATTCACTCAGTACTCAGTACTCAGTACTCATGCAGTTGAAACTAATGCTGAAGTCCAATTTGCTTTGAATTCCTGCTAGAATGTAAAACAAGATCACCTGCCAAGACTCGGCCATTCTGGATTTCTCTAGAAAGATTAAGCCTGATGTTAGGGGAAAAACACAGCAAGTAAACGGCAGCAGACCTGCCTCAAGAGGCCGATCGTTTTAGAAACAGGAATGTCAAGGCCTACCAGCGCAGGACAGCTCTGTACTGACAGCAATATGGAGATTTTGTGAAGCATCATACTTACTGACAAGCCCGAGGAAGGAAACACTTAAGAGTCTTTTGTGGGTTTAATTCCACAGTGGAACTGCAAAGACAGACACCATTCTGTCCCTCCGACAATAAACCACATTAAAACGGCTTTAAACATCATGCAGAATTTCCGGGAGAAATACCTTCCGGGATTTTTGCTTATTTTCTTAATGCACAGAAAAGCATAAACAGGCCATTTTCAGGGCAAAACAAAAGACTACCCACCATAATTAATGACAAAAAGGACCTTTGATAATTTCCCCTCCCGCCCATTCCTCCGAAGGGGAGGCACTGAGGGGCTTTCAGATAGTCCTTTCTGAAGGAATTCATCTCCTCGCTGAGAGGCAGCCTTAGACAACAGCCCAGAGTGTGTGTGTTTTTTTTCCTGAGGTGTCACAATGGACTTCCCAGCACTCAGAGAAAAGGCTCTGAATGGAGAGAGCAAATTCAATGGCACTCGTTCCTTGCTGGCCACAATCAGTCACAATAATAAGCTCCTTTCTTGGTGCTTGGGTGTGTGTGTGCGTGTCCGTGTGTGTGTGTGTGTGTGTGCGTGCATGCGGTAATATTTCAATGCAACAGAGAACCATCCCCCCCCCATCCTGCACCTACACATCAATAAAAACAACACACTATAACTAAAGAATTCAAAGTTGAGGTTTTGGGGATGTGGGGGTGGGCTGGATAATTAGTACGGCCCCCACACTCACCACAGGCGTGAGCTCCCATCTTGCGACACTTCACCGAGGTCTATTGTCATCCCACACAACAGAGCATTTGGAGTCTGAAGGCCTCAGTACTGCTCCAATGCAGAGGTTGGGCCCGCTCACCAGGAGGGGGACATTTGCTCAAAGTCACGGACATTACAGCCTAACCCCCCCCCCCCCCACACACACAAACACACACACACACACACACACACACACAAAGCTGTAGACCAGGAGTGTTAAACTGCAGTCCTGTGTAATTAGTAGCAGGTGTGTAAAATGAGGGTGAACCAAAAGCTGTGCAGGTATCTGGCCCCCCAGGACAGGAGTTTGACACCCCTCCTCTAGACAGTCTGTCTCACACCCCCCACACACTAAAGCTCTAGACCAGGGGTCACCAACATGGTGCCCGCGGACCTGTTCTAAAAATAGCACAACTCAGACAGTCTGTCTCACTCCTCCCACACACTAAAGCTCTAGACAGTCTGTCTCACTCCTCCCACACACTAAAGCTCTAGACAGTCTGCCTCACTCCCCCCTAAAGCTTTAGACAGTCTGCCTCCTGCCTCTTTCTCTACAAATGCACCCTGATACAGGAAAAAAGATACATAAACTGGTGTGGAAAAAATCTATTTCAAAATGTTTACAACCACTGATTATCCACACAGACCAGCACATTACAAGTCTGACACCAAAACATAAGAATGGTGTGAGAATATTCTCGCCTCTGGGTCTCTTTTGTTCCATTTGTGCATTTGCCTGTGGAAGAAAATTGGGAGAACATGAGGAGACTCAGGCCACAGAAAGCAAACCAGCAGGCTCACATCCAGCTCACATCCAGCTGCCCCGCACACATTCTGTATGGCTCTGTGCTAAATTCAAAACACCTCCACTGGATTCAACTAAATAAAAATAAAATACCCCCAAACACCAGGGAAATATTCATTATCGAGCAGTGAACTGTCAGCTTCATCGGACATCAACATTTGAATTGAGCCGTTTAAAAAAAAACATTTCACCATGCATTACTACCTACCTGACAAACATCACCTTTCCCTCTATATACTGTACAGAGTACATTTCTAAAGGCAGATTCTGGAAAGAAGCAGTGAGATCTATTTTATTTGATTCACTCAGAAAATATGCATTTTTTTCTGACACAATCAAAAATAAAGGAATTATTTTAATGAGACAGGGTAACAAACATGACTTTCATATGTCAGCTGAAGATATTCTGCGTGACCAGACTGCTCTCATTTCAAAAAGATGACATTACTCACTAAAACAACAGAACGTCCCCATACATGCAACCATACAATAAAAAAATTTAAAAACATATTTCAAAATACCACAAATAGCACAAGGACAAATATATAAAACCGTGTATAAAGTTTGAGTGAAGTACTTTTGCATGTCATGCAGGTGCCCACCCCCTCTTCTGAAATGAAACGGCACCTGTATCTCATCAACTCAGATGCCACACTTTCGGCAGATTCCCATCGGATAATTGGGTCAGAGCACAAACACCAGCAGGCGGTAGCCTGGTCCTCTCTAACACCGTCACTGTGCCGACAAAAATTAACAACTTTCCCCATGAGTCACCCGATGGGATACATTACATTAGACTACGGAGTCACAGTCACCTTTTGATTTTGGTGAATTGATTGTGATTTCGAGTCTGGATAACCCAGTTGGAGATTAACCAATCAGCAAACAAAGCACCTGAAAATCATTATACAGTAATGAAACAAACGCTGCCACTCCGGAATAATAGCAGCCATTGAAACAGAGTCAAAAACATAGTGGTCATGAAGAGATGGCGACGCTCACTTAACTACAATAACTATGTTATCAGTGATAAAGCGTAGACAGGAAACGTCAAAGTGTGTAAGGCGGGAAACAAGTAAAACAAAATAAAGCAACTTTTCATAGTCAAGCTTATTATTTATTACATCCAATGACATAATTTCATGGGACCAACAAGATTTGGGTCTTGATAGACATACTTAAAACTTGCTCCAAGAACATTGGTATATATTAACTTTATACTTAATGTTTTTTTCTGAGAATGAGAATTCGTTTTTATGTTAATTAAAACATAAATTAAATTAAATTAATTAATGGGACCTTTGACAGGTTGTACACTCAGTGGTTTATATAGCACACCCAGTTAGGTCCCGGTAGGAGCCCTGTTTTAGTTACACAAACCTCGTGCGGTTGTACGGCTGCTATGTTGGCCACGTCTTTTGTAAAAGATTTTAATCTCATTGGGACTTCTTAGTAAAATAAATACATGAATAAAAATCATGCACTGAGCTGTTATTTTCGTTAGCTTTAATCAATACGGCCATTTTTCTCTAAATTCACTCGTTAACACGGTGTTTTTGCCCCCAGGAATGTTTTCGACTGGATATTCTCCGAAAACTTTAGACACTGTAGCGTATGAAACCACCAGAAATGTTACTGTTTCTGAGATGCTAGAAACACCACGTCTAGCACTAACAATCATAGCACGTTCAAACTCACTTAGATCGGTTAGCTGTAAGTGAACCTCTTCACCATGCCCGTGCGCTTTATGTATTTGGCTGCAGCCGCATACTTCATACCCAATAAATTAGCAAAAAACTTTATATAGAACCGATTCTCAAAATTTGATCAAAGATCCTCAGGTCAGATCAGGTCTGGAACACTTTTCAATAATAAAACAGCATTTCACGAGCTTTGATGAATGAATATTAACTTTCACTGTAGACATCAATAACTAAAAATAATGGTAAGTTTTAACGCTTGGCGATCGTTTCAAAATCTGTGTCCGAAATTTTGTTTACATCTTTATGTTAACGATTTTGACTCATAACGTCCATTATCGATTAACTTGTGGTTTGGTCCGGACTTTAAGAACCCTTGGCTATACGGTTTATGCAATATAACACCAATACAACAGCGCCCTCTAGTGTACCACTGCGAAATTTAATATTTAAAGACCAACAACATTGGAGACAAGAAATTGAGAGTTAAAGTAATTTAAGTTGCACATCAGTTTGAAGTTACACGATTGGGAAATGGGTGGATAGATAGTCTTTAACAATCGTGTCAAAACGTTGAAAATAAAATCTACAGTGTATTACATTTATGAGTCCACGTCAATAATAAACCCAAGATCAATCCTTTATGTGCCATTTGCACGGATACGAGGACAGGTACTGGAATTTCTCTCTTTCCCTGCTCCATCTTGCTCTCCGTAGCTTGGGGGATCACAGCTCAAATGTGATATCAGCATCACAATCGCAGTTCCGCAATCGCCAGATACAAGTCACGAAGCATAAAGACAGAGATACTTAAGATATGTATTCTAAATTGCAGTTGAAAACAAACTGCAAACTGCCGACAGGAAATACGAGCATGTCACAAACGGTAAAACAAGTAAAATTAAGCCCATCACACTGAATCCACCGGCCGCGTTAACCGGCCTTTACACTTTTTTGCGTGGAACCCTGCAGATCAGCAGACAACCTGCGACAGCGAGCTTTGCGCTGCGGTCCAGCGTTAATGCAGTTCATGAATAGCACCGCTGCGCCGTGTGCTCAGCTGTGCGCATGCGCATATGAAAAGACCTTGGACGCCGAGTCTTCCTAGGGGTGGTTAGATCTTGGAAGTTAAAGACGTGCGGCCGAGATGCACCGCTGGAGCCGTCTGTGCCGCTCGCTGGCTAAGGTAACTGCCAGAGTTACAGGGCGACAGCCTTCGCCCCAACCAGCCTGGCACGCAAAAGGTGCCGAAGCTAACGGTTTTTGCGCTTTTAAAGCGGAGCGCAGTGACCTGTTTGAAGGCCTAGCCATTAGCTGACATGCTAGCTGCTAATGCGCGTCGCTTTTACTCACAACATGCTATATGGAGATATTCTGGCAGCCGGGTTTCACATGCAAGAAAGGGGAAATGTTGCCATCGTCATGTGGCTTGTTGACCGGCTGTAGGTACTGACAAGTTCGGCTGGGGGCGCAGGACTCCGCTGGAAGCCGCTACATTTGCTAACTGGTTAAGCTCCTGGAAACCCTTGCAGACAGCATGGATGGTCAGTCAGGCAGGCGCGTTTGATTTCCCCTCCAGTGTGATAGAAATGCACATGAACAGTGCAGCTGAGTTACTCCTAACTGCAGCCTTTGTGTCAGTCAGCTTGTGCCGCCCTGCTAGCCACCACTGGGCGCACTGGTTAGTTACCTTGCGATTATATTCATGTACTGGGTTACCAGACTGGCAGCGTCCAGGACTTTGCTGGTCTTCATTTTCTTAGGTAAAATAGCCAGCTCCAACATACTACTGAGGACATTTAGGCTTACAGGCCCCGTTTCAAAATGTAGGTTTAATTACAGTGCTCTCTGTATATTGGTTTCCATTCACTGTTTCCCGTGTATAATGATGATTGATCTTCACCGTTAATTAAGCGGGGTCACCAACTCCCATGTAAGCTGCATGGAGCCACCGCGCTGTCTGTGAGGACCTACGCGGACAAACCTCCAAGTGAGCGCCTGTTTCTCTGCCGCCGTCACTCGCCCCTTCAGCTGCCCACTGAAACTTTGCACCCGCGGTTCAGAACCCGGCTCACAGCTTCTCTCTGGTCTCCCCTTGTAGTCGATGCTGACGTCACGGTGGTGGGCTCGGGGCCCGGCGGATACGTCGCTGCCATCAAAGCCGCTCAGCTCGGCTTCAAGGTAACGTGGCCCCTGGTGGAATTTGGCACCACGTTAAAGCAGCCAATCCCCACAGTCTTCCTGGAGGCCACCAGCCAATCCTTGTATTCATTTCATTCCAAAATTCGGACTTAAGAGAACCTCACTCCTGATTGGCTGCATGAGGTGTGTTGGGATGGAAGAAGCAAGCGGATTGGCTGGTGTTCTCCCAAAAATTGCTGGGGGCTATGGTGTTAGAGCACTATATCATACAAACATATGTTTTATTTTAGACGGTGTGTGTGGAAAAAAATGCCACCCTTGGAGGAACGTGCTTGAACGTTGGCTGTATCCCTTCAAAGGTAGAGTGAACGCGCCAGTCTTCAGTCTCTCCCTTTAACGTTGTCATGGGAACCTCCCCGTGAGTTTGACATTCATTCATGGTGTGTTTTCCAGGCTTTGCTGAACAACTCATACCTGTATCATTTGGCACATGGAAAAGATTTTGAAAGCAGGGGGATTGAGAGTAAGTAGAAAGTTTCTGGAAGTTTGATGAGATAATTGTTTCTGTGAAAATGCAGAAACTGGGCTGACTCTTTCCAAAGAACAAATAAAGACTGAAATGCTCCTCCTCTGCTGCGGCACAGTCTCAGGAATCAAATTAAACCTGGAGAAAATGATGCTGCAGAAGAGTGGGGCGGTCAAAGCGCTGACGGGAGGAATCGCACATCTCTTCAAGCAGAACAAGGCGAGTCTCAAACGCCTGCGTCTCTCGTGGCTGTAATGGCGATTAGCGACTGAGAACACGTGACGGCCTGTATTCTGCAGGGTTTCAGGGAAAGTTGATCTGCTCTGATTGGGTGTCACTCCTCTGTGTTTTAGTTTTGTGCTCTCATAGGCTCTCCCTGAAGCTTAATGTGCCTCCTGTTTCCAGGTCACACATGTAAATGGTTTTGGGAAGATAACGGGCAAGAACCAGGTGACCGCAGCGATCGGCGACGGCACTGAGCAGATCATCAACACCAAGAACATCCTGATTGCTACTGGCTCAGAGGTCACGCCATTTCCCGGGATCGAGGTTCGAAACTCTGGCTGGTTAGAAGTTGCTGATCCACATCCTGCACCCAGTGCTATACACCCTGACCTGATCTTCCCACAGATTGATGAGGAGACCATAGTTTCTTCTACTGGAGCACTCTCCCTTGCAAATGTTCCAGAGAAGTTGATTGTGATTGGCGCTGGAGTCATTGGGGTTGAACTGGTATGTGACATTTTCCAGTTACTGCTTCAAAACCGTCACATTTTTCGATACGCCTAGTAATCCGCCCGCACTGGTGACTAGTCATCTCGTTCTTGGTAACCAGGCTGCCTTGTGTCTAAGGGTGGTGGCTCAAACAAGAACTGCTGAACACCTATAAGCAGAGAGCCTGTTGTGCTAAGGTGTGAAAGAGCAGCCTCTAATGGCCGGCTTTTTCAGGGGTCCGTCTGGCAGCGCTTGGGCTCCCAGGTGACGGCTGTGGAGTTCCTGGGTCACGTGGGCGGCATGGGCATCGACATGGAGATCTCCAAGAACTTCCAGCGCATCCTACAGAAGCAGGGCATGAAGTTCAAACTGAGCACCAAGGTGATGGGTGCTACCAAGAGGCCAGACGGACAGATAGATGTGATGTAAGTCCTTCCTCTGTTCCCCTTATGGATCCAGATGGCTGAGGCCTTGATCGGGCAGACGTCCCGCTCTCTAGATCCGTGGGCCATGCTGGATATTTGTTCCAGTGGATCTCCTTGACCTCCATAAAAACTTTGTCTTGGTGTGTCTAAATTATCTGTGGTTTGTGGCTTATTTCCCAAAGATACCATAGACCGCATACTGGAGTTTCATAATGCAGGAAGAGCCCGGATACTCCCATATAGGGATATTTAGTAAGTGCTTGTGGAGTGTTTATAGTGGTAAATCAGCCAGACGGGGTGGGTGGTGGGGGCTGTCCCCTCTGATGGGCCTTAGTGTCTGCAGGTGTTTACCTTCCTGTTGTTACCAGGTGATTTTTGCATCTAGAGCTGTGGTTCTCAAACTATGGGAAGCTCCCTCTAGTGGTATGCAAAGGTATCCCCTTTTAATGGGATCTGACATAATGGTGGTGTGTGCGGAGCCCAATATTTTCTGAGCTGGCACACAGTGTAAAAAGTTCAGGAACCGCTAATCTAGAGCACTAGGTGAATTCAGGTCCTGTCCTGATCACTCCTTCACTATAGCAGCTATGAGATCCAGTGGACCATGTGACAGCCTGAGTTCAGGGCTCTGCACAGGCTTAGATCTGTAATCCAGATGGGAGAAATTAAGCTTTCGGGGCCGTAGTGGTTGTGACATTGCCATCGATGGGACTGAGACCAGCCAGGAACGCCGCCCCCTGCTGGCTCAGAAGCCTGATTTCCCCCATCGCTGACTGTATCGGCCGCAGCCTGCAGTGAAATGGATTGCTGCTGGACACACAGTAATGGGTGTGGGAACTTCCTGCCCAGGATGGAGGCGGCGGCCGGGGGGAAGAGCGAGACACTCACCTGCGACGTCCTGCTGGTCTGCATCGGCCGTCGGCCCTTCACCCAGAACCTGGGCCTGGAGAATGTGGGCGTCGAGCTGGACAACCGCGGCCGGATCCCCATCGACAGCCGCTTCCAGACCAAAGTGCCCAGGTATTCCTCAGCACAAGCCCCTGCCCCTAACCCCACGCACAGCGTGGCTCATTTACAGACCCCACGATGGCTACAGGAACGCAATGTTACGATAGGTAGCAAAATGAGGCTTTGAAAGGCTTTTCTGGATCAGCCTTGGAGGCACCTGATCCGGATGTGGGTATGAACCTGGCAGCTTGGGAAGCAGCCGCGCCTTTGATCAATGTCGGTGGTGTCCGCAGCATCTACGCCATCGGGGACGTGGTGGCCGGCCCCATGCTGGCACACAAGGCCGAAGACGAGGGCATCATCTGCGTGGAGGGCATGGCGGGAGGTGCCGTCCACATTGACTACAACTGCGTGCCCTCCGTCATCTACACCCACCCCGAAGTGGCCTGGGTGGGCAAAACTGAGGAGCAGCTGAAGGAGGAGGTGGGCATGGGGGGGCTGGATGGCGGCTCGCAGTGTGATTACACCTCGTTAGGGTGCGGGGGTTGGACTGCTAAACGTTGGCTTTGTTCCATTTAAACCACTTAAGTGTATCACGCTGAGACACTATACACTGGAGACGTATGTTGATATAAGACGCAAAGAGCTCAAGTGCCTGAGAACAATGGGACACCCTTGATATCTGAACAGATGAACACGCTTCAGCTATATTCTCTAAGTTGTGTTTGGGGCCGTTCTTCACTAACGTAAACTTTCATTATGCGCTTTTAAATTGAAAGGCATGTTGCGCTCTGATAGGCTGACCGACTTGCTCGTGTTCGATGTTAAACAGCCATCATATATGCTTAACCGTTTCCATGCGGTATGTGTGGATATAGTGCATGTTAAGTGTGAGGAACGGGACACCCTTGGACTAAAATTGGCCATAGGTGGCCCTATGGGGGAAAAACAATTTATGCTCAGGCACAAATTTGCAGGGAACGTTGAGTTATTTCTGTATTACACAAGGTATGTAACTGATGCTTTCGGTCCTTTAACAACGTAATTCCTATATGATGGCCGTCCGACAGGGCGTCCCGTTCAAGGTCGGCAAATTCCCGTTTGCCGCAAACAGCCGAGCCAAGACTAACGCAGACACAGAGGGCCTGGTGAAAATCCTCAGCCACAAGGACACGGACCGGATGCTGGGAGCCCACATTCTGGGATCGGTGAGTCGCGATCATCGGTGACCACTAGGCGGAATAACCAGTCTGTCCGGGGTGTACAAGTGGAAACGGAGTAATTTTCACTCGGGGTTGGAATGTCAGTGACTGCCAGTGAAGTACTGTGCCTGTTCTGTGAACAGGGCGCTGGCGAGATGATCAACGAGGCCGCCCTCGCCATGGAGTATGGCGCCTCGTGCGAAGATGTTGCCCGCGTCTGCCACGCCCATCCCGTAAGTCACCACGGCGACTCCGCTCACGCCTCAGTGCGGCCGTCGGTCACCCTAATCCCGGCTTTCTCCCGTGCTTCCAGACGGTGTCGGAGGCCTTCCGGGAAGCCAACCTGGCCGCCTCCTTCGGGAAAGCCATCAACTTCTAAACTGCTCAGCACCAAGTCCGCTGGAATTTGCCGCTTGTGGATTTCCATACGTCCCGGCCAGCCGTCATCATGGATATGTTGAATCAACAGCGGTTTAGATTATTTAAGTCCTTAATGGGGGTTTGGGTCTTGGAAAACCACTGACTGTAGATCTGTCTATGTATTGCAGCATGTCGCTGCAAATAGTTGAATTAAAAAAGAAAAAAGCACCTTTTTCATGTTAAGGAAGAATTTCCCTCTCTGGTGGTGAGGCTCCATCTGTATTACGTGCGAATACACAAAGTAACACCGGAATTGTGACTCTGGAGTGTGCGCGGTGCTGGTTTTGATGTACCTTTTACGCTCGGGTTCCAGGCCGCACTCACACTGAAGCACTACAGAAATAAACGTGCTAAATAACCCAGGGAGCTTTGTCAGTTTGGGAGCGTCTGATTAGTGACCACTGGGGGGCAGCACAACACTGGCTTCTACTGGCTAATATGACCTTTAACTGTTGAAAAACTAGTAGTTTCATTTGTTTGAAAGATTCCAGGATTCCTTTCATTGGGGGATTATTTTATTTAAATGAAAATTCACACATTTTGGTTTCAGCCTTAACTCAATTTGGCCAGTTATTATATTCCAGATACAGAAGTTTAAAAAATTTGGAAGTCTTAGACTAATTTTCTCTTTGGTCAAAACGCATTATAAAATTGGCTTTAAAGTCCACATTCTCCCCGCCCCGGCCTCCATATTTCTGGCATGTCCGATTCTCTGAGGGTCTGCAAACTCTGCTCCCCTCCACTCGCCCCGTAGCTTCCGCTAAAACAGGCAGGTGCTGTACATGGTGACTTTGTTGCTGATCTCCTGCAGCAGCTTGCGCACCGACGCCTCCAGCTGCAGCAGCTGGCTGGCCTTGTCTTCCAGTGCCTTTTGATTATCCTCATAAGACTGCTCTAAATCTGAAAGGAAACAGGGCCGGGGTGGTGGAAGAGGGAGGCCTGGATGTTTGGTCTTGCCGTTTTTAAATTCCTTAGTCATTACGCCCCTGGTTTTTATCAATTCTGCATCAGTACTAAAGCTATTAATCGACACGCATTGTGAATATTTTTAGAAACCCACAAAATTCCTTAACGGAGAATCTTTTGATATCAGGAAGTCAGCTGAGCTTTTGCTCTTTGTTGTACTTTGAAATATATCTGTGTCCATATGTATGTCACTCTTGTAACAACACTGATCCAGTGGCTCGATCCAGTTTCAGCAGTACAGAAGATGTATGTGTCTGGTGTGGGAGGGTCAGTGTCACCTTTCAGTAACTGCAGCTTGTCCGTGGCCTGCGCCAGCAGCTCCTTGGCCTGCTGCTGAAGTTGCTCCGCCCTCTTCTTGGCCTCGGCCACGCCCCCGGCCTTCTCGGCGATGAGGCTCTCCACGGAGCTGTACTTGGTTTTCAGCTCCGTGTCCAGTTCCTATTTGATAATGGAACAAGTCATGTTGGGCAAGAGGACGATGCACCAGCACACTCTGAATGTGTGAATGAGACCTAAAGGCTGTCCGGTTCTCACACACCTTCTGAACTGCTTCCGTTGCTTGGCTGATGTTCCGCGTGGCTTTCTCAGCCGCCTCGGCGAGGGCGGAGCTCTTCTCGGCTTTCTGCTTAAGCGAGCTGATGTCACGTTCCAGTGCCATCAACCTCTGTGTGGCGTTGTTCAGTCTGAACTCGGAGACGGCAGTCTCGGACTCCGCCTGGGGGTCCGCACGATGGACATAGTTAAAGGCCTTGCTTTGGCGTACACCTGAGCACGGTATTTGGCCCGGTTAAACTTGCTGCTCTGTTACCATGCCAACCAGAAATCCTACACGTGGACTTGTGTTCATTATATGTTATTTAGACAGCATTGCGCCCGGCTCCGAGGCCGCAGGAAGGCATACACGGCCTTTCCCCAGCTCACAGCCATCCTCCCCTGCAGACTAACCGAAACCAACAGGTCCTGGGTTCCCCTGATGTCCGTGGCAGCCTGCTCGATGGCCTTGCTCGCCGCATTTTGAGCCCGCTCAGCCTCCTCCAGCGCCACCTTCACCATCTCCGCAGTGTCCTTGATGTCTGCCGCCTCCTTGCTGCAATGCGGGTCGGACAGTACAGGAATAAAGTAGGGGGCGGCCAAAACAGTTGTCAGAGATTGGACCTGTAGTCCTGACCTCAGCACCACCGCCCGGCCTGACCGAACCTTCCCCCCATGCCCTCGCCGCCCCCTCTTCTAGCCCACTTGCCTAGCTTGGCGTGCCTGCTCCAGGAGACCTTCAGCCCGCCGGATGTCCTCGGCGCTCTGGCTGAGTACTACTTCCACGTCCAAGAGGCTGCCCACGCGCTCTCGGATCTCCTCCGTCAGGTTCTGCAGCTGAGCCGGTGTCGTGGGCATCTGCATCTCCAGGACCTCATTAGCCACGGCCTCGATGCTCTCCACATCCGCCCCGTCTTCTGCAGATGACCAGGGGAAGCCAAGGTCACGTTATTCGCCGACCAGCGGTCATGGTGGGTGGCGGACGTGCGAATGCGGGGACCTACGTGTCAGGAAGTCGCGTATCTGCTTGATCAAGCCCCGTAGCTCCTCATTGCTCTGGTCCACGCGATGCTTTGTCTCATTGCTTTTTGCCAGAACGTTGTGGGCTTTCGCCTTGGCCTCATCAGCCCGCACTTTGGCTGCCGCCACCTAGGTGACCATACCATAGAATGACCATGCCATAGAAGCATCTAGAACAGGGGTTCTCAAACTTTTTGATCAAAAGTCTGCAATTTTTGTTCAGTCAGAGATCTGGAACAATTCTCAGTAACAAAACAGCATTTCATGAACATTAAGGAATTAACTAACTTTCAATATAGACGTCAATATATACAATAATGGAACCGTGAAATAGAGACTGGTTTAATGCACGTTGGTTTTTTCGACAAATTATGTGTGCGTGCGACGTGTGGTGGTTCAGCATCGTTTTTTGTACTTCATACCACTTTAAGCCTTTTAACATTAACCATATTTAGTCTTAATTTGCAGTTCTATCCACAGCCAGACCGCGGTCCGGACCTTGAGAACCCCTGATCTAGAACAACCTTTGCTCGTGTCGATATATAATTAGAACCTAAATGAAGTCCAGATAGCCAGGGGTTTGCTTTCAATCAGTTCTTCAGCTCTTTGGTGATGTCAGCTCTTGTGGGAGAACACAGCCTACCATCTTGGAGAGCCTGTCCACCTCCTCCAGGGCACCGAGGATCTCCTTGTCGAAGTCCTTGGCTCTCTGCCAGGCGTTATGGGCGACGGTGACCAGGCCCTCGCAGCCCTCGCCCCCACAGTGCCTGCTGCCGTCTCCGTTCAGGCAGCCCAGGCCCCCGCAAGGCGAGCACGTCTCTGATCCCGCTGGGTTGCCACAGGTCTGAGGGAGAAAGTGAGAATGGTGAATGTTCTGCAGGGATTTACATTAATTAAATCACCCTGAGATTCCCGCAATAGTAATCCCTCTGTTTATATACAGGCAGCTCTCGACTTGTGTAAAACAGACTCCTCCGGAATTCTTCCGGACGCATCTGGCACGTTCTTTAGTACATACTGTATTATTAGCATAGCTGCGTTATGTGGCTTGGCAGGTTAGGCTGCTGTGCCTGCGATTGGACGGCTGGCGATTTGAGTCCCAGGGTCGGGAGAGTGACTTCACCACAGGGCCCCTGTCTAAGGCCCTTCATCTTCCACCTACTTTCTCTCAAAAATGTAGTTTGCTTTGGACCAAGGGTGCAGGTTTGGTTTCAACAGTGCTAAAAACCCTAACCCTCCCACCCCATTGAACACACATTGGTAGACACAGGTCTATACCCAAAAGAAAATGCATCACATACTGTACAGCGTCTGTTAAGTAGCTAAAATGATGCCTTGCGTTTCTTGCTATAAGGCGTTTGGAATAGTATGGGTGACCATTCCAATAATTCAGCTTAGGTAATTTTTCTCTTATGCGTCGCCACATCACAGAGATGTTCTGTAGTGTCAGACACCCAGAGACTGACCTTCTCGCTCAGCTTGGAGAGGCCCAGGGTTTCCAGCTGAACAGCTAGGTCATCCAGCCTCCTCGCATCCTCCTCTTGCCTGGCGCTGAACTGCGCTCTGCTCTCGTTCATCCTGTCCTCCACGGCGCGGCGGATCGAGGCCGACTGCTCGACGGCGCTGCCTGGGTCTGTCGCGGAGGCGTTGGCGAGAGCTTCCGCATCCAGGGACTGCTGGTAGTACTTGGAGATGCTGTGCAAGGCACCTTAGGGGAGATGGCAATAAGTAAAAACACAGCCTTTTAACTTTTTATACAAATATAATTACTATTTTTGCTCCCTCCCGGCTCCCAGCCAATCAAGAACCCTGAATACCTGGTATTCCAGGGAGCAAAAACACGGAGTGTTTGGGAATCCACAAAGACTGGGTTGGGAAATAGGGCCCAGAGACGTAGATCACATATTAAACGCCGGTGTTTCGTTTGCTCTTATTCTGGCACCCATTTGACACTGCGTGAAGCTCTAAATCGATTCTTCTGGTCCCCTGAAGGCCACACCTACCCTTCACACCAGAGTTCTTCACCAGCTCCACCTGGTTCTTCAGATCACGGACCATCTGGTCCAGCTTCTGAACGTCCTTGCTCAGCGATTCCAGCTTGGCCTCAGTGCTGTTGTTCTCTGCCGAGACCTCAGCCAGGGCCTCCTCTGTGGCGTTGAGCTTGCTGAGCAGCTCGGTCACCAGGCCGCTGTTTCCGAAGGGGGAAGAGGGTGCATTAGTGCCACGCTGGGAGGGCGGAGCTCTATAAGCGGCCGATCGGCTGCTCCGAGACAAAAAGGTCTGCAATCAATAGGAGATTTTTTCATTTAAAATCATGACCATTCTTAATTGTACATTTATATTAAAGGCCTAACATTACAAAATGCCACATTCCAATTTAAAGATTAAAATTTTGACATTAAGCACCAAAAGAAAACCCTCCTTTAAGGATTAGGCCCGTTAAGTTTATTTATCATTTATCCAAAGCAATTCACAAGGCAGAGTCAGACCCCGGAGCCTTAAGGGTCTTGCTCAGGGGCTCAAAGATGAAATCATTCTGCAGATTCAGAGATTTAAACCAACAACCTTCTGTTCACAGACAAAGTCTCCCGACCTGCTGAGCCGCACAGCATCCCCCTTAATTCGCATGCAGGCACTCAGGACACCTACGTGGTCTGTTCCAGCTGCTCCTGGATCTCCAGCAGGGGCTGGGCAGCAGGATTCTGGTCCAGGATGCTCCGAATGGCGCTGGTGCTCTGCTCGATATTCTGGATGGTCTCACGGTAGGGTCCCATGACGCCCGTGGCTTTGAGGCCGCTCACCCTCTCCACCAGGAGCCGCGTCCTGTTGCCGAGCTCCGCGATGACGCGGTCCCACACGGCGAAGCACTCGTGGCAACGCTGGCAGTCGGGGAACTCGCCGGAGTACCCACGGGCACAGGCGTCGCAGCGGGGCCCGGATACGCCCTCCACACACACGCAGTGGCCCGTGGCCCGGTGACACTGCTGCTCGGCGATGCCTCGAGGGTCACAGTCGCATGCTGTCACCAAAAAGGGGGGGCGGGGGGGTTAGGGTTTGAGAAGAAGCTGGGCCGAGCTGGAATATCGCTCTTGCTGGTTGTAGCGCAATCAAAAAAATGCTAAACAGAATAATGAACATTAAGACGATCGTAATACATGAAAGTCTTAAAATGTCACATGTGAAGACAGATGGAGAGATACGGTGGACTGGCTGATGTCTGGGAAAGATGGTGCTAGTTTGGTAAGGAAGTTTGGCATGAAAGCAGAATGTGTGATTAATAAAGACATCTAGACTCAAAAAATATTTTCCCACCTTGTCCGTATATTACACCTGTTTATTGATTTCTACCCAAAAATCATATTTTATCAAGAACGGAATAGAACTTTCAATGAGAAACGTGATCAGGCAGAGGAGAATATTAAACGTTTTTACTGTCCAAATTGTTTGTGAGACAAAGCCGACATCAGTTAATTCGTTTTACAAAAGAGTTTTTAACAAAAGTTTTTTAACAAAAAGACAAAAACAGGCAAAAAAAACTTGAAACTTGTGTTTATAAACCGTATGTCCTTCTGCTTTTGCGTAAACTTCATTCAGACCTAGGAGACAGCATCTGCCCTCTGCTGGTCTGGAGGAATATCAAAGCAGTAAGCATGCGCCAATCGCAGCCATCCGCATCCACAATATCAACACAGGCTGCTGCGCGGACAGCCCCCAGACCGGGAGCACATGAAAGCTCATGCGGAAAGCAGAACGTACGGCCGAGGCTTCAGCGAGACTCGAGCTGCTGACGAGGGAGGGTGGCAGTCAGTCTGCTCCCCCACCTCAGGCCAGTGAAAAGCTTCAGAGTCACACTGAATAGCGCACAGCCCGGGGGGGTGGGGTGGCAGAAAAGCACACAGCTTCCGGGCCATTCCAGGCCGCTCTATTCACATGGAGTTACCTTGTTGACTCTGCACCTCTGGGATCTTTGGATCTCCACTTAATCTTGAAAAGGCGACCCCACAAATACTGTCCCCGGGGGGGGGAGGGGGGGGCGGGGTGAAGGATTGCTCTGATTCCTTTGTGGTGTTTGAAAAGCCTAGATCG
>JAODKF010000068.1:34411067-34464124 GCA_026779585.1 Mormyrus proboscirostris | reverse complement strand
TCCCCCCCCCCCCCCCCCCATCCCCTAACATCACACTGGCACGCTGAGCAATCAGACTCACGCCTGCAGCCGTTGGGTCCGAACTGGAACGTGGCAGGGGCACATTTGTCACAACTCCTCCCCACCACATGGGGGCGACACTTGCACTGGCCGCCGTTGGGGTCACACACGGTGCTGATGGCGCCCTGGGGGTCACACTGGCAGGCTGGAGTGGGGGGTGGAGAACGAGGTGGATTAGAAAGCTTCCTTACAAGAAGCCCAGATGACAGGTATAATTATCCTAGAACCCCTAACCATGAAAAAGTTAAATTAAAAATTAAAGACGGCACAGCATCTTTGTAAGAAGAGGAAACCCCCCCCCCAGAACACGGTGTGAACACGAGAAAACACAACACAGCCTTTTGCTGCTTTGTGCTACAGGGATAAATGCAAACCCTCCTAGGAACAGCCTGCCGTCAGGGGCTGCTACCCCCCCGAGCGGCCCTGGGGGCTGCAGTTAACACCTCAGCTGGAGCTCCAGCTCCATTAATCCCAAAGACAGGGTGACAATGGGGGCCCCTTTCGTCACCCCAGGGGCCTCAGTTTGGTCACGCTCCACTGGGAGCCATTTCAGCGAGTGACAGGGCCAGAGTGTCAGAGTCAACACATCTCCGGTCAGCAAGAGTGAGAGAACGGCAGCCCTTGGCAGAGTGCGGGTCTGGACAGGTCCACTGGGATCTTTGCGACTCCGGAGACATGAAGGGGGCATCAGATGTCTGTGTGTTTATCATGAAAACAAACGCAGACATCTGAGGATTGCGGAGCTCCCCTGGGCTGCCAGCTAAAAGCCCCAGTGACGGCAAGCCGGCGTCTCCGCAAGAATGTTAAAAGCGCTGAGCCCAACCACACAAGGGAGCCGACTGAGGTCCCTGCACCTCCCCAGGGCGTGGAGCTCAACAAAGGCCCGGCTGTTCAAAAACACTCTACGCATGTCAGCGTATAATTCCATCCGACTGGTAACAGAATGACATCACGTTGAGTGCATCTGCACCCCGGCCGGCTCTGGGGTTCCCGGGACCTGATCAGACAGGACTCGGCTGCCCATGGGTTTGTCACCAGGGTGACATCGGAACTTCCTCTGATGGGCTGTCGGACGAGGAGAGAAAGCTGGCTAATGACATCTGGGGCCCAGATGCAGGTGGAGACATGCAGAGAACGTGGGAGCGGAGTGGAGATGAGTTTGTGATACGAGTGCAGTGTGTGGCTCAGTGGGTTAGGACCCCGCCGCTACAACCAGAAGGTCACGGGTTCAAATCCCAGGGCTGGCAGAGGGATTTCATCAATGAGCAATGGGCTCAATATGTAAGTTGCAGGGTCATTTGCCAAGTGTCAGTCATGTTATCAATCAAAGCTAGGTTGATAACATAACTGGCACTTCGCAAGGAGCATTCAGGCCCGAGACGGTGAGGAGATCTGAGGACTCTTACGCTTGGCTCCGTGGTTCAGAAGTGCCGACACACTGAAGATGAAGTTCCTGCAGATGTCCGTCATGGGCGTCTTCACCACGCTCTGGCTGTTCTCCAGGCAGCGGTAGCGCTGGAAGGTGTCCCAAGCGCTGTTGGTCACCACGTCCCCACCCTCCGCGCCAGTGAAGATCTCCAGGTTCTTGCAGTGCGGCATGAGGACAATCTGGTAACGAGAGCAATATCCGGTCAGTCTCTGTACTTATGGAAGATGTAACTGCAAGGATGCTAATTGCTAATTGTTCATGTTAATTACTAATCAGTCACACTGTTTGCTAATCATTCATGGTAATTGATAACGAATCAATTCATAAATTGTTCATGCTAACTGCTAATCCGTCATGCTAATTTCTCATTCTAACCATGGTGAAAATTCATGCCAGTAAATTTCAGCTAAAGAATTAAGGCCCATCAAATCAGCATACATGGTTAACTGCTGGGACTGACTCACCGAGTCAATGAGAGTATAGGGGGACTGGATGTCACTCAGAGCCGAGTAGAGGGACAGACTCAGCCGGACAGTGTAGCTCAAGCCCTTCTCGAAGCACACGGGTCTGGGCAGGACGACGTACCTGAACAGCGAAGAATCAAAGCGTCACAAGACACCAAGACCAGCAGAGCGAGAGACGCTCAAAACGAAGCTGGACAGCGGTGGGTGGGGTGGGGTGGGGTGGGGGGTACCTGGAGCCAGGGGGGAGGGACACCATCTGGTTATCATCTTCCGGCACGGTGTTGATGCAGCGGCTGCCTACGGAGATCTCCCCCGGTCTGATGACGGTCATCACCACCTCCTCCCACTGGTCAGGTAACTACGGCAACCGGGAAATAACAGGCGATTAA
The DNA here is from genome assembly GCA_026779585.1 of Mormyrus proboscirostris. NCBI lineage: Eukaryota > Metazoa > Chordata > Actinopteri > Osteoglossiformes > Mormyridae > Mormyrus > Mormyrus proboscirostris. The sequence goes on along the minus strand of JAODKF010000068.1, from coordinate 34,461,782 downwards.
GACTTTACGGCGGCGTTTCCCAGTCCGGTCATCAGATACCCGCAGCCGGTGCATGTTTTTGTTCCCTCCCAGCTCCCGGTAGGAGAAGCATAAAGCGCTAACCAGTCATTACGGAGATTAAATTCATTAACAGTTATTAGCCAAAGGCCTGGGGTCCGTTCTGAAGCACAGGCAGTGCCAAGGCAGTGATCTTCCTGAGGCCCGAGGCTCCTCACCTGGGGCTCATAGCGAATCAGGATGTCATACTCCATGGAGTAGGGGATGTTGTCTACGGTGAATTCCAGGTAGGCGCCCTCGGGGACGTTGACGAAGCCGACACCCGTCCAGGTGGGACTGCGGTCGTGGGGATGCGGTCGCTGGACCACAGTGACTCCCTAAAGACACACGAAACAAACGACCGTGAGGTAGGATCCAATAAAGGGCCGTCAGGATGAACTGGGTCCAACGTGCAACCGGCGCAACCCTACCGGGCCAAACTTGGCATCCTCAGCCTCGTAGGTATAGTGGTCCAGAGCGATGAAGTAGAACCCGGATTCCACCTGGTTACACTGACGCCCGAACATGTGATCGCGACACTGACACTGGCCGGTCTCAGCGGAGCAGCTGCGGTGGACAGACAGAGGGCTCAGCGGCGAGGGAGGAGCGGTCAGTGGTATGTGCCCCCCCCCCACCCAACGGGATGACCTTTGACCTTACTCGTTGTTGACGGCCCCTCCCTGGTCGCATTCACACGGACGGCACCCTTCCATATCATTGCTCAGGCCCCAGTGCTGTGGCTGAAGGGTGACATGGGCTTGTTAATTGTATCGTAAACATCTCGTTCACGGTGCCTCCTGAGACGCGATTAATGCAGGAAAGAAAAGAAAAAAAAAAAAAAAACCCCACAAGCCCACCTGCCCCCCACATGTTCACATTCCATCTGCATGGAAACTTTCCACTCGCTGATTTTATGCAGCTATTTAACTTTGACACAGCAAACTTCAAAACTGATAACAATAAAAAAAAAAGCTTTTGTGGCACGTATTTTGAAGAAGTTCTCCCAAACAAGAATTGCAAAAAACACACATGCACATTACCGGCAGCCCTGCGTGTCTGAAGAACATCTGCCTTCTGCAGAAGGACATGACTACCTCTGGGACTCGTGAGCAGGCCAGACACCTACCAAACACTGGTCGCAGTTCCTGCCCGTCGCCAGACGCTTGCAGTAACAGTTTCCTGTGTCCGTGTCACAGACACTTCCCCCCGGAGCGGTTCCCAGAGGGTTACAGGTGCAAGCTGGGAAAAGAAAAAAAAAAACACACACCGCAAATGACAGGTTAGGGAAAAGCTACAAATTCACAAACGTGCGATGACAGAGTGTAATAACACAGTAGGTAAGGATCAGAACTTTTAATTTAAGTCAAAGGGGACCCTTTAGCCACCATTCGGACCATTTCAGCATGGCATTCCGTCACGTCTGCATTCACAGCCGGCTTGTTTCATAGTGGCATAGTGGGTTAGGGGGCGGCAGAGCGAGGGCAGACAGGCACTCACGGAGACAGCCCAGCGGGTCCTCGCTCAGGCCGTAGTGGCTGGACTTGCAGCGGTCACAGCGCTCGCCCTCCACGTTGGGCTTACAGCGGCACTGTCCGGCTATCAGGCCGGCCTGGATGTCCGTCACCCGGTCACAGACGCCTCCGTCAAGGGAGCCCACAGGGTCACAGTCGCAAGCTGGGGGAACAGGGTGACATTTCTAAATGCTGGGATGAAGATCTGACCTGGTGTTCTGACAAAACATCTTACCTATAAGAGACGTGCTATTGAGCCTTTCTGCGCATGTGCAGTTCCACTGTCTTGGGATTAGGGTTAGGTTTTAGGGGTTAGGGTTAAGGTAGGGGTTTTAGGGGTTTTGGGGGGTTAGGGTAAGAGTTGAGGTTAGGGCTATCGATTAGCACTACGCTAGGATGTCTGGATAAAGTAGGACGTTTTGTCAGAACACCGGCACTAACTTCGGAATATAACTTATGATTTTTCAAATTTAAAATGTTGTGATTAATCCTCTCCAACATCTGAATCAATCGAGTGCTCCTATTACAAATTTTTACTTTTGTAAACTTACACACAATCAAGGCTGGAGCTGAAACGTGGGGGAAAACAAAACAGAAAGGAACAAGCAGAGCTGGAATGAAGGAAACCAAAAGGTGGGGAGGCACGTCGGAGAGAACGGGGAACCCCAGGCGTGATTAACACCAAAGATCTCCTACATAAAAGGCGAGAAAACCAAAGGAGTCAGGAGACAGGAGGGCTCGGCGCTGACAGGTAGCATTTAAAAGGCCAGGTGTTCCCATCTGATAGAGGGCATCAAAGGAGACCCATACAGTGAAATCGGGGCGAGGGGGCGGAGCCAGGCCAGGACAGTGAGGGAGATGGGGCCTGGCAGGGACGAAAGGGCGGGGCCAGACCAGAACAATGAGGGATGGGGCCAGGTCAGGACAACAAGGTGGGTGGGACCTGTCAGGGGAGAGAGGGTGGGGCCTGGCCTGCAAAGCAGGTGGGGGGCGGGGCTACATACGCTCGCAGACATGGGGGTCCCGGATGTCCCGCTCTGGGTGCTGGTAATAAAACGGCTTGCACTGCTCGCAGTTATAGCCCATCGTGTTGTGCTGACAGTCGTCACATACGCCGCCGCTGACGTTGCCGCTGGACAGGTAGACGGCCACGTCGAAATGGCAGGAGCCTGAATGCTGGTTGCAGTTGCACTCTAGGACACACACACAGATTAGGAGTCTATATCTTCGTGGGGACTCTCCATTCATTTCTATAGGTTTAACCCTAATCCCAATTAAGACAACCTTAACCCCTTCACAGCCCTATCCATAACCAAACAAAATACAAGCCTTTTGGCATTTTTATATGTTTTAGAAAACTGAAATTTGTATTATGTCAACCTGAAAGATAATCCCTACAAGGTCAAAAACACATTCTGGGGAAATCTGCAATACACACACACACACACACACACACACACACACACACACAGATTAGGAAGTCCTCTAGCAAGCCACATATTTGACTCCATAAGTAATGGCCCCAAATTCCTCTCTGCTACGCATTTCGAACAAGACGCACTCCTGCATGCGTGGGTGTTGCTCCCCTCCGCCGGCCTCCAGGGCAGGTCATGGTAGAAATCCCGGCAGCGCTCGCAGTTCAGGCCCATGGTGTTGTGGTTGCACATGCAGTGCCCGTGAACCTGTGGGTGAGCAAGGGGCAGAGAGAGACGCAGTGACTGGCGAGGCGGGTCTGACGGGTGACACGACTGGGGACACGCCGGGCCTGACCGGGGGACTCGGAACCAGCCTGACAACGGGGGAGGAGCTCCAGCAGCTGCTCTGGTGGTGCTTTTCTTTCCGGCGGACATAAATGTATTTGTCTCACAACAGTGACAGAGGTCCCGCTCGCGGCCGGGTGAGCCTTACTGCCAAATGCCGCCATGAAAATGCAGGGCCATAAACTGACTGCAGTGCTTCTCTGGTGAAGTCTTTCCTAGTTGAGTATTTTATATGGAAATTTGCTCTGTATTTTAACTGGGACTAATCAACAGCCAATCAAGGCTTAAATTAGAACTCTTTAAAACTGATTGATTGGCTGACAATTAATCGGGCAGCTCTTGAACACCCGTGCTACTTCAGCCGACAACTGGCCCCATGTCACAGAGACTCTCTCAGGCAAATACGGAGTGTCTGAAAATCAGCTGTTCCCCTCACAAATATCAGAACAATCATCATCTAAACACAGTCTCCACCTTCAGCTGCGAGCAGCAGTACAGAGAAACAGCTGGAAATATTTTGCTTCAGACAGTAAACAAGATGCGGCACAGACTAAACAAGGTTGTGTTCCACATCTATAGTCATCCACAGGCTCACACTCACACAGACTATTCAACAGACATGGATATTTCAGGTCCAGAGAGTAAAAGTCCAGACCAAGATTTAGTTTGAACCAACCAGCTGAGTATAAAGAATCACAGTCACAGAGTACTCAACTGGTTGGTTGAAACTAAATCTTGGTCTGGACTTTTACTCTCTGGACCTGAGCTACCCACCTCTGCTCTTTACACTAACATGTGCAGACTGCCTGCTTTACACTAACATGTGCAGACTGCCTGCTTTACACTAACATACGCAGACTGCCTGCTTTACACTAACATACGCAGACTGCCTGACTGACCCATGCACTCGTATACATCTCCAGCTGTAGGCACGGCTGAATGCGGGCTTTTGTTTTCCATCCGAGAGCGACCATCCACATCTGACAGCCCGCGGCCATCTCAGCTTTCGGGCGTGACTCACCATGCCCTCCACGAGATCCCCTCCCCCGTTGACGGGGGCGCACTCAGAGGCGTGTCCGTAGCAGAAACAGTTTCCACGCACCACCATGTCGTACAGGGCATAGTAGTACTTCTCCTTAATCTCCATGCGCGAGTCCAGCAGGTTATCGCCCAGCGTGTGCAGCTTGGTGAACTTCACCCGCAGGTTGGTGATCTTCAGCAAGTCTGTACGCCAGAGGGCGTCGGGAGAACTTATGAATACACTGATTCACCACACTGGGTTTTTACATTCTGTTTTCACAAATACTGTGTGACACTTGCACTATCGTTACTCTGCTGGACACTTTATACCCCCGGACACTTTATACAGTCCTCACCGTCTGCTAGTGCTGCTTATTTGTCTACATTTTTTTGTATTGTGCTGGTTCCGATGCTGTTTTCAATATTGAATATTTACTACTTACTGCCATTTTTATCTTTGTACTATACTTAAGTTAATTTAATATCAGTAATAGCATCAAGTACGGAAGCTGCAAACGAAATCTTTTTGTACGATTTCACTGACAATAAAACTCCTATTCTGTCACACAGGTGTCACAGGAGTACAGTGGTACAGGAGTCAGTGTGTATGTTTGTTAGGAGAAAAACGCTGAAATGGCAAGTTCATAAGTCTATTTATTCACCTGCAGTGTGATTGCAGTTCAATTTTCATTTGAAATCCGGTGTACTTGGTTTTCAGTGTGGATTTATTCATTTTTATTTTAAAGTTTAGTTAATTTTATTTCAGCGATAAACCCAAAGTCAGATAAATCGGATCTTTAGAGAGTCCGATGTGAATATACAGTGGTCATTATGTACTAATGGCCTCAAAATGAGCAAAACATACGGTAAAGATATACACCACATGTTGCAACAACAACAATTTTGCAAAAAACAGTAACAAAGTATTTCATGCTTGTTTTTATGTTATTTAAGTTATTTCTGGAAGCAATATTTACAGTTGTATATTTCATTTTCGTATCCTATAGTGTTTTAGTTTAGGAATACGTTATCTTGCAGTTTCAGTTTTCGTTCATGACGATACCTCTGCTGTAGCAGTAACAATCCAAAAACCATAAGCAAGCAGCTCTGAAGACCTCACAGGTTCACCTACTTTGGATTCTGGGGCTGTAGGGGTCTTCAATCCTAAAGGCGGGGTCCAAAACACGAAATATGACCTAACGTGCAAGAAGGAGAAAAAGAGGAGAAAGCTTAGAGATTCTGGCGTCGAAGGTCTAGGTCATGACGTTAGACCATGACTGTACTTAGAACATCACAGACGAGCTCTGTACCTCTCCCTCTGTTGAGGGCTCGATATCAGAATACCGGGAGTCGCAGATGACGTCGTCGACTTTCTTCATGGGTCCCTGGGATATGTCCGAAAAGGAGGCCTCGCAGTCGTAAGCAAAGTAGCGATACACTTGCCAGGTTCGCCCGAAGTCAGCCGAGCGCTCGATAACCATGGCGGCGGGCCGGAAGGTCTGTCACAGGACGGACATCACTTAGAACTTTCGCTACTTGTGGACCAGGTATGTTTAGATGAGCAGCTTTTAAGCAATTTTAAAAAATAAACACTTAGATATAAGGAAACATTCAACTGAACGTCAGTTAGTGGGACTTGATCTCAGTCGGCACCACGATTACCTTGAAGGTCATGATCAGGTGGGTGAAGTGGAACTCGGCCTCCAGATCCAGCTGGATGGTCACGTTCTCCAAGCCTGAGGAAACATCTGAATGAGGCCACCTCCCGAGGTCATTTGGACATTTCACAGGATTCATCACATCCTGGTCACTGTCTCTTTCAGCTTTTGTCATCAGGCATGACATACAGAGCAATGAAAACCAGGACAAAAAACTGAAAACTGTTTTTTTTCCCCAAAGCAATCATTGCTTTAAATGCAAAACATAACGATTCATTTCTTATATTTAATCAGCATAGTAAGGTTATTCAGTGAAATCTGTACAGTGATAGTCAATGTAGTATTCAGTGCAATTTGTATATTTTGTAATATTTTACTCTTTTTATGCCTCACATTGAATCCAATTGAATTTTCAATTTTGTTGTCCAAGTGACAATGACAAAGATTATCCTTTTTTTTTGCCACGGAGCAGAACGGATCTGCTACCTCTGTGGGCTGCAGATCTCTCAGCTTCTCCTGAGACAGAGCAACGACTACAGGCAAATGTCTATGATGTGCCGCATCTGCCAACTAACATCACAACCTGGAGATCTCAGAAGAAAAAATGTGGAAATTAGCTGTTCTGTACCATGCTCAGTATAGGTTTGCTTCTCATGACGGGGCTGGAGATTTGAAACCATCTAGTACAAAACAGATGTTCATAGATGCTTCTAAAAGATATGGCCAGGAAAGCCCGAGGCTACTGCCATACAATATACAATAGGAATGTTTGTCTTCCCTGCATCCCTAAAGAAATGAGATTAGTTATTTTGTTGCAGCTACACAGCTGCAGAATTATCAGGGACACCAAACACTGTGGCGCTCTCTCCATTGAGCAAGACAAAACAATGGATGGAATGGAAGGTGAGGAATCCATACAATCTTGCATCCTCATTCTCTTTCATAACTAATCATTCTGATATAGCTGGCAGAGGAAGCTCTGTTTCACTCTGTTTGAGGGAGATGAGGAATTCCAGCTCTACTTGGCTTTATGTTGTCTTATCAATGGTCTTCTACAAAAACAATCCCACTCTCTGGAAACATCTGGGCTTTTATCTCATCTCCCAGCATGCTGTGCCGTAACTGTAGTCATGTCCGAGAATTTATTTAACATTTTTCCCAGACTGAGATGGCCGTCAGACCCATGACTTTTTCTGTTTGAATGAGAAGGTGAAGGAAACTCCGCTGATCTTCAAGACATGACTGGACAACCATTATCAGAGACCCACCTTCTCAACCCAAAGAAGAAAGGTAGATTTAATCAGTGAGCCATTACTTTGAAGTCCACCTCTCTCCACCCCCAAGGCCCTGATTAAAAGGTTGACTTCACTCTTCAGAGAAGCACCTCCTCATTCACCGTGAGAACTGAACCCACCCCCCACGACACAGACGCTTTACCACCAGACAGTACCGTTTTCGGACTGCCACCATGTCTTCAGGCGGTTTGGCGCAAAGGTGGTCACCACGTTCTCCACACTGTGGCTGGTGGTGTGGTTGGCCTTCTCATCGTAGAGCTCCCTCGAGTCGCACACAAAGCACTTCTTCTCCTCCTGTGGGAGGCAGAGCGAGAGGAAGCCTGATAATGGCATTCAGATACAGCGAAAGACACCGTAGCTACATGGGCCATTGGACCCCAACACCGTCTACAACACCAGCTACATGGAAGGCCTTCCACGGCCGACTGAGCCCCTCTGCAAACATTTATTATAAGAAGGCTGTCCTTTTTTATTTAAACTGTAAACATTACAGGCCAAGCTCATTTCTTCTGAAGTGTTACCCGCCCCCCACACCCCTATGAATGTGTTTACTTTAAACGGTCATCCTGTTTAATGTCACCCCCTCCCGCGTGCCTTAAAAAGCGGCCCACAGCAATCCGGGGAGGGGGGACTCCCTCCCACTTGATGTTAACAGCTGTCTCTCTCACAGCCTGAGTGGTACATTAACAGGGTTCAGCTCAGAAGTGACACCAGATTTAGCAAAACGAACATCAGATGCAGGGGTCGCCGCTGGAGATTTTGGGCCCCATGACAGCATATTATATCGGGGCCCTAATCCAGTTCTAGAGCTTGTGTGACTCAGAGGGCCCCTAGAATCATCCTAACTTCCCGAGTCATTTCAGCCTCGATCAGGCAATTAATTATGGAACGCCTACAATTTCCATCATTTATTAATTAATAAAGAGAAAAATCCATGATAATTTTGCTAGTGGACCCACAAAAACACAGATAATTCTGTTTGCTAAAGGAACAAGCCTGTATCCCCCCACCCCGTTCTTTCTGCTTCTCATTACATGTCAAAGTACACAGATGAGGTGGGTCTGGACTATACAGAAAGTCACATGGGTGGTCCAACACCTATATAAACAAGACTAACATTACTAAGTTAGTTCATCTGGGCTTCAGGCTTACACACACTGGACATGCAGAGAACACAAAGTCTTTCTTCATACACAAAGCACAGTTATAAAAAGTGTGGCATCTCATCTCAAGTGAGCAAGCTTTCAGCTCTGTCCTCAGTCAGAGGGAGTTTCAGAGCTGCCCAGGAAGTGGTCTAGACAGCCAGGAGGTGGGGGAGAACGTGCATTCCCATCCAAACCCCCACCACTAAGAGGGAACAGAATGGGTCCACCCCCACACCGAAATCACAGCAATTGAACAAAGATGTGTATAAAAAACTAGATTATATCTTAACGGAACCTCACATACGTTTGAAAGTCGTTCAGTATTTGGTCTTCGAATACAAACCCTAAGCTGTAAATCTTAACAGTAAGTATTATGAAGTTTTGCCCGTAGGATGTGGAAGCCGAACACAATTGCATCATTAATTTATAACTAACTCCGTTTTAAACAGGAACAGTTACACGAAAAACAAACACTTGTTGGGGCGAAAAAACGTGAAACTGGAAAACGAAAATCTGCATTTGGATTTCATCAAATGTGCTTGTAATAAGTGACAAATTACAGAAAATCTAAATTGAAGTTTGCTATACTTATCACCGTCTATCAAAGCGGAGACCTTTTAAAATTGCTTGTGACCAGCCGACCTGCGGGAGGACATTCCTGAAATATCTGGGCGATAGGGTTTCAATGATTACCGCTAATTAGTAGGAGTTATGCACGGTGAAGGGCCAGTGTGGCTCCGTCGGAAGCCCCGGCAAGCGTCCAGCCAAGCCCGCGTTTAGCGGCTCCGCTCCACATTACCTGCAAATGGCTGACGATGCAGAAAGGTTCGGGTCGAAGGAGCCCGCATGTGGAGCTGGCCGAGAGCTGATGGGCCCTGCCGATTAGCAGGTCCCCTGTGGCCGGGTAGCAGCTGCCCTGGGTGCACACATCGCTGTACTCCGGTATCTGGGCCAGGGATAATGCCCAGACAGCTAGGTGGTGGAGAAAGGGTCGCTTACTTTAGATTTGGAAATGTCAACCGTGTTATTACGCAGGCTGCCTTCATGCAGACTTACTAACGACTACTAAAATCCTTAATTAATTAATTGATTCATTCATTCATTCATACATACATACAGACTCATTAAAAGTTTCTTTGGGGAAACTGTGCAGTGGAAGGCACTATATAAAAATAAACGGAATTCAGTACAACATCCCATGTTTTCATTAAGGAAAACTTATTTTACGAAAACAGCATCGTAATTACTAACATCTTCCCGATTTTAATTGATCTCTGAGATCTTTTTCAATCTATTATAAATGGGGATATGGGCAATCATGGAAAACTTTTGCCACAAAAAACTTTAAATACGTACAATATAATAATAAGCATGGATTTCTGGGATCTTGGCGTAGGCGAACAGCCAGGGTCGTAGTAAGTTTGCGATGGTATTTCTTTTACAAAGTTTGAACTCATGTAGTAGAGTAAAGATGAGCGGAGTATGAAATATGAACATTCAGTGCGGCTGCACTGTCAGATTACATTGCATTTATAAACTAAAACAAAGCGCGGCTGGTTACATACGAGGAGGAAACGCTTCGCCAGGCACGGATGCAGCTACTTACTTAAATGCGTTACGATGTGGAGAATCAGCATCTTACTGCCCTGTAGTCGCTGCCCTTCGGCGTTGTGGCTCGCTGGGGCTCAGACTGACTCCCTGCATCGGGGGCGCCTGGTCCCACCCCGCCAGTGGGTGGGGGGAAAGCCCCCCCCCCCCCTTCAAGGCATGCGCACATTACACCGAAAAATGGTATTTAGAAAATAAATCACTAGACCAGGTCAGTTTAAAAATTGACCAGCGGGTTGTAGGTACTTGGTCTATAATCATAATGCAGCGTGTTTCATTTAGAGGTCTAACTTTTCAAATCTTTGCGATATTTTTGGTCTGAAAAGAAACTTAATCCAGTTTTATTTGATTTATTTTATTAAAAAAAATACCTATAATTCTTTAGTGTAGTCCTTTCAATGCTAGGCAGTTCAGAAAGCAAATAAGTTTGTGACTCCACAAATAAGCGTAACAGCAAATAATACGATTCTTTTGTTTTTCTTTTTTTAAAGTTTGAGTTGTCCAGATTCACGCATATATGATAGGTACCTATTCGCCAGCAAACTGTCAAAAACCTTTCTGTAATAATCCTTTCTCCAAACGGATCACCTTTCACCCTCTGATCCGTTAAATGACCTTTCCACTGAAATATTAAGGCAAACAGTAACTCGATTACAGCAGTGATGTCCGACTGGGAAAGTTCCCTTAATGATTTAATATTTACTGGTCCGTCCCCCTGGTAGTGAGAAATAACCAGCCTGCGTTGGCATTCGAGCCCGGATTAACGGGGGGCAATCACAGGTGAAAGCGGGCTTTGGGGTGGGGCAGCAGATTAATAGGGGTTGAGGCAAAAATTACACCGTTGGCCGAAAAAGATTTATATTTACACCTACGATAAAATAAAAAAACCAGTGTGACTAACACCTTTCTGTTAATCTGGAAATGCTGAAAAACGCGGAGAGATACTTATGTCACTGCTGCAGGCCTTCCTTTTGATTTCCTGTTAAATCATTACGCTCAATCGTGGGCTGTGAAAATACCGCCATAGACGCGGAATATCAATTAACTCCGAAATAAACATGAAATAACTGACCATAATTACTTAGGTCTAGTTCCCACAGTCCTGCCCGGTTTGAGGTTACCGTTTGGCTGGTGCTGCCTTGTAAAAGATACGTTTATCTGGTATGGAAGTGACAGGCAAAATATAGCATGAGACGGACACTATCAGTGCAGAAGTGTTAGAATCAGCCCCAGTTGTTTGCCCATGGCGAGGAGTCGTCAGCCTGGACCCCTGAACCATGTCACCTGGTGCTCGACCTCTTTACAAACCCGCTAACATCACCAAACCCAAACCAAGTCACCTACTTAGATAAACACAGAATAAAAGTTAAACACCTATCCTTAGCCATTTCAAATTATAAAATACACTAAATGAATTCAACCGAGGGATCAAACTTGGAACAAATAGCCGATTAACACAAATGGTCCACAGGAAACAAACTCTGAAAGTCTTTTGTAGTGTAAGCAATGTTTTATTTAAAGTTGATATTTCATTTCAAAATAACCTAAATACTACATTCTAGAACAAAACTATCATTATGAAGAGTTTCCAGTCTGTAGCAATCACTTTACTTCATTGAAATGCATTTAAAAATCACATTTGAACTAAAATCACACGAAAGCAGTTATTTAACTGTATCTGTAAGAGTTTACAGTAAAGTTCTCGTTTCCGATGAGGACCAAGGCACTACCGGACAGTTAATTCTGGAAAAACACAATTGTATTTATAATTATAATTTAGAATTATAACAGACTTTGCACACTGTAATCCTTTCATACACGCATACACAAACACGCTAATGTTTACTGCAATTTTAACACACTGTAATGTCGGATATTCCGTAGAGCACAAGATTTCACAAGGTGACAAGGGGAAGGATTTTTTTAGCATAAATGTTTAATAGCGTTATTTTTCTAATACTGGGTACGATAGTTTTACTGCATTGACGTGAGATTGGCTGCAGTCTCTCCATTTTTCGCTACTAAGTAACACCCGTCAGTTTCAAAAGGCAGAAGATGGCATCTGTCCTCCATGAAGAGGCACGCAGCCTGGAGCATTTTAGGCTCCTTTTCCGTCTGCCGCCAGGTGAATTCAGTCACCATCACAATACCACCTTAATTAGAGCAGTTTAGAGTTTTAGCAGCTCGTCTGATGGACCAACATTCCACAGCCCTGTCCGGCAGCTGGGACTAGCGGGCTGTCGTATGTCCCTGTGTCACATATCAGCTTGTCAGTCCCTCACCTTGAACACTGCCATCCATATAACCTGGTCTGAAGCCTTTTTTTGGTGGATGAATTCGCCGCAGTGCCACCGTCCGTTCCCAGACTACGATGCTACGGCGGGGGTGAGCTTTGAGGGGTGAGGGGTTAGAGCCTGGCGAGGGGAACAGAGCCCTGGCCGTGATAGAGATGCAGCTGCAGAAACTCCAGGATCTTCTTCCAGGAATCTTCCTGGGCATCTGCGTGTGGCTTGGTTTGCCCCCCCCACAACATAATGACTGGAAAACAATCAAAATTAAATTAGACAAAAAGGCAAGAGCGCCAGGAGAGGGCAGAGAGAAAAAAACAGACTTCACTTGACTTAAACATATTCATTGGTGAAATAGTATAAAAAAATTCACAGAAGCATGTAAAGGTTAAAAGTGCACAATAAGACATAAATGAAGTTTCTGTAACAAGAAAGCACAGTATAATTTCCAGATTCTTGCAATTGTCGGTAATAAATTACAAGATATCAGGAATCAACACAGCTATGTAGCTTTAATTTGCTATGCTGCCACCTTATGGTTATTTGAGGAAGGACATGGAAAACGGGTAAAGACGTTTGAAAGGAAAAACAGGTACATCTATGAATTACTGGGGTGTCTGTTCAATAACTCAACATGGTGCAAAGCAATCTAGCACAAGGCCTGGGGCACAAGCTAACAGCTCACTGTGTGTTTTAAAAGTGAACTATCCATTGAATCCCCAGCTGAACAGTAACCAACCAAATATACTTCTGACCAATACCTTTGTCCCCACGCAGAACAAAATTACTGGCACGGTTATGAGGACTATAGGGTGGTTCAATGAGATGTCCGGCTCCAGGGTACGACAGTATGGTCAGGAGGTGGCTGTTCCCAGCTTCCTCCATCATCTTCTGCATCTACAGGAAGAAGGTCATTGGTTCAACCCTCATTCCAACAAAACGACTGACCGAAATACTCAAATACACCCGTCAGATCCATTTCCCCCTTTGGGTGAGGTGATTATAGGTAGCAAGGATTTGTAAGGTTCTAGGTGCTTCTAGTTTCAGGTTTAACCCTGTGATTAAGGTGTTTAGGGTGCTTTCAGCAGCATCCAGAATTGCAGAAATGTGGTAGATCATCGGTCTATCATTCATAAGTCCTTGTCCGGTTCAAGGTTGTGAGAACATGGAACCTCTTCCAGTTCACAAGGCAGGGCAACACACAGGACGAGACGCCAACCTATGGCAGGACACAAACACACGGACATCGATATGCCGGAGGTTTGCAGTGTCTGCAACTGGAAATAGCAGCGGGTGCCAGACTCACATCCTCTGCAGACTCCACTGTGGCCCAGTTCTGATCATCCTGCCCGACGATCACCAGTAACGGACACCTGATCCTCCCGACCTATAAAAACAAGAGGAACATGCGGGCACAAACAGTACTCTGGCGACCAAAATACCAAAGCGGTGGCAAAAAGCCTGGGAGACACTTACATCTACCTTCAGGCTGGGCTCAGACGGCAGAGGCAGAATCACATCCCTCCAGATCAAATAGTTGTTTTCATCAAAACGTGTTTTCAGGAAATTTCTGGAAAGTAAGTTTTATCTGGTGAAGCTCAGAGGAATCCCTACCATTGACCTACAGGGGATATCATGAGTTTATCGACGAGACACTTCAAAAAAAAAAATTCTGTTAAAAATATTATGCATTTAAACTACTCAAACACACAAAACATCACAGAATTGATTGCAAATATCAAAGTGAACAGAAGGCTTACTCCTTCATCTCTTCAAAAACTGAATGAATGGGTTTGTTTATGGGATGGATGTGGCTCCCACTGATACAGACGCAACACCTGGGCTGGGACGACACAAGTGGCAGAAATATTATTACTGGTTATAGACGACCACTGACATTCAAACAACCTCATTTTGAGATTTATTAAAGGAACTTCAAAGGATTTTATAAAACACTACCTTTGGTGTAACCTCGAGGGCTCTCTCTAGCGTAATATTCATGCTGCAGACAGAAAAACAGCACGTTGGAGAAGGGAGGCGGAGACTCACCTTGATGACTGTAGAGTAGGCAGCCATGGATAAGGCCACAGAGGTTCCGAAGGACAGACCCAGCACTGCAACACTGTTTCTGGCCACCAGGGGGTGCTCTTGCACTAACTTAAAGGCTGCCTGTGTGAGAATAAATTAATATCACTGGACTGTCTTTCAAATGAAACAGAAATTATGTATTTGATTTCATGAGGCAAAATGCAGTATTTACATTTAGTGCGATTTGCATATAGTGTGGGGTGCATCTTAGTGTTTCACTTTTTCTGAAGTCTTGATTTCGAATTTCAGAACTGAAAGTAATTCATTCATCTTTTATGAGCCAGTAAATTAAGCGAGACAAAAATAAATGCTTCCAAGGGATGTATCTGGTGCTTTTCCCCTGCTCATTACTCCATAGTGACATCTACTGGTAACTGCATATAGGTGGAACCCCACAGAGCCTGCTGTATGTTCCTGTACCCCACTGGTCAGAGATGCGCACAGCTGACAGCATGGACATGGAGACAGAGAGGAAGCCAGTTACATCGAAATAGCCAAACTCGATATCAGCGGTTCTGGACACATCTGCAGGAAGGTACTCCAGCGCCATGGTGACGAATCCGTGCGAGGCCAGGAGGGCGGCACGGTACTCCACTAGCCCCCCGCCCCCGCCCCACATGTCCAGCACACCTGCGAAGGGACCAGGACCTGGGAAAGAAGCACATGTTTACCCATGTGAGCCGAGCTTCGGATCGACCAATGAGGCGAGCCGCTGTGCTCCGAGTTACCTTGAGGCAGGAAGAGGGTCCCGGTGACCCCACCCTCTCTGACATCCACCCTGCGAACACCGGGGCCCATGTACCAGCGCTCAGTCACTGCACACACCAAAGCCACCAGCTCCCCAAACCTCTGGCTGACGTGGCCTTCGTACACCGAGATGCAGACCACCATTGGAGAAGCCACACGCTTCTTTCGCAACCTGTGGGGGGGGGGGGGGGGTGGTGTTTAAGGCACGGGGCCCCCATGCTCTCACCCCCGGAGGTGGCAGCACTCACCGAAGTCCCGTCCTGCTTCCCGGCACCGGTCTCAAGCTCCACAACAAGCCCATGGGTTCGACCCCCTCGTACGTGCCCCCCAGGCTCTCGTCTCGGTCAGCTGTAAGCACAGAGGCCACAGTAAACACGACACGCCAAACGGCTGCTGTTTGAATGTTACGAAGCTGTACAGCACTGACCTTCTGCTTGACTTGGGGAACTGGAACTCTGGGTCAGTTAATATTTAAATGTCCTTGATAATCAATTTAGATTGTGGAACTGAATTAATTACAGTTTATAGTTATACTGTTCATAACACATAATAAATGGCTTCTCTGGGAAACAATTCACTTTATTAAAATTCTATGGTTCCACTTGTAAATGTTACCACAACCATTGTGCACAAATTACAGGCCACCCTAGGGCAACATTCTGAGGTGAGCACAGTTCAGTCAAAGACCTTTCAGCCACTATCTCTAGCGTGATAACATGCTGAAATGTGAACGGATAACAGTTTACGGTGAATCAAAAGTTCTGACCCGTGACTCGGCCATCAGCGTCACTAACGTAGAACCCAAACGCCTCCCAGAAGTCGCCATCCTCAGACTGGTGCAGCGAGTGCAGGGTCACTTTGTGGGCAGGCGGTAAATTCTCTACGTCGATTTGAAACTTTTCATCCACGAGTCCTCTGGATGGCCGAACCTCAATCAGTGGGCACGCGCAAGTTCCCAACATTGGGCTTGCTGACCTAAAAAGCATCAACTTTTTGTCGGTAAATGCAAACTCAGTCACGCTTCATAGTCAAAAGCTCTGCCTAAAAACACTAGCAGATGATTGTAGGTAAGACACATGATCTTTAAGTAATCCCATGCCTGAATGATCATCATTTCTGTTTAGAATAATTACAATTTTTGTGAGGCTTAAATTTTTCTTCATGGACTTCAAACATCCAAAGTTACAATGAAGGAGAGAGTGAGGTATGGGATTGCTCTTACTGGAAAGCTTCTGCTTTAGGTGAACTTCAACCAAGAGATCAACCGCTTTGATCACGCAAATATCCCCCGCAGCCCTTTTCTGCGCGCGCTCAGTGAATATCGGCTGTCACGTGGACGACGTGGGCTGACATTTCACCTACTTTCCTTGTTCGTTGTCTGAAATTAATTGACCGTTTGACTGTAATGTATTCTCAGATTACCAGAGACCTCACCCTCCAAAATATAATATCATACAAAAAAACAATATATATTCTATATTTTACTACCTGAAGCTTAATCAGTACTTGCAACTACAATCTATAACTTATTAACTATGGCGAAGAGTAACTGGACTTGACTATTCTCTTTTATTTATACAACTAGCCAGCCTCAGGATATAATTTCAATGTATACACGCTTCATACTGTAAGCGCATTTTTTTCTCTTAAGCTAGAAGCCAGCCTAATTGTTAAACAACGTAAAGTTCATGGAAACGTAATTCCCAGAACAATTCAAGTTTCCTTCAGGATGAACTGAATCATATGTATGGATGATGAATGACAGCGCTTCAGCTCCCTGCTGGATTTAGATGAGCGAGCGGCAGTAATCTTGCAGTGAACTTACAGGGCGCCACCGTGCGATTCCGCCTCGCCAAAGAGGGGTACCATTCCGTCTGCGGCGCGGAACTGCAGCCGGAGGACGCAGCTCGGGAACGGCTACCCGGCCGCCTCAGGAGCGCATGCGCGGAGCGCAGGTGTACGGTGGCCCGGAAGTGTGAAACATGACGCATTAAGAAGACGCGAAAGAAAAAAGAAAAAAATGCTGAAAGGATTAGGAACATTGAAAACCACAAAATTAAAAAACACAAACGATTGAGAAAACACAAAAAACGTCAATATTTTTTTTCTTGTTTTTATTATTTGTTCTGTTTTCGCAGTGATTTCTCAATTTTTCTTAATGTTTTTGCATTCAAATAAATCTTTCGTTTACACCTCAGGGCACGTGTGTTCAGCCCTGGGCGATCCTGTAATATCCCATCAAGTTGAAACCCGATTGCACGTTCACACGAAGGATGTTGAAAACGCGCTCGTAATACTTAACATTTCTATTGACAGCGCCGTATTATATGACAAAGCGGAGGTCTGAAGAAGGACTGGATGGAACGGCGGCAGCGCACCCGCGAATCACTCTCTGCTGCAGACTGGATTTATTCTTATTAATCGACTGTTATATATTATCTTAATAAATAATGTCATATTTAGATTTACTCTCCTTTTACTTAACTTGGAATTGCACCGAGCTGTAAATTAATCAGTTATTTTAAACCAGGTAATTGTTCAAGGGTTGAAAATCTTTAGTGACAGTCGAGAGATGATGTACCGGAACGGGGGTGACTCATAGCTGTTGTAAGATGATTCATTCTGTATCATTCAGTAATTTCTGTCCAGTAAAGAGCTTGACTGTAATTACAGGAAGGATAACCAACATACTCTGGAATGTTATAATAATAGTTAAATAATAATAATTAAAGTTTACAATTTATTGCTTGCGGGGGAGTCGTAGAGCATATGGCAGTATCTCTGGGGTTTAAGGGATATCAAGCTGAGGATATGCAAGCCTACTTCGCGCGGAGAATAAGGTAAAAAGACATAAATGTATATTTGCTAAAATAAATGTTTAAATGGAACATTAAGTTTTCATAACGTAATGTGGTCTTACATCTTAATTTCCATTTTAACACACCACTTTTCAAATATGGTATTTCATAGTTCAAATGTGTAATATTGTTTAATTAAAAAAAGTAATAGGCTATCCATAATTACGCAAATAAATGGCATTTCCCCTGTTCGGAGATTAAATGTATCGCCGTAAATGAGATTTAAGGGGAAACGAAACTCACACGGGGAACCTGTCAGCAGCGGCTAGGAGTCAGTGCTGTGCGCCAAGTTGGCAGTGATCCGTTATAACTCATCCATTGTAACACCAGTGATTGTGTTAATAATTACGAAAATTCGTACTCATACTTTATACGCGATTCGTCTGATCGCCATGAAATCTCAGAACACAGTTTGCAAGAAGAGGAACGTGTTTTTTTGTTTTTTAAGTAAATAGAGACGTATTGAACTTGGCTCGCTCTCATGCAGATGATCTAACGCATAAAATAAATACGGTCGATAGAAGCTGATAAAAATGAAACTCTAAATATGAGTCCACAGTGAACAAAAGCTCGGAAGTGCATAGGTTTAGTTCTGCTGTTTTGGAGAGACCTGCATCCTCTGATTTGATTGCTAGGTGCTAAGGCAGAGTCTAGACCAGGGGTCACCAAACTTTTTGAAACTGAGAGCTACTTCTTGGGTGCTGAGCCATACGAAGGGCTACCAGTTTGAAACGGCCTCCTAAACTTATCTAACCTTCATGTATAATAAACATGTTTTAAATGCTTTTTTAAAGATATTGTCATTTTCAATTCCATTTAAATGTAAGTGTGATTAAAGAAGAATAGCACCAGGATAAAATTAAATTGTAGACACTGCTCATTGGTGAGTTGTGCTATTTTTTGAACAGGTCCGCAGGCGACTCGTGGTCCTTGGGGGCATCCTGGTGCTCTTCAGAATTTGGGGACCTCAGTCTCCGGGTCCCTAACCCAAAACGATAAACTCAGAATTCACATGACCCTGGGCCTCTAACCCACTCTTTACCGGGACTCTAACCGGGTAATTTGTAGAATTCGGGGGTCCTGAATTCCCCGGGACTCTAACCCAGTGTCTCTATTGGCTCGTCAGCGAATAGTGGGGCTGCCACACCAAGGACGCCACAGTGGGACTCAAACCCACCGTCCTGGGACTCAAACCCAACCTTATCCGCCGCCTCAAATTTACTGACGGCCCTGATGGACACTTCGGTCTACTTTATTTAGTATATCCAATGTGCAGATTTTGATACAACAGGCTCTAACCTTTTGTTAGTGGCGCTCCTGCGGTCTTCCATGCCCACTCAGGTCTCGTCTGGTATTTGCCGAATGCCGTCCTCTATCTCATCCCGGACGAGCCCCCAAAATTGTTGGAGTTCGCCGTCTCCACTGGGTCCGCAGATGAGAAGAGATCACTTGGAGGCGTGGATGAGTTGTCAAACAACTTTTATTCCAGCAGATTGATCTGGGAACTCTGCAACACACCGTACCTCCCACAGAGTTTGACTCCCTTGTCGTTCACTGTTTTTCTTATACTCCTTCTACAAACAATTATCTCTAACCCCTGGCCTAGAGCTTCATGGCCAAACTGGGGCCAGACGTGTTGCTTTGGGCCCCATGAAAGCAGGTCATATTGGGCAAGGTTACAGATTAGTTGCTGGGTCTGTTGAATCCATACCCCTCCGATTCAGGCATGCAGGCAGGTCTGCATTCCTGTTCCAGGATGTGAAACGTGCCCCCCCCCCCCAGTTCAGGTAGACATCCCAGAAGTGTTCCTATGGGGATCAGGTTGGGTCAGCTTTGCCTGTACGTGAGATCGAAGGCCAGAGACCTGTACTATAGCCAGGGCTGGAGGATCAGCGGAAGGACCTGACCAGACGTGAAAGGCTGGGTGTCTTCTCTGAGAGAAAGTCTGTGATGTGGGTCACCAAACGGCTCCCTCCATGAGTAACATCAATAAAAGTATAACAAGATCAAGATGAACTTACACAATTACCCTTGAGTTCCTCATCACTCCTATTAATAGCTGTACTGAAAAAGGGCCCAACCCAATTAAAATGGGTATCATATTTTCAGCTGAATGGGGAATTGGGAAAACACCCCTCTCAGATTTGGATGACATGGTGGTTTACAGCAACCTCACACTTCCTGGGTTGTGGGTTGGAGTCTCATTCATACTGTGTTAAAGAAATATATGCTTAGGTGAATGAATGTCTCTGAATAGTCCGCTGTGTGTGTGTGTGTGTGTGTGTGTGTGTGTGTGTGAGCGTGTGTGTGCATGTGCCCTGGCATGAACTGAAGCCTGTCTAATGCTCCCTGTGTGATGGGATGTGACCCTTTTACAACTTGATACTTTTATGTAATAAAGTTCATAGTATATCAACATGTTGGTTGACCCAGCATTGATTTGGGGAAACCCCAGACTCCAGCCGGCCTGGCATCTCCCCGTTAGTCAAATCTAACAGGTAATGAAAATGGCATTAAGTGATTTAATACAAAGCCCATCATCCATAGCTACGGTTTTACTTGGAATTCGGAAACCTAAAGAAAACCCCATAACAAAAAAAACCCCACAATCATTGCATCATGAAACTGAATTTTACGGTAAGAAGTGCTACTCGGTCGTCCTGATCCCACTTAAGGTCTAACGTCTGCAACATTTACTCTAGGAGTCATACTTCTCATATTCTTCAAATGCAAAAGGAAATACACTTCAATATATACTGTGTATTATAGGTCTAATTAATAGCACTGTTTATTTTACGATAAACAGGAAAAGGGGATTTTGTTTTACTAAGCAGCTAAAAGGTCAGGACCTCATTATCTGCCCATTCAGCTAATGTCTCTGCTAGACTTCCTCACTTCCAACACCTTTGGGGCAAACGTTAACTCTCTGGTCAGCTTATTTATTACTGGACAATTTACCTTTTCAGATTTTCACCTCAGCACCGAAAAAATTACTAACCTAACCCAAACTGAATTAACTGGCTGACTAAACTAAGTAATTACGAAGCGGAAGTTGTGGTGTCCCGTAATTGTCATCCCTCCGGAGTGAAGTCAGCTTCTATGATGGTCTGTGTCCTGCACTTGAGATGCAGCACCAAGACGCCCCTGTGCCCTTTAAAATTTTAGACTTTAACGTGGTTTAGAAACTCATGTTCATTTAACTTTGCGGTGAGATTTTTCTTGGCACCGCTAAGTAGCCTAACATTTACTGTACACTGAGCGCTGGTAATATTCACAAAGTATTACGAGCAGTCTTTACTCTAGTAAACACAGACAAAATTATGGAGACTGGCGATTGGTTGTGTACTCGCCTTCAGGTTTAGCTTTCCACATATTGAAAATATCTATGTTTAATTTTTTACTTTTGTTTAGTGACAGACAGTAAACCTTCTTAGGGGTGGAGCTTGGAGTGACTGCTTTATAGTCAGACTCCACAGCGTGGCCAGAGGCAGCAGAGAAAAGAAACCGGCATTACATCAGGGACAGAGACCCGAGACTCTGGGAACTTTTGCCCTGAAAGCAGAACGAGTCGGCAATCTTCTGAGGATCGGAGACCAGGGAGACAGGTCCGGACAGGGGAAGAACGAGAATGCGATCTGCTCTCCTAATGGTGCTGACAGCCTGCGGAGTCCTGGCTGAAGGCAGCATGATGGACAGGATGCAGCACTGCAGTACACGCTGTTCTCAGGTAATGAGCACAATTCCCTGCTGATTATTGTTACCCATCCGCTTTACATTCTGTGTATGTGTCATGCAGTGCCGATGAAAATGTCTTGACCTGATTCTGATGTGTAATTCCTGGGAAGAGGTTTATTAAAAACACGAATGGGAATAATTGTATAGATTAGGCATCATTCAAGCGATATTCAGTACGTCACTCAAACTCGGGCTGACTGACAAGTCTGCGATGAACTCAAGAACCAATGGTTGTTTTCGTTTGAGACCTTACACCGATGAAGCTCTTTATGTTTTGAAATGTTGCTTATAAAAATTGCCTATCGATGGCGTATTTTGAGACGTATTTTTTAGTATTTCATCGCCTAACCCGTAATTACGTGCTATAAAACTGCCCATTTTGAGATGTAAACGCAATGCTGATTATGTAGTCTGCAAAATACACTCATGGGGGACATGTATGAACTGAATAAACATTTACATTCAAATTGAATTCAAATGTGTGTTTGAATCCAACAGTTACGGGCTCACATTTTTAGATAATCTATACTAATACACAAATAAATATTATTGTTCACAGCAAGTGGCCGCAATTCAGGTGAATATGTGGTTTAACCATTACCTCATTTCACAAACAGAGTTCCTATTTTTACAAAATGCACTGACAAGGTAAGCCTGCAAAAATGAACCAGGATGTGTTTGCCTCAAGTTCACACGTTCTCTATTTTTAGCTACTGTTTCCTTAAGATTCTAGTCACATGGGCAAGTCAGATTACTACAAATGATAAGTTAGGAATGATGAGCTAATTGATAATGTTCATTAGCTCTGGGTAGTAAGATCACATGGTTGGCTGGTCATATTCAACATAGGCAATGTCTTTTCTCCTTTTCATGTCTTTTTAACAGGAAGTACAATGCAGAGCCAGGTCCCACTGTGAGTACATCCTACAGAAATACCTGTGTGTGTGTGTGTGTGTGTGACTCTGCATGACTCAACATGACTCTTCAGAACTCTGCATGAGTTGTCACACTTTCGACAAACATCAGTGAGCACAGGTGACCTCACAGTGAAGGTGGGAGACGCCCTCCCCATCTCAGCAGGTCTGAGACATTCTCAAACAGTGAGGCGTCAAACCCCGTCCAGCCCCTAGTTCCACGTGGCCAGTAGAGCTACGAGACGGCCACGGGATGTGAACCCGTGAAACAAAGGCACATCTCTGAGGTGGCTCTCACATCCTCTACGAGAAACTCAGTCTTCTACCTCCGCTCAAGTCACATAAAATTCCAGTATTTTAAAAGAGTCCGAAACAGACTGAGTCACGCAGGAGGGAGCAGCGTTATGTAACCTGGCGGTCGCATTTACCACAAGTGGCTTGAATGTCTGTCTGTACCACCCTCTTGTAGCGCCCTTTGAATTTTGCAAGGAGACGGCCACAGAACTCAACCGGACAACAGTTCAAGGCATCACTGTTTCCACGGTGATGAAGTGTGAGCAGGAGCAGCGCTGTTCCCCACACCTGAGGGTGACGGCAGCGGTGCAGCTCACAAGTGCGTCTCACCTCCCCCTCCCTCTCCGATCGACTTTCAGGACAACAGTGTCCGCCGTCCGTTTTGTGGACCTCAGACACAGTTAAACTTTGAACCCAACTTCTGAAAATCTGCGAGTGAAATTATTAGTTGGCTTTTTATGTTTACACATATTATATTTATCTACTACCATGGTAGCTTTCAGTAGAGAGCACAATGTTATCTTTTCAAGGTTTACAGTTCTTGTTATTGGTGGATGAAGGTCTATCTCCATGCTCAATGTTTATTTAGGTATTAGAAGTAGCAGTAAATGATGTCAGGCTTAGATACATGTAAATCTGATTTCCAAGCTGAGTTCAAAGGTAAATGGGTTACCTGTACATTCATGAATGGAGCCATGTGTCCCCTCCTAACGCCTGCTCCTGGGCTGAGCTTCAGCGGAGTAGGAGATGGGGAAATCCCTTTGGTCAGTGCTCCCTTGGTTTCCGGAAGGTTACTTTCACTGGAAATGCCTACTTCTTCCCTGATGGCTTTGTGGCGTTCCTCCAGAGCAGCTTCGGGGTCTGGCTCTCTGCATCTTCTCTGCTGGGATGCTGGAGACATGCAGGGCCGTCACCTTCCCCCGGCGGCACCTGCAGAGGCTGACGGGACAGCAGGTTTGCACACCCTAAATCTGTGATGGATGTTCTTCGGTTTGATCAGTTTTCATGACTCACCTTGTGCCTCCTGGCTTCTCCGTCAGGTCTTGGTCCACGACGACTGCTTTGATGTGAGGCCCGGCCTGGATGTTCATGTCACACTGAAAACTATCCCCAGCTACTGCAACCTGACCTGGTCACATGGCCTCAAAGTGCCAGGCAAGCAACGGCTTTGAGTGTTGTGGGCTCAGGAAATAACAATCGACACCAAACCATCGCTAAGTTTTACGTACTTCATGCAGAAACAGATTCTTTTTAGCAATAACCGTCTTCTGTGACAGAATAAGTTACATTAAAGTCTGCCTAACTCTACCACAGTGTGTGTGATCTCAGGAGCAAAGTTATTTATATAGAATGTAATTATAGAGTCTGCATCTCTGTTCTTTGTTTTCTCTTATTGCAGGGTGTAACAATGTAGACCTGAGGGAGAATGTTCCAGAATGCATGAGTAAGTCTCGGACAGACATACACTCAGATAAATATCATAAATTCATTGTAATCTATCCTCTCTGACAACAGAAATGTCACTGAAGTGGTTCCTCTGTTTTTGATTTTCCAATATGCACAATGTTCTCACAGAAAGTCCAATAAAACACAAGCTACAAGTGTTTCTATATGCTTTGTACGTTGTTCAAGATACACATAGATAATTAAGTTATACACGGATAATTATATTATATTTAAGTCACATAAATGATCAGAAATGTGTGTTTCATGCATAGTTTTCATTGAAAAATAGGGATTAACTCAAATTTTCATCTGGGACATTCCAATTGTAAGGACAGGGCAGATGAAGGTTGACTTAAACGTGAGGGTCTCCCAGTCCTTTCTGTGCCGAGGTTTCCATCTGAAATGAGCTTCCCTCACCCATGACAGGTGGAACCATAGAGTACGTGGTGGACTCGGAGCGACGGGAGCTGTCCGTCATGGTCTCTGGCATCCTGGAGGACTGGGATTATCACCTTAGGCTGTGTTTGAAGGGGTTCATCTGTAGAGGCACCAGCAAGCACATACTGGTGAGTCCTGCAGTAGCCTCCATACACACATGCACATGCACAGATACATATCATGTTTGTATGTTTTTGAAGTTAATTTAGGAGTCACACAATGGAGAGTGTGACCCCATCTGGTTGGGGTCAATGGTTGAACTTTCATTATGCTTGTAATAGTTTTCTACTTCCAGAAATTTATTCTGTAAAAAACTCTTTCTTTTTTTTGCCAGAACCATCCGGTTTTGGTTTCAGGCTTGGTGCCAAAATAATTTAATCACAGTCGGGCTGAATAGAGTCAAACTGAAAGTCTGTTATAGAGGAAACAGTGATGGTGACTGCAGTGAAGTAATTCCTTTAAAGAGCTTTGTCCAGCCACACTGACCGCTGGCAAAGTCCTCATTTATTAGCGATGAGGTTTCACCTTCCCAGTAGCTGTTTCATAAGTGTACCCGCTGGGAACAAAATTAGGAAACTTCATGAGTTCTACATTTTGCTGACCAAAAAAAACAAAAATAGTGATCTTATGCCATGGGATTGCGGGTTTGATATCTGCAGATCAAGAAGGAGGAGCCCCTGAAGAACGCAACGCTGCAGTATTCCAGGGCGCTGCCCTGCCTGTGCATCGAGGTACATGCATCACGTTTGGATCCAAAGCCGACGGTTACCAAGAAGCCGCACTCTCCCCACCCATTGTGCTCACCATGATGGCTCTGCTTCACAGGGATGGTCATCCATGCGCGACGCCCGCAGAACACAAGTCTGCCCGTTCAGAAACAGTGAGTTCCCCACAGTAAACGAGGGACCGGCAAATGAGGGGTCGGCAAACGAGGGGCCGGCAAACGAGGGACCGGCGAACCAGAGGTCGGCAAACGAGGGGCCGGCAAACGAGGGACCGGCAAATGAGGGGCCGGCAAACGAAGGGCCAGCAAACGAGGGACCGGCAAACCAGAGGTCGGCAAACGAGGGGCCGGCAAACGACGGACCGGCAAACGAGGGGCCGGCAAACAAGGGGCCGGCAAACCAGGGACCGGCAAACGAGGCAGCCTCCTCTAAAGCTGGTGTAGCTCTGCTGTTGGGTGTCCGCTTGGATGGTTAAGTTCATTCCAAGCAGAAACACAGCAGTGCACAACACCAATCAAATCGGCTTTACTAAACTAGTCACTTTTTAGTGCCTCATTATGTATGTTAGGAAAAATTTGTTCCAATTTCACAAACCCAGTCCATTTCTGTGCAAGCAGTGCTCATTAGATAGTGACTAGTAAGTCGTAGTAGATCCAATTTGCTGCTCCTAGGCCAGCTTGTGGGGAGCCTCTTATCCCAGCCAGAATAGGACAAGGACAGGCTGTCAGCTAATCTCCTCGTGAATTTTATATAACATCAAGGGTTTTATAAAGTCAACATTCCATATGTTCAAAACTGTGAAGACTAGAGTGACGGACCATCAGACACTGAGAGCTGCGCCTTTCACAGATACGGGGGAGCTGTGGAAGGGGGTGACCTTCGACGCCGAGCAGGAAGTGTTGTCATGGGAACCGGAATGCCCCGTTGAGGCGGTGGTCTCACTCTGCCAATCAGCAGGAGAGCTGGACTGCCGTGACCTTGCCAATTCCAGCCAAGTGGTCAGCTCAAAGAAGGTGTTGCCTTTAAACACTGGCATCTATAGAAAACGTTTCCCTCCCTTTGGCTTCTTACTTTTACCAAGCTGCTGAATCGCCTCTTTTCTTAGGTGGTGTTTTCCAAGGTTGACCCCCACCCAAAGCTTTGTGTGAAGGTAAACAAGCCACTTCACCCGAAATGTGACATCGTCATTTCCCAAACTCATGCGGTGACTAAAAACATTAACTCATGGCAACACTTATTACCTGAAACTGCAAACATGCATCTGAATCATCCTTCCTATACATTTCCTGTTGATGTCCTGTGTTTCTCATCAGTTCAGCACGGCTGCAGGATCCTGGGTTAAATGTCCCTTTGTAAGACAGAACGCAGGTACTGTCCAGCACTCACACCACACCAAGCAGATATTTCGGTTGTCGTTCTGTATAAGTCCTTCAGATTTTACTAGCCAGACAGAATTGCCGTCATTTAAATTTGATTGATTCTCTGAATGATTGTGGAGGGTCGGTACCAAGGAGTTAAAGTAGAGCAGGTATGGGCCCTGGTACATGAACAGCTAGCAGAAGTGGAAAGTTCAGGTCCAGAAAGTAGAAATCTGGACCAAGAGTTTGCTTCAACCAGCATGTTCAGCATAAAAGGTCACAGTCACAGAGGACTCAACTGGCTGGTTGAAACAAAATATTGGACTGGATTTGTACTTTTTGGAGCTGAACTACCCAGCTGTGGCATCAAGCTCTGATACAGCCTAGCCTAATTTCTGTAGCGAACTCCTCATGTTGGGACCACAGGCTGGAGCAGGAGAGGCAATGCAACCAGACAAAGTAACTACAGGTAGATACAAGTGCTTATCATCTGGTGTCATAGCTAAGCTATCATACTAATTCATGGCAAAGTGTGTCATGCTAATTGTCTGTTTACTCATGTTACCAGGCTAATTCACTTTGATTTCCATCACAGAGCTAATATGGTGATTTTCTTTTGTTACCACCGCTCAGTGTTTGTGTTAATTCTCCTGCAGCCTGGGATCTTACCTTCAGCTCAGTGGCACAACATCAAACAGTCACCGTGAACTCCGGCATCAACACCGAGGTGGTGTGGGGTCTGTGCAGGAACAGCAACCCCATGGGATGTGACCAAGTGGCCTCAGTCGCTGTGGTATTCACCAATCTGCAATTCCATCCTTGGTGTTGGGGGAGATTTTCACCGCATAACGGCTCATAGATTTCTGTGAGAGTTTTGGAAATGACATGCACAGGAGAACAGGTTATGCACACTTATGGTGCCTTTCCACTGGCATACAGGAACCAGGCCGTACCCAACCAGAACTGCGAAGAGAGACTAGTTACAGGGGCGGTTCCAGCTCGCTTCGGTTTTTCCCTGCAGACCTATCAGCGCGATAAAGGCGGGTTTGGAGAGTGGCAGTGATGAAAAACCAAGGAGAATCTTGTTTACTGTTCACACGGTGTACATCAGGACTTATTATGTGCTAATATCTGCTAGCTAGTCTGTGACAATCCCCATGTTATGTCAGCATCAAACACTAGCGGAATTAGCATTCGTAAATTTGCATTACGATTCTATTCTGTTCGGCCGTTATATACAATACTCCCTGATCTTGTACAGTCAATTGGCTCCATTGTACATGTACAGTTCCTTATGGACAGTATGGTGACACACACTGCGCTCAATCCATGCTTATACACTTCGCACACCAATTTTACATCGTAAAGTTTGTTAGTTTTAAAGCTTTTATTTTTAAAATACTTTCAAACCACAATTGGTCAACCAGCTGACTGTAGTAGAAGGTTGGAAATTTTCAGCTTCTGAGTAATCAGGAATGAATTACTACACTGCGATGTGTGATACTATTAATGAATAATATTTAGAATATGCCCCTTTCCTGTTGCATAATCCATGCGCAGAACACCAGTATCTCTGTGCGTTTCGGCCAATCAGATGGTGGTGATGCATCCAGCTGGGTTTGGTGACGCTTTTGGCTGGAAAGCAGGGCTGTGTCAGCGCGGGTCTGGCTTAGGTACGGCTCATATACTTTACAACGGAAACAGTCTCTTCGCAGTACGGCTTTGTTCTTGGTGGCAGTGGAAAACTGCCAATAGTCAGTGTGTATAAAATCATTTGCAATGACCTCAGAGCATTTTAGATACAGACACTATCCATGTAATTATTTAAAATAGGCTACAGTATTTGTAAAAAATGATGAATGCCGTCTGAGCCCTTTATGTAAATAAAAACTTACCATTTGATTTTTAAAGGAGAAATTTAAGCCAGTTGACATCAACCTAACCATGGAGATATGCAGGCCAGGTGTCTGTGTTCAGGTACGTTTGCTCGCCAAACATCAAAATAGCATCAACACAGGCCACTGGCTCCACAGCCAAGCCTGATCACTGTCCGTGTGCTTCTCCTTTGAAAGGTGAGACGGACTGATGTCAACTTCTCCGTCCAAGTCCTTCACTGTAACTTCCAGTGCTGTGAGTATCGGATTCTGTCAATGTCAGATAAAGTGGGCAGATTTAACATAAAAAAATCCTACAACAAACAAAGCAATCTTGTATAGTTTGTCATCTGAGAAGCGTTACAAACTCATTCAGGGTCAAGGCCAGCAAGGACAAGTCGTTCTCAGCATTTGTTGGGTAACGTGATTCATGAAACACGGTAACTGGTATTAAAGTGCATGTGTGTGATGTACTCGGGGAATGTTCTGGAGGGATTTGTCGCATGCTTGCATGCAGTTTTCGATGTTTAATGTTATAAGAACCGACTGTGATCAGGTTTTTCTTTCCCGGATTGGGTTTAAACCAGGAACAAGCATTTCTTTGTTGTTTAACCACTAACAATTAAACAGATAGGCAAGCTAAATACTGCTCTTCTTCAGTTATTCAGAATATTTGCTAAGATGATAAATGACTTTACCTGACATGTACCTTCACACACCACAGTGCATTCAGGGCATTCCTCTTACAGGTTCGACTGGATCAATAGCTATCTTCTTTCTCTTTGTTTCTACAGCAGACAGCTACCTAGAAGAGGAGAAAACTGGGAACAGCGCCCCCTGGCTGCTGCTGAGCCTCTGCTGCCTCTCTGTGGTCGCCCTTGCTTTACTCCTTGCATTTAGTGCATTGAAGAGTTGGTGTCCTTTGTTGCTCCTTGACAAATGACAAAAATATCTCCTCCAAAACAGTTTTAAGCATTTGTATTTTTTGTGAATATATACTTTTAGGATTGGTCACTCTGTTACTGGCATAAGCTAATCTCTGTCTGTCTGATTCCAGTATTTAAAAAGCTAAATTAAGGAGGGGTCCCAGCAGTGCTTGTCTATGTGAGTGGCAGGTAGGTAAGCCAATTAAAGTGCTTATTTCTGAGAGGGGTGGAGCCATTGAGAATGGTGATTTAGATCAAACAGTTGAAGGTCTTGATTTTTTTTCCCCAGTCCTGTCCATCCTACATCCATGGATGACCCAGCCAGCCGAGGGCTGTGTGGAGTCTTTCACCCAATTGAACACATCAGTTCCATGTTCTGTATGGAGCAGCTGAAGCTTGGGTGGATTACAGTGGCCCCCCCATCAAGTCTGTCATCGATCACAGTGACGAAGCAGGGCGGGACGTGGTCTCACATCTCTGTGACCTGGCTTCTCCAAAGCTGATGGCTTGGCCCCGAGGACCTCATTCACAGCAAGGTTCCTCCTCATCCACGGACGGGAGCCTTCCTCTACCTCGACAGTCAAGTGGGGTCAAGAACATCCCAATTCCAGGCCCCACGCGGCTTAGTGAACGTGCGCAGGGACAATGGAATAGGAGAAAGGTTGATATTCGGGGGACACAACTTAAAAACTTACATGCAAAAGTGTATTTATTGCAGGAGATGAATGAATCCAAATTAAATATCAAGGGGGGGGGTACACCCTCTGCTTCCAACACCCTGCAAATGAATGACATGGTGTTTTATTTGCCATTTGCACACTTATATTGGAATTCTTTTGTTTCTCTTTCAATGATTCCTTTCCCCTTTTTTAAAGAACTGGTGACACTGGTGAGTGATGGCACACTGGTGACAGTGGTGCTTGGGGTGTGACCGTGACGGCAGTGCTGGATCAGCCACACCATCCGGCACAGGAGCCCTTTCGCCATCGGTTTTGACCGCAGGGATATTTCCTCCGAGTCTCATGGGGCTTTCTGCAGCTACGCAGTACGTGTCTTTCCCTGCCCTCGCAATCCACCTTCTCTCCTTTCCCACACCACCGCCAGCCCATAACTCGCTGCCCCTATGTTTTACTATCCCTTTAAAAACTTTTTCCCCTCTAAAGCCCAGCTTACACAGTACCTGGGTACAATCACGCGGCTGCTTTTACTGTCAACTACATGGGGAAGTGCTTTCAGTGGATTTCCCCTATGCCAGCCAAGGTTTTGTTTCCTTGTACTCTGCATTTCCTAGAATAGAGAATGACAAACTGAACGCTATTGTCACGAGCGAAGCTCTCGGAAAGCGGGATATAATCTTCGCCGATATTCACCGGGTCCCTTACTTCCTTATCCACGGTCCCAGTAACTGTAACAGCACGACTGTGTAATTGTGCAAATTAAATTATTACGCTGAATAATGGAGCATAACGCAACAAACGTTTATGGTCATTTTGAGGGATGTTCACATTGATTAGTTTGTCCGGCAGCAGTATCATGAAGCAGTAAGGTACAAAGAAGGGTTTGGCATAAACTGGATGAGCTCAGCAAAAAACCAAGAATGGATTACGGGGGGTCGTCGCATGTATTTACTAACACGGCGTAAATGGCTTAAAATATAGCCATGTTCTCCGAAAAACCGCACGGTACCTCACCTCCCTGGACATTTCTGAGAAGCCCGGCCATTATGATGCTACCACCATTGTACAACTTCTCTTAAATTCACGGGGATCTTTGAGACATCACAGCCGCTAAAAGCGTTGGGGTATTGGCAGAACAATATCTTCAAATGTTACTATTACTATAAGGCAGTCCAAAGCCTGACTACTAACTAGGCTACCTTGAATAAAGTCTGCGACATTACTACAATACATAACAGTGCTCATTAATTGTATTACCGTTTTTGAATTATATAAAGATTAAGTCATTAATCTTAATGTCATGGTTAAAATGATTCAATGAGCGCCGCGTGCTAAATTTATCGCCGCTAAACTCGCTTGCTATTTGGTGTTCTATACCGCCCTCTAGCGCTTAAAAGCCGCGTTTCATCGTGACATTTTTTAGCCAGCAGAGGGCAGTGCTGCACCGACGGAGGAGGCCTTTCCAAGCAGACTCTCGTCACGCAGAGGTGTAGGGAATAACTTGCGAGAGCATGACATAATTAGTGGTAGCTGATCTCCGTGCTTTTTATTTCATTCTTTTTCTGCGTGTGTGTCTGAGAGAATGTGTGCATTTATAAGTGAACATGCAGAAACAGTGTGTAAAAAGCAGTAAGTTTCAGGGATTAAGCCTCCTTTTGATGATGATTTCATTTCCATTCTGTTTTGTTCGTGTTGCTGACCACTAATTGGACCTGTGTGATATCAGTGGGGTATGTAAAACTCAGCCCTATCGGCCAGTCTCCCTGTTTCTGTTCATGACAACACACTGTTGTATAACATTTATTATTCCAACCTGCACACTTGCAGCTTGTATTTTTTAATACAATACTGCATGTTGCCACGTCCCGTATGTGTACAATTGCACTGTTGTCTCGTGTTGTTTTATTTTTTTCGGCCACTCGTGCTTGCCACGTGCAAACTGATGTGACAATGTGGTTAGATTTCAGTAATATGATGGGGCAGGGAGAGTATCACCATCATAAAGAGTCCCAAGTGTCACGTGTTCTCTGTGCAATGATGTCAGTTGTCCAGTAGAGGGTGTTCTCAAAAACTGAGCGGAAATGGTTTCTTTACTTAATCGTGAGTCTGTCTCAGGAAACCTTTCTTGGCATAGTCCTATACTAGTATACAGTGGGGTGGGGAATTAATCATCAGCGGCACAGGCCAATAAGATGCAAAGGCCAGATATGGGAGGTAGGGGGTATGAGGGAATGGTATAATGACTGTCATCAGAAGGTCACTGGTTCAAATCCCATGGTCTTCAGAGTGATGTCACCCTTGGGCCCCATGAGCAAAGGCTCTTCACACCCAATTGCTCCAGGGACTGGCTGACCTTTTTTTCTCAAACCACATCCATCTGGACACTGGAACCCTGCTGACTTAGCTGGGAATAGCCCCAGTAAGGATAAGGGACGCACGTGCATACCCCCTTGTCTTTGATGACCTCAGCGGCAGGAACTCCAAGCCGTCGCATGCCAATCGAGCACACCTCTCACTCCCGCACACTTCCACGACTATGCCAGCTTGCCACTCAGGGTAACTAGCTGTTTACCTGCAGTGCAGATGTGCTTTGAAGATGATGTGGGATTTCACTGCTAACCACATCCACACAAGTGCAGGCACGAATCAGAGCAGGAATGACCTCATCCGCTATCCTGATGTGAACTTTCCTGTTAGTTGTCTCTGGCTGTGCTTCTGCTGGAGTAAAACATTTCACCCTGCTTTTTTGTCTCTATATGTATGACCTCTGAGTCACTGAGACAACAGAATCTGAAATAGACTGGAAGTTTTTCATAAATGCATATACTGTAAGAAAATGGGAGCCGACAAACTCAACGGCCAGTTTATTAGGGACATAAACGCAACCAGCCACAGTGTGAGACTGCAACCGAATACATGCAGCATATAGACAGGGTCATCAGCTTTGGTTACTGTTCATCTGATCTACCACATTTTAAGCGGGTGTGATCATTGGTGCCATGCATGGTGCTTCCAGCATCTTCCAGGGATTTTCACACACTACTCTACAGTCGCAGCAGGCAGCTTGGTCTCCTCTGAAGCTCACAACTGTCTAAAGAATGGACTGATTCACTTACTAATACATTGCTAATGGTTCTGACTTTTGAATAGCATAATGAAGGAGGAACATGCAGTGACTCTCTAATACCAGCCAGACTCACTGCCGGGTTCAGACTGATATTCACATTCCTCATGCTCCATCATCTACCCTTTGATGAGGTCAGCCAGTATGTGTTACTTGTGGCTGATTCGGTTCAACTTCTGTGGTGACATTAGAGATCAGTGTGTAGAAAAGGAGGGAAAAAGTGTGTGTGTGTGTGTGTGTGTGTGCACACGCGTGTGTCTGTGGGTATATGGAAATCAATTCCATTCAGCTGTTCTATAGTACTTTTTTAAGCAGAAGGTTGGAAATGTTCAAGTTTCAAGTTACTGGTATCGACTAATCAGATGATGGTGACACAACCAGCTCGGATTAGGCACATGCATGGGTACATACTGGGTACGACTCAAATTCTTTGTGATGGAAATTGCCAGTTTGCGGTACGGGTCTGGTACGGCTTGGTTCTTGGTGGCAGTGAAAAAGCACCATTAGAGTGACTGAATTGGATGGAAAGCGTCTTTATGCAGTCACACTGTTAGCATGTGCTCTAGGGGCTGTTGTTTTAACATTAACTGTTATTTCAGTCCTGTTTCTCTTCATGGTGTCCTCAAACCCTTTCTGAACATGTTTGTGGTGTCTGGCTGTAACACAAAAGTGACCTCATATAACAACAAATACAAACATTTGTTTATATATTAAATGGGTCGTGGAGATATGCAGTTAAAAAGAGGTTAACAAGTACAAAATGAGCGGTCTACAGGTTGTAGATGTGCTTGTATGAGTGGATGAAAAGAAAATGAAGTGACTCTCTCAACAATAGACAAGACGACATTCTAAACCTGGAACCTTGGCAACAGTAACAACAACGAACTATTCAAATAGCAAACAGAAACGGAAACCAAGTTACATCAGTCATAAAATGGAGCTCAGATGTTACCCACTGCCCTGGACTTCTTCTTAAATCCTTTTCCCAATCTCACCCCCTAATGGTGGGCCCACCAGCAGGTTGCTTCTCGTGTAAAATGCTTACAGTATAATGGAATTCCGACTTGTGAACTCGGAGGATTTGACACAACTCCAAGCTCAGAATCCAAGATGGCTGCCCCCTTTATCAACAGGAGTTAAAGCTGTAGTTTTATACTGTTGATTAACACATATGTTTCATTAGTGGAACACCGGTCTGGTCCAACCGCTATCTGTGGACATGTTTTATGCGCAAAACACAGCGTGATGTGTTGTTTTCAACTGATATTGCCAACAATGCCTAACAATTAATTGGTCTAAACTGGATTTCTTGTGTAGTCGGATAATTGTTGGATTTAAGGTAGTCCGGGCCTAATGCAAGTAAATGAAGATAATGCCCATTTAAAATGAAGTACCTTAAATCCGATAAGATGTCTGGCTAAGCAAGAAATCTTGCTTTTTGAAACAGGTCTTGGTTTTGCTAACTTGTACTGGAACGCGTTTAACTCGTGTGTGACATCATGCCCAGTTCTGAGTTCCGACCTGTGAAGTAAGTGGAACGCAGCATTGGTCACGGAGTTCAATTGCACCCACGCTTTGCTCTTTGCAGGGCCAGCTGACCAGTATGGAATACGGCAAATCAAAGTACAAATAAATGCCTCGCCTGCAATCAGAAGCGCCCATATGGAGAATACGAGCATCAGTGCAACTAATGCAACTGTGATCATAATGTGTTTTAACAGTAGTGACAACTTTGGAGTGTCTTTACATTAGTTGGGCTGTTTCCCTTAAGCTGTGCACCACAAACCAGACCACTTGTATCCAGGACACACTTGCTCTTATAAGACCTTGCTTCATACTCAAAACGTTTTCCACAGTGTGCTTTCACATCTGCGTCCAACTCCCGTTTCCTCAGAGGAGAAAAAAAAATCCATTTCATTCTATTTTAAATTTAAAGAAAAAATATAAACTAAAAATAAATAATTGCCTGTTATTCATTTTCATCTGTGTCTGAGTTTTGGTGGTTTGGTGGTTTGGGGGAGAGTTAATTACAGTAAAATTAGAGTCAGAGATTCACGTACACACGCGTGAGTGTGTGAACGTGCGTGTGTGTGAAAGACAAAAAGAGAAGAAGGAAAAAGAGATGGAAAGAGGAATACCTTCCAGGCTGTGTGAAAGAGAAGAAGAAAAAGAGTTATAAAAAGGAAGAATATTTATAAAGGGGTGGGCACTTTGAGGTTTTGTCTGATGCAAACCAGTCCGTGGACATCAGACGGACAAGAGGGCCTACCCTGGAGGATGAGGTGTTCCGGTTTGTGGACATCAGAAGGACAAGAGGGCCTACCCTGGAGGATGAGGTGTTCCAGTCCGTGGACATCTGAAGGGCAAGTGGGCCTGCCCAGGAGAATGAGGTGATCTGGTCCATGGACATCAGAAGGACAAGACAAGAGGGCCTACCCTGGAGGATGAGGTGTTCCAGTCCGTGGACATCCGAAGGGCAAGTGGGCCTGCCCAGGAGGATGAGGTGTTCTGGTCTGTGGACATCAGAAGGACAAGAGGGCCTGACCAGGAGGATGAGGTGTTCTGGTCTGTGGACATCAGAAGGACAAGAGGGCCTGCCCAGGAGGATGAGGTGTTCTGGTCTGTGGACATCAGAAGGACAAGAGGGCCTGCCCAGGAGAATGAGGTGTTCCTGTCCGTGGACATCAAAAGGACAGAATGGCCTACCCTGGAGGATGAGGAGTTCCGGTCTGTGGACAAAAGAAGGACAGGATGGCCTACCCTTGAGAATGAGGTGTTCTCAGCACTCAGCAGTATGAGGACAAACTGCCCCCCCTTATTCTGGGTGAGATAACGGTTTCCCATAGAGATGGCATTTTAAATCCAGTCGATCCTGGCGTAAAGTTAGCGTAAAGACATGGAAGATTATCTGCAAGCCTGGTTAGTGTGAGGAATGATATTGTGAATAAGGTCCTCAGAAGTGGTAAAGAAAGCACCTTGATGTCAGGCCAGTAAGAGTCAGCTTCTCTGGGTCGATGACACCGCTCCCTGCTGCGGTCCAGCTGGAGTGAGTCTGCCTGCTCTTTGGCATTCCTGCACTGAGTGAGAAAGCTGAGAGTAACTGTGTCCCATATTTGGGACGGTTACTGATGACCTCATGGTGGGTTTGTTTTATCTGGATGGGACCCGCTGTCCCCATTAGTCAGGTGAGGAGGACTTTCCATGTGCCTGTACAAAGAAGTGTGAAGACTTCTCAAAGGCAGCTGGCAGAGTAGCTACAAGTCACTGCTTTCCCTAGTATGTGCCTAAAGGGGCGGGTCCAGCAGGCCTAAGCACATCAAGCCCATGTGTGGAAGAACATAAACACAGTCAATATGCCAGTGCTCTACCATTCAACCTGGATCCCATCATCCAATTGTCTTGTGTTGTGTTGCGATGGTGCCTCCCAGGGAGTAGTGGTACGTGACATAAGTACAGAGCTGGGAGGGGCTCTACTAAATGACAGGAGGTACAGCGTTGAATGTGGACTCTTAAAAAGTGGCGACGTTTACCACCACTGAACCCCACCCCTGTTGGTCACAAACAGTCGAGACACTAAATATTAAGTAAAAGTTTCCTTTACTTAGGAGATGCTGGAGCAGCATGGTCTGCTAACCAGCTAGCTAGCTACGACCTTTTGACTCTATGCACTAGCTATTTGTTTAGAGGACAAATTTTTAAGTTGGGCTCCAGAAACGAGAAACCCGCCCCTGATGTCAGCACAGAGCTTATGGCGGCTCATGAGATCGAAATGGACTAAATAACAAAAGACTGAGTGTAATGAGTTGTCACCCAGCTCAAGCTACTGTAATCGGTTGGCCCAGGAGAAACATTAACCTCAGACAGAGCAGGCAGTGAAGCCAGCTCAGACTGATCCTGTTTTGGTATGATGCGCAAGTCGGCTGAATTATCCCTCCTGTGAGTCGAAGGCTACGATCCGCTGACTCTGGGCCCAGGTCCTCCACGTGTTTACATCGTAACGCAGGTCAAAGCCTTGTTGTCAGAGCAACGGAGCTTGGAAGCCACATAAACAAACATCTTGCTGCTTTTATGCGAGGCTGCTTCTGGACGGACTTCAGATGGGGGCCACCAATGCGAGGCTGGGTCCTCCCTCGACAAAAAGGCTGCAGCTGCCGTTGTTGGGACGGCTTCCCAGGCAGCAAGGAGGGCCACAGATGTGAGGAGATCCTCTCCCAGCCTTGAGGCTTCAGAGCTCTTTTACATCACCTTAGCAGACCCAATGTTGGGGTTTGTGATACATTTTATATAACATACCAAACCTACTCATCCATAAAATGATGACATTAGTTGACTACCTTAAGCCCAGCATGTGGGTTACCTGATCAGGATGTGTGCATGCCTTGTACTAGCAGGAATACGG
Organism: Mormyrus proboscirostris; assembly: GCA_026779585.1. Classification (NCBI taxonomy): domain Eukaryota; kingdom Metazoa; phylum Chordata; class Actinopteri; order Osteoglossiformes; family Mormyridae; genus Mormyrus; species Mormyrus proboscirostris. The sequence continues at coordinate 34,423,858 of JAODKF010000068.1, read as the reverse complement.
GTGGGTTACCTGATCAGGATGTGTGCATGCCTTGTACTAGCAGGAATACGGGTGAGCCCGAGCAACCGGTCCTGGCATGGTTGCCGTGGTAATGTCCTGAGGGTACCTCTGGTTTTCAATGGCTGGTCTGGAGTTCGTTTTGTGGGTCAGCTGCAGATAGTCCTTGCTGTGTTTACAAGCTCCCAGCTGGCCCCAGAGCACTCTGCAGAACAGCACTAACTGAGGACTTCAGGGCAGGGCACAGCACGCACGTGCAAAACATGACATCATTAAGTCAACGTTTTCCATCAACACCATGTGCTCGGAGCTCCACAAATTAAGTTATTATTATTATTAGGTGCTGATTCCTGGCAACCATATAGAGGGCATTTCTTCAGAATGATCTGTCTTCTTTCTGGGTGTTCATTATTGTGATGATTGAGTCCCTCCAACTTGTTGCTGGTTATCCTCTTCCTCATTTACTTTCATCTTCATCTTGAAGCATCATGGTCTACAGCTGAAATACACCACTTCAGTTTAGTGTCCCCTTCCACTGCATTTCCTAATGACAAGCTGAGATCTGGGATCCAAAATTCCCTGCTATTACAACAAGCTCTCCAATGTGATAAATGATAAGCCACCAAAGCTGTCCCCATTTTCCCACATCTTCCTCAGGTTCTCTCAGGGAACTCGGAGAAGCCCCCCCACATCGGACAGATGTCTGCCCCAGTGAGATTTTCCCATGTCCCTGAGGGATATTTTCCACATTATAAAGATGTCATGACCACCCTTTAATGAATCACGGTGTGCATGCCTTGCTGTTTAAGGCCAAGACAGAAGAAGTCTCAAAAGGCGCCAAGATAAGTACCATCTGTTGTTTTGGATGATGGGTGGCCACCCCGCTACCACGACAGCACCCTATTTGGTCAGCTGGACCCGGGAGGCTGTGGGAAGGGTAGTCTGTCCTTTCCAAGTAGGGAACCGCAAAAAATGGGACACAAAAGTGGTTGGTGAGTAGCGGTGGTCCTTCAGGAGACCTGAGACTCACTGACCTGGCTGGAAAGGGGTTTGGTGGGGGGCATTTTTTACCTCTTACCCCAGCTTAATTGAAGCATGAACAATGTCACACACTGAAGAAGAAACACTCCCGCCCCTGTCCAGGATAATAATGCTGAGCCCAGCTTCAGCTGAAGACGTGATGCATTTTTTGTTTGAATTGGCATATATTTAACCATCCAGTTCTGTTTCTCAGTTTAATACTGCCACGGTAAGCGCTTCGGCAGTATTTGCCCAAGCCGGGCATGACTTTTGATTAGACCTTGGGCTTGGCATTTCACCTGTAACTTCAGAAAGATCAGGAAGTAAAATGGACACCCGGACCCAGATCATCTTTTACATGATGCATCTCAGACTTTAGGTTTCAGTCGTTGGTTTTGAAAGGTTTGGCTGATGCAAGTAGAGAGTTACACTGGTCAAGCCTGGATTTACTCTGCAGCAGGGCCAAGTGTTAAAACTCCACTGGGTGTGTTGGAGGAAAAGGAACATGTGCCAACTCATATGTCAACCAATACATATAGAGTCACCCGGTCTCAGCTGAGCGTCAACTATGGTCATGATTAAGAAGAGAAGGTCCAAAAGTCAGGGAACACAGATAACTTTCCCAAGAACACAGGGAACTCCTGTCAGCATTTTGGATCTTGCTATCCAGACTCATAGTTTGAGTTTTATAGAATAAAACTGATCGTTTTATTGGCTAGAGGACCATGAAGTCTGACCGATATCATGCCGTTTTATTTTATAAATAACAGGAACAAGTCAATCATTTCCATGTTTAGGATTGTTTTACAGGGGACCGCTGACTGTTTAAACATTCCTTTTGCTAACTGCAAAGCTGCCATACATGTGTGCTGTGGTTATACAAAGGATCTTACATTATAAAAACATTGGTTTGCTACCTTGGTTGAGTCCCAAATTTGTGGTTTCCATGGCGTCCTGGAACGGTTGTTTGGTCACTGGGTCTGTGTGAGGTGACGGGTATGGACAGGGCACAAACCGGGCAGGACGTGAACATGAAGAGATCAGAGGTGCCCCCTTTCTGCCTCAACACCGCAGTGCTAACGCTGCCAGGCTCAGAGAAGATGCTAAGCATTACAGCTAAACTGAACCTGACTATAAACTGAATGAACTTATTACTGCCTAGCAGGGCTCCCTATCTTCAGTCTTTCCCTTGTCCGTTGTCAGACTTCAGGTTCTTAAAAAGGACAATTCAAATGAACTATTATCATCATTGATCTGGACTGAGCTGAACGCTCAGGTTTTCAGTTTTAATGTTCATCGCAGAGATTATGTACACTCTCTCTTCATTTTGAATATTAAGTTCTGCAAATTGTTCATTTTGTTATGGAAAAAAATGCAAATGAGTTTATCCTAAATTCACATTTCCCTCTATGTAGATACGTTTGTGGTCCTTGTATCTGCATGTCCTCTCCTGACATGTAGGGGGGACCCCTCTCTGCTTGGGGCATACAGATGCTCTCTAGAAGCCTCCTCAACAAGCTTGGCCACACCGCATTCTCCTCTCTCCCAGGCACATTCTCATTCCTTACACTGCTCAATCCCAGCCTTCACTCGGTCTTCCACTTCACTCTGCCGAGGTTTCCTCTGTGACCCTAATGGTCGACTCAAGGCAGAGCCATGATGTGACATCAAGTCAAATCAACTTAACTTTATATAGCACTTATAACAGCCCTTGCTGACCTTGCTGAGGTGAGCGCATAGTTACATGTGAAGTACCTGCTTGAGTCATCCAGATGTCTACGGAGTACAGGAGAGGACGGATTGGCAGATGGCCGGCATCAGTGTTATTGTGAAGTCCACGTGAGTTACTAACTCATCCCAGTTAACAGATCAATATGTGATGGCATCCCCCCAACAAGCTCTAAGACTAAGAAATTCATGCTGTATGTGTATAGTAAGCAAAAACACTCCGGACTCCCACTAATCCTCTGCATTATTTACTGAATGGTTTCCCCATTCACTATAAAAATAGCAGGAGAAAAAGCATGGCTAGTGTAGCATGTGATCTGCCAGTGCAGCCTGGCTGACCTTTGACTTTGATGCCCCTCTGGGAGTACAGATATTGTTCAGTGTCATTGCACAGCAGCGTACCTAAAATTAACGTCAAGCCGGCCCAACGCTGGACACGCAGATAACAGTCAGGACCACTGCAGCTGAGAATAACACTCCCTTGCATTAAATGCCAACAAAGCACAACCTTTCTCAAAGCCGTGTGAAAAATGAAGCCCTGTTTTTGGTTCTACTTTAGAACAATGATGTGGAAATGGTGTTCAGCTCGGGGCGCAAGGCTGTGGGTGCAGGGCTGACATTTTCACTCGCTGTGGATGAGATTAATGAGAGCACACTTGAGTAACAGGCATTTTCCCCACAAACAGTCCATTCGAGAATCAAACTCCATCAGACTGGGATCTGCCACGATGGCATGTGGACGCTGTCACAGGTAGGCACTCCAATCGCATCTGAGGACAGGAGTTTTCCATGTGGGTTTTCTGGCAGAGCACTGTCACAGTGGAGAGCACGGCTGCCAAGGAGACCCCCAACATAGGTCTGTAATCGCCTGCCGTGTTGAAGTGGGCAGCTCCAGGGGGGTGGCGGAGCCAATCACAAGGGGTCATTATCACAACCAAAACACCAGAAGCAATGGCAGTATATAGAAAAGAGTGATGATTCCCGAAACACCCCCCCCCACCACCACCACCACCAATGAGAGGTGGCTGTGAAAAACCAAGGCTGTCCTACTGCCCCAACTCCCCCCAGATCTCTGCTCCTAACTTGTCTTTATTCTATAAAGCAGACTCTGAAAGGAGCAATATTCACTTACAATAATTACATTCATCACAGCAGGAGTGGGGAGCTCATCTTTGTCAGGGAACACAGAGCACAGGAACACAGAGCGCAGGAACATGGAGCGCAAGAACACGGCATCAAAGGAGGCTAATGTCATATATCAGAAAGTAAGCGGTCGTGCTCACAGATGTCTTTTTAATGGAGAGCTTATATATACCTGGATAACATTCCCCCACTTAGCCGCATCCAGATTCTGCATTAACCAGGTTCATGTTCAGAACGTGACTGTGTTTTGCCGGTGCAGCAGCGGAGACGCTGACTGGTTTTATCTGTAATTAGCGCGGGTTAATCTCTGGCCCAGTTTCCTATTACTGCAGCACGCAGCCAGACGAGGGGAGGCACACCACCCCAGGGAGAACATCCATTCCCTTCCGTTCAATGAAATTCAAATGACCTGATTCACTACCTCTCCAGTATGCAAATTCCCAGCCCGGACCTTTCATCGGACCCTCTGGCATTTGACCCGTTGCTGATTGATCTGCACGCAAAGGCTGAGGTGGGTGTGGCCGACACACAAGGGTCATTTGGGGCCTGTCTGGCTTCAAGCTGGCTGTGTCGCAGAGCCCTATCTGTGCCAGGAGGGGAATGTATTGAAATAAAATCTTTCCTCCCTTCTACAGCATCCTCTCGGCCTGCAGGACGTTGCTGTAATACAGACAGTTGTAGAAGCCGATGACCCTCAAAGTTGTGCTTTACCCCACTAAACATACATATTAATGTGACATCCTTTCACACTACCCCTGGATGCCGAATTATCAGCCGTATCACACCATCTAGTTAAACTATGTTAACTATGTATCTATGTTGCGAATATGATGACTCAAATGACTCAAAATAAACCTCAAGGGATTAGAGCAGGGATCTCCAACCTGGTATTTACCTTAGAACAGGTGTGGCTCATCAGACGCCATGTAGGATAGAAAACCTACTGGACAGTAGCTCACCGGGACCAGAGTTGAAGACCCACCACTAAATTACATCTTTATAAGCTTGTCTTTACCTCACTTGTACCATCTACTTTGTAATATATAGTTTATTATTTATTCGGGGGGGGGAGTTTTGTATTTCTGGTAAAAAAAAAAAAAATCACATGGAGGATGAACAGAATTCACTTTTAACTTAACCAATTCCCGGCCGCCGTCCCAAAGCACCAGGTTCGGTGTAATTCTAGTACCGGCCAGCAGGGGGCTCTAACGCCTCTGCGACAGCGGCTGCGGAGGGCGCGGCTGCTTATTCAGGTCAATGAGTTCCTTGTCATGATGAACAGAGCGACTCTTTCCAGAACCGCAGAGGGGATCTGTTTTTATACTCAATACACTCATTATAAACATCAACTGGCTTCGCTAATTTGCCTGTTTTTGATCAAGTCGACAAAACTATTGCATGTCGGGGAGGGGGGGTGGATGGGTACGACCTGGTACGGTTCTTACGTTCTTTATGGACAATTCACCCCCTTTTTCACTCTCACACAATGTTCCCTCAGACCGCTGATGGAGTGATACTGTGCTGTCGGGATAATTGCACATTATTTGCGTGTGACGCGAACGGTGAGGGTGACTCACTTTTTGATTAAAGGCGGCTGTGATGCCAGATGCACGACGACGGGCAAGGTTGCGCCCTGCGGGCTCGGATTCCCGCAGCTGTGCTGTTCCCCTGCGCTGCAGTTTTGATAGCGAAAGCAGCCGGATTGTGTTACGCGGATAAAGCGTGGCAATGCGCCGGGTTCCTGCGGAGCGCGCCGGGTGAAACCGGGTCGCGCTGGCACGGGTTCAGCGCGCGCCGGCGCAGCGTGCAGCCGCCTCACGCGGGGTAACGCATCCAGCGCGTGTAGGGGGCGTTCCAGCTCCTAGCGCAGTGACGGCAAAAGTGCAGTTTCAGACGGAAAGATACTACAAAGGGCAGCTCCAGCGGACAGACGCCGCGATCGTTGCTTGCTCGTTTCCCTCCGGCAAAGCTGATGCGCTCAGCAGTGGCGATGGGAGAGCTCGGCCCCCGTCTCTGCGCAGCACTGATCTATCAAAGCAAAATCGCATCTGTCAGCCTGACTTTTTCTATTAACATAATGATACACTGACCTTCGGATTATGTCGCTATCCCAGCCGCCATGAGCGGAGCACACTTGAGCAAGGCATGCAAATATTTTTCAGATAACGCGGTTGAGCTAAGTGGTACTTTTGAAACAAAAATACTGCACGTTAAACCTATCATTAGGGGCGCACAATCACTATACCAAGCAGGTTTTTAACTTAGAATCCCCAAGTAACATCAGATTGTCATTTTATCCTTATTGCATAAGCCACAAATTTTTCACGTTGCGTTTGGCCAGAGTTTTGCCTGCTCGCCGTCTAAATAAATTACTTTCATTCTTTAATTTATTAAGAAAATGTTGAGATGTTTTGTCGGTTTAATAATCCGTTGAAAAGCAGAGGACTTAAAAAGACTTGTTTGACAGTTATGCAGGCTAAGCTGATTAATGATAATTCCATTATTATTTCCTACTGTTTCCTCCATTTTCAGCTTCTGAAATAGAAGTAACTAGGGAAATTAACAGGGATTAGCCATGTGTGCATGAGGAAAACTTTCCGTAAATAATTATAATTTTCATATCAAAGTTACCGATAAACATTCCTATTCAAGGCCGGACTTAAGCTTGAGCTAACTTGGGCTGTAGCACAGAGCCCTGAGTTGTAGGGGCCTCAAATTATTTTGTGCTCCTTGTTACAGCAGCATTTTATGCTGTAGGTCCCCCCCCCCACCCACAAATTCAGCCCTGTTACTAATCTAATGGTGCTTTTCCACTGACATACAGGAGCCACGCTGTACACGACCTGTACTGCAAAGAGAGAGTAATTATATTGCGGTTCCTGCTCACTTTAATTTTCCACTGCAAAAGGGTCGGATCGGTAAAAGCGTTGCCGGGTTTGGAGAGTGACAGCGACGTAACATCAAAGAGACGCTTGTCCACGGTTCACATGGTGCACATCATAATTTACTATGTGCTAATTTCCGTTAGCACATCTGTGAGAATCACTGTGTTATGCTAGCATCAAATGCTAACTAAATTAGCATTAGCTTGCGTAAGTCTGCATTATGAATCCATTCCGTTCAGCTGTTCTATAGTATGTTTTAAGCAAGAGGATGGAAATTTTCAAGTTCCGACATAATTGTGAGTGCCTTTTTTCTTTCAGATACACAAATATCAACATAGGTCATGGTATCTCCATGCGTGTAAACCAATCAGAAGGTGTTGACTCACCCAGCATGATTTAGTAACGCTGTAGGCACTGCTAGTAAGCAGGGCCACGTCAGCGCGGTCATAGCGCGGTCATGGCGCGGTCATGGCGCGGGTACGGCTTGGTTCTTCATGGCAGTGGAAAATTGTCATTATACTTCAATGCACAGTTTGGATTATGTTTATGTATGAAACCAGACTTGCAGTGAACTGGCATCCCGTCAAGGTATGTTTCCAAAGAGGTTGTGGAATGTATGTATGGATGGATTTTTCCAGTGTATATGAGGTCATGTGAGGATGGCCCAGCTCACAGTGCAGTGCACCTTCACAGTCCACCAGCGTAATAAAATCCAAACAGAAAGGACAATCTAATATATGAGAGAACCACATCTTGACTTTGGACTCACTGTCCACCTTAGCACCTCTGTCAGTCTCGCCTGCTCTCCAGCTTTCTGGTCCCTAAAGCCCCCTCCTCAGCTGGCTGCTGAGATGAGGGAACATCACCTTCTCTGTATCTCTTGGTGACAGTCTAATGACAGGTTTTCTCCCCCGTAAGGTTTTGGGAAGGAGAGGAGGAGGGAAGAGCTGTCATGTAATACGGCCGTGCGCCATCACACGAAGCCGCTTACATTTTTTCCTGGATTATAGTGCAGTCCCGTGTCTGTAATTACACTGCTTTTGGTTAGAGGCGACGGGGTCTTCAGAATTCCTCTTTTCCCTGACATGAAAGGCTCTGCCCAGCTGCTTCATGGATAAATGGCTTCCAGCTGGTGGGTCCAGGTCTCCATGTGGAGGCGTGCTGCTCGGAACCATCCACGTGTGAGGGGGGTCACAAAAGCTACGGTTGTGTGAAGAAGCATGTGCGGTGGGGGGGGGGGGTGTTTCAACTAAAGGACGCTAAATTCCAAGTGTGTGAGTATGTGGAACACAAGGGAGAATGTCCATCTGCTCTCTTAAGTCTTTAAATATCCTATTCCAGTTATGGACACCACTTAAAGTATGATTCCGTATTTTCAGTAAGTCCGTTGACTGACGACTGAAGTGTGGCTAAGGAGATTCCTGGCAGAGGTGAATTCAGCATGAAATGGGAATAGGAGATAAGCAGATATGGGAGCAGAACGTGAGGGAGGCATGCCATGACTCAAGATGGCCGCCCTCCTGATTATTCGGGCCAATTAACAGAAAGTTGGAAAGTGATCCATGCTGACGGACCTGCGTCGTCTTAGATAACAGTCACATACCTACGGTGAACACATATGCCTTTTAAAAAAGAACTAACTGGTAAGAGACAGACAGCCAATCAGGAACGATTAATGTCGGATGTGGGGCATCAGCTCCGATTAGGCAACGTAAGATCAGGTGAAGCAGAACTTGCTGTCCTCATAACCCACGGTGTTTTGTGTTACTCACTGAGGTTACATCTGGGACTCCTTTTGCGGGGCCGAGACACTGGGAGCCAAAGGCTGAATTTGCAGACGTGTTTTTGGCGGGAAACGGCTTCTAACCATGAGTCAGAGCATCACTGTCGGCGGTGTCTGTGACCCGGGAGATGATGCACGACAAACGTGTCAGAACTTAGCCAGCAGCGGGGGGACAGGAGTGTGAAAAAAGTCCAGTCACTGTGGGAGACACACGAAAATGTCACGGCGTCCGAATATGACGGCGCTCTATCGGACTGCTGTGCTGCATGTGTGGCTATCCCAGGGAGAGCCTGTAAACAGAGCCATCTGAGACGTGCAGGGGTTGAATGCGGCTTTCGCTGCAAACAGACCCCCACACCCCCAGAGAGCCCATGGGCGGGAAAGAGGGGGCATTTGGCTGGCGGGGAGAATCCTGGCTTGCCGCGGCTACAAGGACCGGCCCTTATTTCCTTTGTGGGACTAGCTGGACATCTGGGCTGTGACATGGCGGCCGCCCATCTGGAACGGCTCGCATGGGGCGCGCGGTAAAGACCGCTATGCCAAGAGTGCGTCTTTAATCGCTCGGTTTTCACAAACGAGCGACCATGACCTGAGCGGACCCCGTATCCTGGAACTCTCTGGAATGCTGTGCCCCCCCTCCCTCCTGCCCCGTCTTCCTTCTTTCCCATCATCCTCTCTCCCTCTCTCTCCCGCTCTCCCTGTAGCTAAGCGAATAAGCTCTCCGGAGGAGATGGGCTTCTCCCCGTCCTACAAACAATGGGCCTCCTCTCTGCCTGTCCCTCCCGGTGTGAGGCCTTTGTGCTGGAGGAGGTGGGAGGAGCAGATGGTGAGGTCAGCCCGACGCAGCCGTTTTGGGGGGCCAGGAGGGTGGTACAGCCTGGTGTCCCTGGCACCCCCTTGCTCCCACATAGGTGATCTTTGCTGCTTTGGTCCAGACCCTCCCAACCCTGCGTAGGAGAAGTGGATTTAGAAAACGGAAAGTATTTATTGTTTGATCACTGAATGCTGTAGAGACAGGATTGGGGGGGCGGGGGGAACGAGAATACCCAGAGGAAACCCCAGGACGACACGGGGAGAACATGCCAACTCCACACACATGGAGACATAGCGGGGACTCGACCCCTGGTCTCGTCTCCGATGTGAGGCAACAGTGCTAACCACTGCACCACCACGCACAAGAGAAAGCTCGTATAATGAATCCCATATTCCTAAGCACCCCTTTTGAGGAGCTTTTGCACCTTATATGTGGTCCTGCAGCTGCTGGTCTTGCTGTGACACCCCAAGGGCAAACAGGTGATATCACCTCCACGCAGTGAAATGGGGGCTTTTTCCACTGCGTGACAGATCTAGGCCACGGGAAGGTCCAAAGGTCCGCTGATAGACAGATATACGAGCAGCTGCCGTTTGCCCACGGATGTCTGGTTATCTCCACTGCCCTGCTGAAAGCCAGCTCCTTTAATGTTAAGGCCTCTATCACTCTGACTATTATGATAATACTAATAGCATGAGTGATGTGGCTTGCCCCAGAAACTTGTGGGGGTGTGGACATTAACGCGGGCCCAGAGGGTAGAGGCGTGGCTTATTAAGGGGCTATCAGGAGACATCGGCAAGTCAAACCAATGGCTTCTTCATTCCAACACGTTAATGTCACTAATACTGGCTCGAGTCGTCCTACCTTTAATCTTCACAGGGTTACCGATACTGCCCCCCCCCCACACACACACACACACACACACACACTACTGGAGTATCCTGTAATTATAATAGCAATTATAATGCAATTGAAACTGCACGGAACAGGCAGAGAATATTAAATGACATTATAATGAGGGGAATGCCATTTGGAATGTCCCAGAAGATCACGGGGCTTCCATGTGGGGGTATCCGGCTGAATGTTCGCATTCTGCTCCGCGCGGCGTTCCCTCTGTGCTGTGGGAGGCCAGGAACACAGCAGGAATTTTATAATCAACTGGTTAACTTAAAACGGGTTATCCCGAGTGAAGTTATCCCGAGTGAATATGACAGGAACAGAGCTTGTCACGGTAATCGACCCATTCAGTATTTTACCGTGTGCAAATAGGCCACCATTTATATGCTGATTAACATCGACTCCTCCATCCATTTGACCCCAAAGGCTGCCCTGATTTGCACCTCAGTGGATCAAAGGCAGCTAATGACTTAAATATTCTTCTCTCGAACTCTGGATCGTGTCGGCTAGTGTTCTTACGCTACAGAAGAAGCTGAGAAAAAGCCTACTAGCATGAAGCAGACACTCGCTGAGTCATATGTTTGGTTTATACCATCTACATGAATGATCAATGAAATTGACGATGCCCTTACATATGATTGCAAGTTATTGTAAATCATTCATTCGGTGCTTTGATTCATAGAGGTGCAGAGCAGCCTTGGCCCTAAGGTCATATTCAAAGCTTTCATTTCAGCTCCGTGTTTATTGGCCGCGGAGGGAAAGCACTGTGATAATGTAAAATCCATACTAACATCTCCACACTTACTTGTGAACCCGGGTGCGAGGTCAGAAGCGCGTCCCGCTGCAGAATTGATGAATGATTCATGATCATCCAAAACGGTGGAACATTTGTTTGGTTTCATTTCCGAGGTAGTATATCATTTACTCAGATCTTTCAGTTTAAGCACTGCTGTTGGCATCTTCACAGAGCAGTGCCAATGGAAGTTCATCCAGAAAGAGCGACTTCTCTGAAAAGCTCAGAGGAGGGGACCCGTTCGTCCTGCTCATTTTACAAAGTGTGTGACCGAGGGGTCACCGCGAGGACGTAAAAATCATACAAAACACCCGGCGCAAGGAAACACCCTGTCATTTTTCAGCACCAAGCTAAATTACTGCACATTCCTGCAGCCACAGAATTTCATAATCCTGTTGTGATGTTCAGCAGGTAACCTGGTTCTGACTCGGATTACAAGACTCCAGTGCCTTGGGGTCACTGCATTTATTTTGGCACCAGAGAGTCTTCAACCCCAGGATGCGAGTAATTATGAGAAGATCGTTTAATCGGCATAATTTCGCAGACTCGACGTGTCGTCACAGATATCCAGAGAAGACGTTGAGTCTAACATGAGCTCAGTGGTGCAGTTTTAGGCAGTGGGTCGCAGCGATATACAGTGCCGACATCTTGGTGAGATGCAGAAAGAAAGTTTGAACCATCAAAATGCTGAATTTTACAGATAATTTCACTGTTCAACTGTTGCTTTTAACATTTATTGCTGCATTTTTTTTGACTGTCCCTTGCAAAAGTTTAACAGCCTGACAGCTAATTGAACCAGCAACCGATGCCCTAAACTAGTATACTAACCCTAACTAGCAACACCTGCCCCCGTCATCTGATCAATACTGCCATTTGCCCCTGATTGCTTTCATATCACTCATGTTTTGTGCTTTTGACTGGTGAGGTTGGTGAGGTGGAGGTCATCTGGAGGTCAGGGTTTTTACCATCTCCTCCCCCAGGCTGCTGTTGTTTTTTTGGGGATGACATCACTGCTTATCCAATTTGCTGGGTGCCCATTGGCTAGAAGCTCACAACATTCATTCCAGGCCTTGTCACCGTCCACCGGATTCAGAGCTCGCCGCTATCTGACATAACAGGAGGCAAACATGTTTTTGGTGGCGTGGCAGCATGGCTGCTGTTTTCCCCTCTTGTGTAATAGTAATCGGCACCCATTGTTCTTAAAAACACAGGCTGCTCTGCACCCAGTGAACCCAAAAAACAATCAGGTCTCACAACAGAGAGCGCTCCTCCAGGGCTTCCCGTCATGTGACTGCCCCCCGATTCCCTCCACGGCCCTGCGTGTACACCCCCTCATCCAAAGCAACACCCCCCCTTCCTCTTTTTGACCTCCTTCCCTGCTGTTTATTTTTGTTGTCTTCTACAGCTGTACTCCGGTCATGTGGGTTTTCCAGCACTGAGAACCCCCCCCCCCCTTCCATGAGCAGGAAGCCCATATTTGGGTACTGTGTGTGTGATTGTGTGTGTGTGTGTGTGTGTGTGTGTGTGTGGGGAGGGGGGCTCTCATTCCACTTCCACGGCACTCCCAGTGTTCCCCGCGGACGGCAGCCTCGCCTCTGAGCTGTTTCCGCCCCGGCTGCGTTCGCGGGAGGTGACTAACAGCACGGATTACTCACTGCATCGCCGCTCTCTCCTCCTAAATGACACGACATCATTTTCTTTCCGTGGGGGGGGGGGGGGGGGGCTGTTTTTTCC
>JAODKF010000068.1:34323354-34333438 GCA_026779585.1 Mormyrus proboscirostris | reverse complement strand
GGGCAGAGCGTATTCCATCAGGGAGTGTGTTCCCCTGGGAGGGGGTGGAGGTGCACCATGTCAATGAAACTCCCTGCCCATATAATTGATGGATATCAACATTAATGTGCACAAAGGTTAATGTTTGGCAAATCATCTAATAGAAAGGAGAAAGGTTAGGTCCACAGAGCCAAAAGCATAAATCTCTTAGAGTGTGTGGAAGGCGATTTAATGGCAAGCTTCCGGACCGGCGTCGGTCCGTGGAAAAACGCTGCCGTAATGAGCGACTGAAACCGTCCCCGAGGGCCATTTATGGCTAAACGGCTGTGCTGTCCGAGCAGTGCCGGTCAGCGGGCCGTTGTATACGCTCTGCTAATATTTGCAAAAATTTTCCCACTATTCAGTCTGCAGTTTAGGACGTGGGATATATTGTATGGAGCTGAACAGTCTGCTTGGACCGGAAATGCTTGGGAAAGGCACTATATGCAGGTTATTTAACTCAAATGGAAGTGGATGGTGCAAACTAGGCGTTTTTAATTAAGCGAGCTGGGAATATATGAGGGATGATTTCAGCTATTTCCATGGACAGAGATGAAAGTATCTGTACTGTATATGATCCGGAAATGTCTGCACCATTGTACACCAAGACGATGGCATCCTCAGGGGGGGCATATAGACACACACACACACACACACACACACACACACACAACCAAGGCTGGATTCCAACCCGCAACCCTGGAGTTGTGCACCACCAGGTCTCTGCAAGGCCCACCAGACACACTGCGTTTTTATTTAACCATTCACTGGTTTTGGCTGCATATATAGTTATTGGGGCGTAAAGTTGGTTATCAGACGGGTTCTAACCTTCAGCAGATACTTTCGTCTCTGTCTGCAGAAATACCCAAAATCATCCTTCTTATATTCCCAGGACGCTTAATTAAAAACATCCAGCTTACGCTCTTCCAGCCCAGGAAGGTTTGGATCTTCCTAAAATAGCTCGTGCCATCGCACCTGGCTTTAAGCGTCGCTTTCCACGCCCCTCGTTAACCCCTCAAGTCCCTCTGGCCCCCAGATATTGCCGTCAGTGCCAAATGAACCTGAAGGGGGGGGGGGGTCTTAGTGACCTCGCCTGGTTCTCCAAGCTGCCGGATCGGCTGCACAGTTATGCCACTTAGGAGCTGTAAGTGCTTGGTATAGAAGCGCAGGCCAGCAACGCTGGATCTCTGCAGGGGACCTGGGCAGCCGCGGCTTAAGTACTTCATCGCATGTGGAGCCGGCTATTATGAGAACGCCTGACAGGATGTGACCTCACGCCGGTGCCGGGGCTGCTGAGGCCGGGCTTTTCAGGATCAGGTTGGGTTGAGACCCAGTTTGAAACATTTCACTAGAAACAACGGATTGGGGTGAAGGGGGCCGATTTCTTGGGGAGCTGGAGTGAGTTTGTTGGTCTAGGTTGACGTTTATCACCGTGGATACAGTGGGTATTTCTTAACTCCGTTTGCAACACGGTATTACTTTGTCTTTCTCCTGCTCACACAGGCTATAAGAGCCACGATTGGCTATCATGCTACCAGCCCTGAATGTGTCTCATCACCACCATTATTACAGGACTGATGTCACTTTACTGCACCCCTGCCTCAGGCTCCCATAATGCTCTGAAAATGCGGGCCCCTCATAGGCTGCTGGATGCTTTGGCACAGATGTTGTGCTGCGATTGGCTGGTTTGGCCTGGTTAAGAAATAAACCTCACTCTGATTGGCTATGAGCTTTCGTTCAGCTGCGGTCTAACCTCTCACAATACCTTAAACCAGTCCATGAAGGGACTTCGGGGAGTCTCTCTGTCTTTGTTTGGTGCCTGTTAGGCACCCACGATGGCGCCCCCTGCTAACCTATCGAGGGAATATCCACATCACTGTTAAAGCATCAGCACCATACTGCGCTAATAAATAACGCCTTACAGCAATGTTCAGTGACAATGAAAGGCAGCACGCCTTCGTTATCCTAACCAGAGACCCATAACGTGTTAGCAAAAACAGGACGGCTGTTTCGGCATCGCGTCGGGGGTCCTGTAGTTAAAGCCGCCGCAGAGAGGAGTGCTTCTGGGTAAAACCGTCTCGCAGATGAGTGCGCTGGCTAATAAAGGGACGCTCCCTGGGATTTCATTTTAACGGCACTGCGCCTTTCATCGAGGCCTTTTTGCAATTTTCGACGCCTTAATTATCCGTCAGACGGAATGTTTCAAGCCAGTGATAAGGGGAAATTGTGATGTGGTGCATGTGATATCATTTGAATAATTATTTGCCAGGGATGTCTGTGACTGCCATTTTAAAAATATCTTCAGTTAAAAAAAAAGAAATTCAAATTTTAATGCTGAAACACACTTCCAATTGGGGGGCATTCGAATCCCACCTCCGCTCTTTTCGTGTGGAGTTTTCATTTTCAAATTCCACCTCCGCTCTGTATGTGTGAAGTTTGCATGTTCGAATCCCACCTCCGCTCTGTATGTGTAAAGTTTGCATGTTCAAATCCCACCTCCACTCTGTACGTATGGAGTTTGCATGTTCTCCCTGTGTTGTGTGGTTACCTCCCTGTAGTGCAGAGACATGCAGTCAGGCTAACCAGTATCTCTTAATTGTCTGGAGTGCATGATTGTGTGTGTGTGCACTTTTTGGACTGACATCCTGTCCTGGGTGTGTCAGGGACTCTGGGATTTCTGACACGGGGGCGGGGTATCGTGCAGGCGGGGAAAGGAGGCGATGATCCACTTGGGGCTCACAGGACGAAAGGGCTTTATTAACAGAAACTGAAAACAGGGGGAACACTACAAAACAATGGACTACGAGGGGTCAAAAGGCAAATAGGGAGAAACCAAGGGTCAGGGCAACAAAGAACAAGCAGGCAGGCAGGCAAAGTACAAGTAACAACACAGGGCAACAGGGACTCTGAATAACTACTGAAATACACCTTCTGAAAAGCACATGAAATACAACAATGAGCCACCGGGGAACTGGACTAAGACAGGAACTTAAATACAGAAACTGAAACGGGAGTCAATTAGCCAGTAAGAGAGGGTGCTGGACAACGAATAATCAGGAAACACAAGGACCGGCAACAGAATAACAACTAACAATTAACTGAAGGAACTAGGAGAATCATACAGGGAATGTAAGAAACTGAGAGAAACACAAGGAAACAGAATCTAACACTGGGGAATAACAAAGGCAAGTTAAACACAACCAAGGCACAAAGCAGAAACTCACAGGAACTAGAAACTGATACGTGAAACACTAGGGAACAAAATACAAAAACAAAGGAGGCAGGATTTGTACATGTGACTAAGGGGATTACAGGTAGCCACATGCTCAGCTCATCCAGCTAAAGACTGACAACAGGGAGGACCGGATGGCCAGTGACACCTGCTGGCCAAATGGGGAGATGATGCGAAAGACTCGGACAGACAGGTACAGACCCTGTCACGTGTCTTATAGCGCCATGATCCATCATGGGGAAAGGGTGACGGATGCATAGGGCCTGGATATATGTGTGGTTATGTGAGTGTTGGGGGGGGGGGGGCGGTTGACGCAGTTATAAGAGGTGTTGGGGCAGTGGATGGGTAATGCTCCACAGATACTGAACCACATACCACGGGGTGACGAGTCTGTTTGTGTCACCACTGCGGTTTGGGTGCTGATGCTGCCACGATCTGTTATTAAGTACCCAACCCACGAAAAACACACACTGGCCAGAGTTTATAAATGCCTGCACAACAGCAGCTCGGATTTTCTCTGAAACAAATATTCGAGTAGCATAGTCTTCTATGTATCTCCACTTGTGTTTAATAAGCTGCTCCCCCATTGATTTCACTGTGTAATTGTGTGCTGGAACTTCAAATTGTACTAAATCAAACAGAAGAAGGTGAAAGGTTCTCTATTTTGTAACAATATGGAGATTTGTGTGGTAAGGACTGAAAAACACTGAAGTTTAAGGGGGAAAACGGTGGTAAAGTGTATGTGTAATACGAATTAATCATGTTTATGTATATTGTGTTCTTTTGCCGAAAGATCTCAAAGTTCCTTTGATAGGCAATTATATAAAGCCCTCCTGTCGATATCTGAACACATTAGCGCGCCCAGGTATCACCATGGCGACCGTCTGTGGCTCGAGCTCACGGCGCGTGAGGCACCGGCTCCATCAGATTGTCTTACTCGTGTTATTTATGATTTCTCGTGAAGACAGTTAATTTAATGAGCAACTAATGGGAAATATAATTAGTCAGATGAAGAAGATTATTTCTGCATAATTAGCCGTATCTGTCTTCTTCGATTAAAATGATGTAAATTGGGAGTTTATCGTCCGGTTGTTGACGAAGGGGACTTCTGGGTCTAAACCATAATGAGATTTTGATCAGTTTACCGGGTCCAGATGGATCTGCGAAAACCTCAGATGAGAACCGTCTTGTTCCCCAGCTGGGGTTTTGCTTGGTTCCAGCCCGACCGGAAACACCTCGCAGGAGCTTATTAAATGTGAATCTCTCACGAATTTTTATTTTTAATATGTTTCGTAATTTAGAACTGTGATCTCAGATTATTTTCTTATCATATTACGAACCGAAGATCGCTCATAATACAAAGCAATAAATCCACGACTGACAGAAAACCTTAATTACACATTCAACAAACAAATCAAGCTAATCCTAAAACTGGGATTTCGGTGCCGAAGTCTTAAAAAGCAGAATCCCTTCCATTCACCACCTCCCAAAATAGCTGCGCTAAAAAACACCGCTCCGCTTTAATAATGAAGGAAGGGATGAAAAACGCAAAACTTGTGCACACATTTTGCTTCTGTCCCTGGTTAATTATACCCTTAAATATCTTCAAAGACAATCTGCAGCCAAACGGGTCCTGTGAGGTGCTGATTACTTACACTTGGTTAGTGTAGCGTCCTATAACTCATCAAGGGAAGGCGATTCCCTCCCTGTCTGCTTTTCATCCGTGACGAGATTTTTATAGCAGATTTTTAAAAAATCTGTAATTGCGTAATTACTCGCTTTCAGGTTCGTAATTGATGTCCGTGTGAAAGTGAATAAAGTTGAGAGGATAATGACTGTAGTACAAAGTGACTTGTTAAAAATGAACTCGTTATTTCCTTCTTATCCCGCTTGTAAGGCTCATCCTCTGGGATTCGGGGACATCTTCATCCATCGGCTCAGCTGCACATTCCTCCAGCTTGCGCAGACTGTGTCCTTCTCAAGTGCCAGTAGAAGCTTCTGACCACTTTGGAAACTCAGGCAGGGGTTCCACAGAAGTGGATGGAGGGACTGAGAACCACTCCCTGACCCCCGGAGGGACAGGGGCCCTAAGAAATTTGGAACATAATATGATTGCTCTGCATTGTGGATCCAATATGATATGCTTTCATGGGGCCCACAATCTCTAGTGGTGACCCTGACTCAGGGACAGCAGTTGTGTTTGCCACCATTCAAACCATACATTTGCCTGGGGCCTCTGCGGTTTGCCACAAACCCCCTGCTGGCCACAAACAGTCACTACACTAAATATTAAATAAACACCCTCCATATTTAGGAGAGGCTGAAGCAGCATGTTCTTCTAACTCTACTTGCTGGGTATTCATTTAGTTTTTGGAACATCTGGGAGGGCATGAGTTTTTGAGTGAGACCCCAGAAATAACAAACCCAGCGCTGTTTATGGATGCTGATCGGAAGCCTTACTCTGTTTATGGACGCTGATCGGAAGCCTTACTCTGTTTATGGATGCCGATCGGAAGCCTTACTCTGTTTATGGATGCTGATCGGAAGCCTTACTCCGTTCATGGATGCCGATCGGAAGCCTTATTCTGGAGCCCACAGCTGCACTAAAGCCCACAGCTGTGACGTTTCCCCATCAGCCCCGGAAAAGTGCCCATTATTGCCCAAACAGAAATGTAGACAGTGTGACCAATATTACCGTGGTTAATCCTGAACCTCCGGTCGCGTTGCAATTGCACATTACCAAATCCCAGTTATTACTTTGAAAAGGAAACAATCACATTGCTGTCAAGGGAGTGGCTGGTCTGGGCCGAACGCCAAAAAGGCCTGGAACATTCTGGCCAGTTCTGGTGTAAGTTCGCACTCCGCCCTTCATGAGCCCCCTTCATTCTCATGGTGCCAGAGTAGGTATTTTTGCCAGTGCTGGTTGTTGTTTTTGCCTCACTGGGTTTTATGTTCATTTCGTGGTATAATCTCATTGCGGTTTTCGTGGTATAATCTCATTGCGGTTGTACTAGTACACAAAATTCACGGTTTGGTACAAGCCTCAGTTTTGGGTTCGCGGTTTTGTGCAATTTTGGTGCAGCAGGGAAAACGAGTTTATTATCAAAACTGCAAACATAATTAGAAACAATTGTAAACCACAGACATCTGAACCCATCGCAGGGCACAAGGCAGGGACCAACTCGGGATGGGGCACCAACCCATCGCAGGGCACAAGGCAGGGAACAACTCGGGATGTTGCACCAACCCATCACAGGGCACAGTCATACACCAGAGACTCACACACCAGACACTCACACTTATGGACAAATTGTTAACTACAAATCACCTTAGTATGTTTTTTTTTTTAACTGTAGAGGGGACCAGAGTACTCAGAGAAAACCCCGTGACAATATGGGGGAAATGTGCAAACACACATGGAACCCTGGCGGAGACTCGAACCCAGGTTCCAGAGGTGTGAGATAGTCTTGGCCTAATCTGCTATTCTCTCTTTCTCATTTATTGGGAAATCAAAATGCTGTCAAACTGGCAATTATGACTGACTGTAACCAGCATTAGTCACCACAGTCAAAATGACCATTTTTCCATCTACTTTTGATTTTAGGTTCTGCACATGTCAAGAGATGTATTCATTAATTTCATTGTGTGTTCCGCACCGAGACTGGTGTAACCGAACGGTGCGTGACTGATATGTATACAGTTTTGGCCCTGATCTTACACTTTTAGACGCCATACAGCTCAGAGGGGCGGTGAGGCCCTTCTACCTTCTGTTGGAAGCGGGACACTGTCGTGTTTTGACAAAATGAGTTTTGTCAGTATTTATCCATACGTTCATCCATCCATCTTCCCGCCGTTTATCCTGCTTACGGTTGTGGGCGGGTCTGCAGGCTTCCCCAGGCTGGGATACACCCTGGAAGGCACGTCTGTGTTACTGCCAGGGGCAAATAAATACTGTATGTAATTATGTGAGTGTGCATGTGGAAATGGGGGTGTTGTGACTGCCCCCCGGGCTGTCTAATTATCATTGTGTGGATGGTGGTCTTTTACTATGTGCCCTTTGCATGTTTGTGGCTGGTGGGGCTACTTGTGTGTGTGTGTGAGTGTATGCACATGGGTTATGTATATATTTCATAGTGGGGACCATTTTTTTCAGCCCCCGAAAAGGGAAATATAATTTTATAAAAATCTGTGACTAAAAAAAGCCCAAAGTCTTGTATTTTGTTTGGTTACTTATGGTTAAGGTTCGGGCTGGGTAGGGGTTAAGGTCGTCATTGCTGGGATTAGAGTTATGCCCATAGAAATGAATGGAGAGTCCCCATGAAAATATGAATACAAACGTGTGTGTGTGTGTGTGTGTGTGTGTGTGTGTGTGTGAGAGAGAGAGAGAGAGCGCTCCACAGAACTGGTGGATTACCCAAGTCCTTGAGATGCTTGAGGACAAAGCAGTCAATACACACTGATTAATGGTAATGACATGCAAACTGGGCAGCTAATCTTAAAGCTCTTTTATCTCGAGAACAATTGACTTAAAAAAGGGGGACAAAAGCAGAATCCTCCAGCAAACAGAAAGCCAGCTTTTTAAATTTTAATAAATGTGCATTGTGACGAGTCAACGTGGAGCGTCATTAGGCATTAATGTGGAATCACGAACGAGGCGGAGTGTGGACGTCTATCAGCGGGGAGGCTCTCGTTTACTTACAGAGAGACGTCTGTGGAAACGTTTGCATGAGTTATGCAGAAAATGCAACGTTAAAGAGATGCAGGGGGGCGTGGAGTCGGTTAGCAGCGTCTCCACTAGCCTGACATCACACATGCTCCCTTTATGCTCTGAGTGTTGCACGTTCTGCCGTTTGTAATGGCCTTGTTAGGTTCACACTTTGTCCGGAAGCTGTTGCGTAGCTCTTGCGCTGAGCATTCATTGGGCACTCGGCCAAGGAGCATTTATGATTGGTCGGCTCGTTGATAGCAGGTCTGCTTGTAATGTGCTGTTTGCCTCACTTGTATGTCGCTGGTATTTCTGCTAAATTAAAGTAAATGTGAATGCAAATGAAGTGGTTTGAGTGGCAAACAGTGCCACCGCCCACCGACTAAGCTGACAAGCCTCAGAGGGAGCCAGAACAGGTAGGGTTCCTGACTTCCAGTTACATAAATGTAACCTGAGTGATAGCGTGATGAATGGATGAATGGATGAATGAAGTGCTAGTGAACTGGTGTTTGGCCTCAAACACCCACAGATAATGTGTCCCCATAGGAATACACTGCTCTTTCATCACCTTCAGTGTCGTCATTAACTGCTGTTATGTTCTGCTCTAGGTTACTGCACAACTGGGAAGGTCACTTAGAAATATGAGCCGTTTCTCTGGCAGTAGAGAACAGTACTTGGTATTTCAATGGCATCCCTGAATGGACAACTTTCAGACTGGCTGTACCACGCCCACAAATGTGTGCTGTTTTGGTCATAAGCTCGAAAAGCCCTTTGGTTGAATCTCATACTCTGTAAGCACATTGGTTTGAACACCGTGTCACTTGTTGGCCCAAGACCCAGCATCAACCCCCTGGTGGGGCAGTGCTTATTCCAAAAGGGGATCCCCCGCTCCACGAACACATTTTTTGAAATAACAGTGAAATTGTGCACCTTCGTATAACCTGTCAGACCTTGCGCCCCCTGCAGGTCGAGCGTGTAATGCAGGTGCCCTTCATTGCCGAGGTCAGTGCCCCAGTCTCATGGCATGTCCTTTAATGGCACTTTTGCAGTTAATACCCTATAAGAGGGACCCGGATTTGCACCTGGTCAGTAGCCCTCCCCCTTCCCTCCCCACTTTGGGGTTAATTGTTTAATTAATTTAGGAACACAAAAGACATCTCGTTGACTTATCGAATCCTGAGCAGCGTACAGCGTACATCGATGGGCCCAGAGGGTATTTGTGCAGCGATCGCTGGGGGGGATTTGACTGACTCGTTGTCGTGGCTGGATCAATGACAGCATTGCTGAACCAAGATAAGGCAGGTGGGGGGGGCATGTTTGTCGTGGATGTCTCATCTGCAGACGCCTTTGTTTTCACTGTGAAAGGACCCCCCCCCCCCGACACACACACCCCCGGGCAGGCAGGGACAGGACTGGGAGTCACACACACGCATCTCGACATGTTAGTGGGGTCGAGTGGGACCGTTCTGAAACCTGGACAGGGTCACTTATCACAAGGCTGTCTAACCCACCATCTTTCAGACCTGTATCAGATACCAGCAATGACAGAGACACTCTCTCATCTGTCCTGTATCTCGCTGCTGTCTGTTGTCCTGTATCTCGCTGCTGTCTGTTGTCCTGTATCTCGCTGCTGTCTGTATATTGTCCCCTCCCTTGCAACTGTGGCATAAGGATTTCACTGTCTTCCGCTGAACCCATGTGACAATAAAACTTGAAACTCCTAAGTGAGTAAAACAAAATGCTACATCTGACATTGGTAGAATTCTCGGGAAAAAAAAAAAAAAAAAAAAAAACTGTGGATGCTAGAGAGCGCTCATCTATGACCCCGAATACCTCACAGACCCCGAATACATCACAGACCCCAAATATCTCACAGACCCCAAATATCTCACAGACCCCAAATATCTCACAGACCCCCGAATACCTCACAGACCCCGAATACATCACAGACCCCAAATACCTCACAGACCCCAAATATCTCACAGACCCCCGAATACCTCACAGACCCCGAATATCTCACAGACCCCAAATATCTCACAGACCCCCGAATACCTCACAGACCCCCGAATACCTCACAGACCCCGAATACATCACAGACCCCAAATACCTCACAGACCCCAAATATCTCA
>JAODKF010000068.1:34305459-34323254 GCA_026779585.1 Mormyrus proboscirostris | reverse complement strand
ATATCTCACAGACCCCAAATATCTCACAGACCCCCGAATACCACACAGACCCCCGAATACCTCACAGACCCCGAATACATCACAGACCCCAAATACCTCACGGACCCCAAATATCTCACAGACCCCCGAATACCTCACAGACCCCAAATATCTCACAGACCCCCGAATACCTCACAGACCCCAAATACCTCACAGACCCCAAATACCTCACAGACCCCAAATATCTCACAGACCCCCGAATACCTCACAGACCCCGAATACCTCACAGATCCCGCACATGCACCTTTTCTGCCTCTGCTCCAGCTCCGGCTCCTCCCTCACTTCTCAGTTGACTACATGCCACACGAGGCCCCGGGGGTAGTGTTACTGCTGCTCGATGCCATCGCATCATCAATGGCACGGAGCCCACTGCCACAGCCCCGGACCCGCGTGACCCGTACACACGCCGCCCGCCGCCGGCAGGAGAATCCTCGGCTCAAATTAGGCGAACGTGGAACTGTCAGCGGAGGCGGCGTTACAGTAGGAGCTGAAAGGTCAGCGAGCATGCAGTGCTGCTCTCCGCTCGGCGCGGGTGCGAGCGCAAAAGATTAATTATGTCCCGGAGAAAAAGCGACGCGGACTGACGAGGCCTCGCACGGGGAGCGGTCCATCTGGCTGACCTCGCCCGGGGTGGGGGGGCGGGGGGGCTGCAGTCACCTGACCTTGATCCAAATGCAGCCCGTTTAGCTGAGAAGCCCGCTGAGACCGTACAAGAACACGGTGTTATTACACTGAAGCATCTGTGCAGAGAGAGAGCTGCATAACAAGGACACTGCGCTGCCGGTCTCGCCATGAAAAGCCAGTTTATTGTTTATTCCTTGCTGGTGTGCTGACCCGCACGGATCCAAATTACTCTGCAGAAAGCCCACCTCACGGAAGGCCGAAGAACGCTCCGGTTCGGTTAATGATATTCCCAGGATAAAGGCTGTCTCACAATAAAACCACAGAGTTCTCAAAAAACTGGGAAATGCTAAATTAGTGAACGTTCATTAAATATTTATGATCACTATTTTAAAATATTGCAAAATGCAATATATACAATTTTTATATTTATAATAAAGTAGTTATGCTTTTCCTGATGGTTATCCCTAACTGAGCATGTCATCATGACAGGAATAAACGATTTCGGGTGTACAGCATTTGCACCTTCTGCTGGACTGGGGGGGTCAGCTCTGGTGTGTCTGTACCCCACGCGGCCTACTCTCTCTCCAGAGAGCCTTTTCATGCCTCTCCAAATGTCATGCCACAATGTGGCGTCCACTGCGGGCCCGGGGGGGTTGGCCGCGGCCTGCCTTCCCCCAGCCCCCGGCGGCTGCCCAGCACAGATGGGGCACGCTCTCTTATTTATGCGCGGTGAAAACTTTGATCGTCCTCCAGACGGCCCCCGGTCCCTTTGACGAGCCTTTATTCCTTTCCATCTCCCCCCTCATTCTCTTCCCTTCTTCCTTGTCTGATTCTCCCTTATCTTTTATTTATTCCATCCATCCATCCATCCTGTAAGTCCTCGCCCTGGTCAGCATTGCTGAATCCTACCCCAGGGGCTGGATCCTATCCCAGGGCACACAGAGCATGAGGTTGGGGTACAACCTGGACCAGCCCATTGCAGTGCACACAATCGCACACACAACCTCTTGCCACCAGCAATACAGATACAGCGATTCACCAATCTGCAGATGTCTGGAATGCAGGTGGAAGCCAAAGTGCTGGGATAAACCCACATGGCAGGGAGAACATGCAAAGTCCACACCCAGGATTCGAAGTAGTAACTTGGGAGGGATAGTGCCACCCACTGAGCCCCCCCCAGTCTGCTTATTTATTGGTTGATCATTTTGTTTTAACAGATAATCAGAACGCGATTTATACGAAGCACCGCCGGATAGAGTCACTGCAGAATTTTCCGGAAAATCTTCCCGGAAAGCTGGAAGCAAGGCTAACAACTATTATGAGCTGAAGAATACCCCTAAAATCCGGGATCAGAGACATGGCCCCACCTGCCGCCCCCCTCCCCAGGAGTGGAAGTGGGGGTTTGACTGACAGCTTCCATTACTCGATCTGTGGGGGGGTCGGGACGAGCGCAGAGGATGAAGCGCCGAGTTGTTTGTGACTCATCAATCTTACTTGTGCTCTTAAGGTCTGCCTGTGATTGAGACAGCCGGCGTTTCCCTGACACACAGCACCTGGGGCCGCCCCCCCCCCCATAATCCCTCATCTTCCCCAGGCTTGACATAGACAAAATTAATTGCTCGCCCACTGACACATCGGTGCTTTTTTTATTGTCTCATTCCAGGAACTCCGTACGCTCCCGATGATCCCGGTTCGTAACCTCATTCCAAAGAGTGTCAGAAGAGGTCGTACACTGTGCCTTTAAATTAACCCTATCCACACAAGTGTGAAACCAGCGATCAGATGGAGTCATTCTGGGCACTGGGTCCCAGTGGCCTGCGCGGAGGTGTCATGCACAAACTCCCCAGAAAGCTTTGAGTGGTTTTTGAGAATAAAACTGGGGGTTGTCGTGTGAGTCACTGCATTAGGCTTCTGAAGGTTGCCAGTTCAAAGCCCACACCGGGCACTGATTTCACCATTGAACCATTAACCCCAATTGCCATAGGGACTATCTGACCCTGTCACCTAAAAAATGTACATTGTTTTGGTTAAAAGTATCCGCTCAATCAGCAATCAGAATTGGGGGGGGGGGGGCTTTGCGCAGAGGCATAATTTGATGTTCGCACTTGGGGGCAAAAAAAAAGACACGTCTTGCTCACCTTATGCATTTTAACTTGCACCCATAAACCTATTATTTTGTCTGCTATAGAGTACCACCAAACCGCTTATGCAAAAGGTGCAAAGTGGCAGCGCAGAACACAATTATATCCTCACAACACTATGAATTCACTGAGCATTGATGGTAAACAACTGCATTCGAACAACTAACCAAAACAAACAACCACTAAATCCGTGCATAGTCACCTCTGTTAGCTAGGCAGGTAGAACACTTACAGTGTTCAGGCCATGCAGTGTTGCTGATCACTGCAATGCTGGTCTTGCCAACTAATTCCAATGTCAGCTCCGATGACTAGGGGAAGCTCAGCCCCCCCCACACTGCAGTATCTTTCTCGAAGTCACATGACTTTTATACGCTGGCTGAACTCGTAACTTGCATGTTGTTATCTCGCGGAAGTAATAGCACCTCCCGCTGGAAATTTCAGCGATGACTCTCCCATAGGTTTGGCTGCCTGGTGTATTGGGCAGAGGGCGTCCAGGCGAAATTAACAGTGCTGCTCCTGTCCTTCGGGCAGCAGGCAAATGTGTCCTTACCGCGTGATGGAGTCGAGAGAGCAGGCGAACGCGGCCCGCCGGTGTCATCGCGTGTGGCGTTGCCGGGGAGGGATCGTCTCTGTCACCAGCATCCACTTGTGACAGATCAGCCGGGGGTGGGGATCTCGTCCGTTCCAGTCACGTCAACGAGCACGGAGAAATGAAACCTTGACATTTTTATTCTGACTGCTGAGTATGAAGCCTCTTGTATCTGCGGAGAGAGCGATGAGCCGGCCCTCATCCGTTGCTAAAGGGTACGGGCGTCTTAATTCCTCCGTACACACGGAACAGCGCTTAAACGGCTTTTGATCTCATTATGCGTAATATAATAAGGGTAATCAGAGTGACATATTCCTGCGGTTCGAGCGGCACTAAGGTAGGAAGAGCACAATGGCCCTCGCCCCATTTAACAGAAGCTCCTTCGTTAAGCATGTTTATCATTCACGTTGACCTGGGTTAAATGTCTCGTGGATTATATTTAAAGCCAAAGGCCTTGGCAGGTAATTAACAACAATTCATTAGGGCTGACAGGGCCCTATAGGGGGAGAGGGAGCAGGGAGGCAGAGATTTCACGGAGATTAGCCAGTAATTAATCGGTCGCACGTGGCGCCTCTCAGCTCTGCTGGCTAACAGCCCCGTCTAAACGCTGCGGCCGCGGTGATGCCGCTTTCAGGTGTATCGCCGGCGTGACCATGGCTGGTTTTTATGTTTCTGTGCCGTTTTCCCACAATGCCACTTAAAAGGCTATGCGGGCCCTTCGTCTTGGAAGCTGTCAAAGCATTTGCTCGATTTCCTTTGACGTCGCCTGGATACGAAGTGCTGGTGGCGATTTTGAATTTATTGTACTTTTTCTTGTGTATTTTTCTCTCTCCCTGACGTCGATTAGAGAGTAGAAAGCAGACAGATATTGCTGCCTGTTGCTTCTCTACCCCTGTACTCCCCTGTGTGTGTTTGCCGAGCTGAAATCAGCCGGCCTGCCTGTTGCTTCTCTACCCCTGTACTCCCCTGTGTGTGTTTGCCGAGCTGAAATCAGCCGGCCTGCCTGTTGCTTCTCTACCCCTGTACTCCCCTGTGTGTGTTCAAGCGGCCTGCCTGTTGCTTCTCTACCCCTGTACTCCCCTGTGTGTGTTTGCCGAGCTGAAATCAGCCAGCCTGCCTTGCTTCTCGACTGTTCTGCACCTGCGATTCCTACCGGACATGGCTCCCGTTCTCTCAATTGTAATGGAGGCCTATCCGTTGAGAATGCCCAGGCAAATGCCAGCCCTGCCCTCCCCGTCGGAGCACCACCCTGTCTCAGTTAGTGATTTTGATAAAGTGCATTGCTGTAAATGTAACCCCCGATCTCTGGCGAACTCGTCGACATGCCCTCCCTGTTGCTGTGTTTGCCTACGGCCTCATACCACAGCGGGATCGCTTAATCTGATGGCCCCGTGTCTAAACACATCTAACCACTGATTCCCTGTCTGAAGCTGTAATGCCCTGTTTATATCGATCATTCAGCCTTTGAGAGAGAGGTACCATGCTCGAATGTCGTTCGAAGTAAGAGCTCTCCTAACGGTGGAAAATGACTCTGGGACAAGATGGACTGATGGGCAGGTCTACATGGGCTGTGAGGAGGCAGGCTGTGGCTCAGGGGGGTTACAATGCTGTACCTGTGATTGGATGGCTGCTGCTTCAAATCTTTAATTGCCACTGGGCCCCCCCTCATCAAAGATATCTAAGAAAAGTATGTAGTTTTGGATAGAAATGTCTGCTAGATAAATAAAATGTAAATACAGAAATGATTTGGTTCTCCCAGTTTTCTTGGTCTGAATGAACACTAGTGATTAACAAAATGATGCTTTATGTTTTTTTTGACCTCCCTAAATGGAGCTCTCTGTTCAAATATGAGCACAAATTCTGGCCCAACGCAAACCAAGAGCGCCATCGAGTGGGGTCAGAAAAAACAGCAAATGGTTCAAGAAGCATCATTTTGTTCAACAGTAGTGAACATCTCACCTAGGCTCCGGTCTTGATAGCGGAAACACGCCTACATTTGAATGCATCGCTGCCAGGTCTCTCCTGGACTGGCCCGTCCTTGCAGAATAGTGCCCCTTCTTCGGTTAGTGTGGAACATGGACTTCTGGCATAAATAACGCTGTGCAGTGCAGACACATGAACATGCAAAACACAGAACCTTCTCCATTTTGGCAGAAACAAAAACATTGCATGCGTCGCAGTTAAATCAGCAAGCAAGACCTCTTTTGGTCCTTGTCGTTTTACATGTGAAGCCGTTGGCTACTCCAGGCATGTTTAACTGCATGATGTATGAGTGCCGGAATGACAGCCTTAATTTCAGTTCAGCGCTGTGTTCACTGAGGCGCAGATGGAGCTCTGGAACGCGGTGCCTGGCTAATGCTTCTGTTACA
Source organism: Mormyrus proboscirostris (assembly GCA_026779585.1). Classification (NCBI taxonomy): domain Eukaryota; kingdom Metazoa; phylum Chordata; class Actinopteri; order Osteoglossiformes; family Mormyridae; genus Mormyrus; species Mormyrus proboscirostris. Next base: position 34,317,492 of record JAODKF010000068.1, on the reverse strand, counting down.
GCAAGGATGGTGGGAGCCTCTGTAGGAAGACTGTGATCGTAATTGATTACTCAGTTGAGGAAGAAAGTGAACTGCCCCCCCTAGTGCCCCAGCTGTATGAAATTAAATGAAAAATTGTTGAGTGAGTCACACAGATTATCAGTAAAGGTCAGCCTGCTGCTGAAGGTCTGTATCTATCTGACAGGCCTTTTAAACGACGAATAAAGTGAGAAAATGAGGGTGAGGGAATTTATTCTTTAATTTTTTTTCATTGTCATTTGCCGTGACGCTGAGTCGATGCCACTGGTCCTTTCTGAGGCTAACAGCTTCATTATGGCTTGGGGGGGTTTAAATGGAAAGTGACAGGTCAATGCAGGGATGTAAAATGTGGGCTAAGAGACCCACGGATCAGCTTGTCCGAAGGTGCCGCTCAGCCCCGTCTGAAGGGACGTCTTTGGACCTGTAACGCTTGCGTCACTTGGGAAAAGCCGGGTGGGTGGCTGGGCAGGATGGCACCACACGAAATACTGCCAAACAAAATATTAGCAAATGAAAGCCAAACGAATAGGCCGCCACACAAAATACTGCCAAACAAAACACCAGTACTTGATAGCCAAACAAAAGGCCACCAAAGAAATATTGCCAAACCCTACAGCAGCAAATGAAAGCCAAATGAATAGGCTGCCACACAAAATACTGCCAAACAAAACACCAGCAAATAAAATACCACCAAACAAAAGATCGGACATGTGACCTCAGACTATTTATATGAGGTTTGGGGGACCGGTCTGTGTGGGACATCTTAAATAAAAGTTTTTCTGCATCCTGATATTTTGAAGCACGTGTGTCATCCCAGTCAAAGGCACTGTGGTCCGTCAATGTGTCGCATCTCACAACCATGGCAAATGTTTTGGAATGCTGCTCTCTGGCCGCGGCGTTAATCCTTCTTGCTTGGAGGTTGTTTGGCACGTGAAGCATGTAACGGAAAGCAAAACACAGCGTCAGCATTTACACCGTAAATTAGAGCAGCTGTGCTCCTGTTACCTTCCCTGGGAAAATCAGGCTGTTAATAATTTATCGTAATCCTTAGGACAATCGCATGATATTTAAATTGCTGTCTTTATTCATTCAGATAGAGGTCAGTCTATCCAACTGCATCCCACCTGCAATTACACGGTGCCTCAGACCTTGTCGTAATTTAAGTGGGACGAATCGTAAATCGAGAGGGAGGGGATGTTAGTGTGGAACGGGCGTTGAACCAGACATGAAGAGCGTACGATCTAATGCCTGAATATTTGTCCATAAAGGCAAAAGCTCACAGATGCATTCAATCATTGTACTACTTGAATTTTATGGGATTTTTCTTGTTAAAGTCAGAGGACGTAGGGGTTTGGTGATGCCGTTCCACCTGAGACGCTGTCCTAGTGACCATCTTTCCTGCGTGGTTAGTTTTTTTATGTAACATATAGGCAAATTCGAATAGTAAGTGCTCATATTGATGGGTCTGATACAGAATCGCTTGACGGAGAACAGTATTGGGAATGGTGAAGTATAAAGGAGCGAGAGAAAGTAAGGTGTTATGGTGCACAGAAATCCAGAGGGTTGTGGGGTCTCGACAGGCTAGAGAGGTGTCACTGGCTGGGTGTGGCACAGGGTTATTTATTATTTTTAATGAAAGCTAAAATAAGGAAACATTTTCATTAACAAATAAGATACAAAAGAGAAAAATAAAATTTATTAATTTAACTGAAGCAGAAGTAATAATTTGTCTCTCTTTAATTACCATTAATAACACCTGGATCATGTTTTGCCCATTTTGTGGACATCAGTAAAAAATGTACACTGTGTTTTCATATAGGATATTCTAAATATCAGACACATTCAACTTTCAGTGTATCCCGAGAAATAAAGTTATATAATACATAAAAACTGAGTAGAAATATAGTTTTAAAATAAAAACAAGTAAAACCACACAGCGATGACCTCACAGGCGGCCTGCTGCTCTATCGTTTCCAGTGGTCATGTGACTTGGTGTCGACGGCTGGGTGCATAATCGTGGGAGCTGCCTACCCGGGGGACTGGGGTCAGCCTATCCAAACCTTGACAGCCATTTTGAGCAAAAACTATGCATACAGTAGACTATGGTGACCCCCTCGACCCAGAACAGCCTGTCTGCAGACCAGTCGTGTCAGAGCTAATTAGCGTGGGCTATGCTAATTTGATTCTGTACCACCTGACAGATATTCGATTTTAATTCTGTTCTGTGTGCAGCGTAACATTTTTCCTCCTATGTAAACACAGAAGCTAATCAATTCTCATATAGCAGGTGCCGTGGTTGCAGGAATGCCCTTCTCTGCACGGGGCCTCTTCATAAATGGGACGATATGGTGTTGACAATTAAAACATCGGCTGAAGAAGGAGCAGTGGAGAGGTCAGGACACAGACATCCCGTGTGAGTGTTCAGTCTTCACGTATCGTTAGAGATACTATTGTTAATTAAAAGTACCCGAACAAGCGGAGCAGTCTTTATATAGTCACACATGCCTGCTTGTATCAAGCATTATGATGCTCTCGGCTGCCCTGTTTAATTGAAGTGTTACTGTTAAAAACGTCCTTGTGTGGGTCCCTGTTTGCTCAGGCAGTGTATATATCTGACTTCAGCACGGCTCCTTGGCAAAGCCCAAAGGGGACAGGATTCTGGGGACAGTCCACTTTATTGCACCATACTGCAGCACACTGCACCATACTGCACCACACTGCCCTTCCACCCAACACCCCCCCCCCCCCGGCTCACATTTCACCTTAGAACTACCCAGGTCGTTCTGTGTTACCAGAAAATAATAAATAAATGAAGTGCACTGCTTTTTTAAAAAATAATTTACTAAAACTCTGTAGTTCAGAGCTGTTGTATCTGTTTTTTTAACGTCCCACAAAAGGCCAATGTCAAGTAACTCCCCTGACACAGATGCAGGCTTGTATGCACGCATATAGACCTGCTCAAATTAACATGACACGGTTTTTAATGAGGAGGGAGATCAAAGCTGCCTTTCCAGAAGGTTCTGTGGTGCCTTCTTTGTGCATTCAGTCTTCCGCGTACGGTAAACAGTCCCATCCACCCATCAAATAGGAAAATTAACAATGCAGATGAAAGCGAGGTCATCCCCCACCAGCAGACACGGTGCCGCGATTCCCCATTTAAAGCGTAGATGCAGACCCTGGATTCCGCTTATGATCAATCAGCCAATCGGGGGACTTATATGGCTCTGTTGCGGACACCGTGTTGGGCTGACCTGTGACACCCGTGTTAGCGGAGTGTGTGATCATCGACAGGGTGTGTTTAGATAAACCCGCAGCAACACCGCAGCACAGTCGCTTCTAATCGGTGCTGCCGCGGCCGAGGGCGATGCCCGTCGCTTTTCCAATTCAGAACTCAGCGTGCGGCTCAGTCACCCCTGCCGCCAAGGTGCGTAAAAACGATTACTTCGCGGTGATCAATCTCCGTCAGTTGGTGAGTTATAATTAAGCTGACACCTTGTACTGGGTTTAGACAAACCTGACAAAGCATCTGTCAACGCGAGAGTTCAGTGGGGAGAGACCCTGGGCCGTTTCGCTTCGTAATGCGGATGCATGTAATGCTCTTCTGTAATTTAGCTAATTGCAACCCCTGCCCCTGGACATGATTTGCAGTTTTAGGAATGTTGTCGTAGCTAGTAGCTTGTCTCCAGTGCTGTGTTGAGTGTGGATAGGGGCCTAAGCAGGTTCTCGCCGTGCTTTTACGGCCTTGATCCTTGGTCCCTCCCTTCCAGATGTTCCAGCAGCAGCCCGTACCAAACCTCGCTCTCTGCCCAAGAGGTCTGCGGCTCCCCTAAATGACGGAGCTGAAGAAATACTTTTAAAAATCTGCTTTCCATGTGCAGGAGCCCCTAAATCCCACTGGTCAGTTTGCCTGTGCTAATAGGCTATGCGCTAATAGCTAGCGACCCAGAAGCATATGGCTACTTAATAGCCACACGCATTTTCTTCTCGCAAATCTATGTTCCCTCCTTTAATTTTTTTTTTTTTTAAAATCACACGCCCCGAGGACACAGGTGAATTTGTTATGTTTGATATCGTCAGCGGAGATTTTTCAGGGCCCAGCGAACTGAGAGAAAACGACGTTTAATTACTAGCGAGCAGTCACGCAGTTCCGCTAATTACACTCCCCCGAGTTCAGTCATCATACCTAATTAACGTCTGTGCTGGTGAAAGCTCGGTGCTGTACTGCAGCGCACCCTGTTCCACCCTTCAGGAATATTGACAGCGTTCACATATTTACTCCCAAAGAATTGTTTCTTTCTTTCTTTTGTCTCCCCTGAAAACCCGCTAGCCACACAGCTCAGAGCAGGGGACACGAGGTCAGCTGATCAGATTAATCTCTTTCACGTTCCCTTCAATGACACAAAAGAGTCATTTGTGTCTTTATATGTTCGGAGACTGTCGTTTGGCCATTGTTGGTAACGATTACGTTTGTCTGTTATGATCTTGTAAGGTGCGAACAACAGATACAGGGCAAGTTTGTTTTTTAATCTGGAGTTTAGCTCTGTATGACGCTTTAGGGATCACTGCAGAGCGTATTTGAATCGTATTTAAAAGGTCATCTTCTGGTTTGGGTCCCTGTTTAATTAACATCTCAAGATCTTTAGAATAAAATAAAACGAGTCCAGGCAACACAATGTATAAATAGAGTTTACAAACAGACAGGGGAAAAAAATAATGATAAAAATACGAATAAACAAAAAAGGAAACGATCAGAGTCTAAAAGCAGAATTACATTATTGCAGCGCGTTCGTAAGATTTATTGCCTTAGGAATGAACGATTCTTCATACACTGTTTTATTTACGAGAACTATTCTTTCACCCTCTTCAAAACTTTGTTTATGTTTATCAAGCAACAGGAACGGTTACCAAGCCCAGAGCTGGGCAGGAGGCCCAAACAAAAGTTTGTTTGTCACAAAGCTCAAGTATGAACACGAAGGCTGCTTCCAGGGTGGGCCTGCTGATGTGAGCGTTTTTTTCAGGGAGGGCGGATCGATCGGCGTTCCGCTGGGATTCCACGTCGCCCCGCAATAGACTGGACTATTTGTTGATTGAACGTCCTCGTCAGGCCCGGTCTGCTTAAAGGTCACTTCTTGTCGCTGGGTGGGAATGCCCTCTTCTAAATACTAAAAAGCTTTCAGTGCGTGTCGCACCAACAAGAATGTGCTGGTCAGTCAGGCTCGATGCCGAGTGAATCCAGTCCTGCGATCATCACAGGTATGAATGTAGAATGAAGTAATACAATAAAATTAAATACTTGGCATGATGTGGTGCTGTCATAGGGAAGGTTTGGACTCATCATTGGTGGGACCCAAATCAGCCAGATTTCAAGCTTGCTGAGCGTAGATAGATCACTAATGCGCAAATGGCCCGGAAGCATTTTGTCAGACAGCTTGCACTGAGCGAGAGCGACCAGAAGTTACCAATCAAGTACTTGCTTCATGTGCATGACCATTTCAGATTGCTAGCTGCTAAAACAAGGACCTGTATGGACCAGGAGACCCTGAAGGAACTGGAAATCCTCAGAAATCCACCCTGACCCGGCACTTTGTCCACTCACACTGTACAGTCTTACTCTCTGTAAAATGTTTAATACTGGCTACAGTCTGGGTGTCCTTTGCTTATTATGTCTTTGTGAAGTATGATATTTAATGCAGTGACAGTGGAGGAGTGGAGGGGTAAAATACATTGTGATCTGTATGTTTGGGGGTCCATGCCTCCCATCGGCCTGTCAATTTGTTAGCGCGGAGCCATGGCTGGGCAATGAACAGCCAATAGGGTGCCCCGTGAGTGAGCAGCCAATAGCGTGCCCCGTGAGTGAGCAGCCAATAGCGTGCCCCGTGAGTGAGCAGCCAATAGCGTGCCCCGTGAGTGAGCAGCCAATAGCGTGCCCTGTGAGTGAGCAGCCAATAGGGTGCCCTATGAGTGGGGGACATGGCTTCTTTCGCTACCTCAGCACCCATCGATCATCCTGAGTCGTCGGAGATGGATGGGGTGTCACCCATCTGTCAGGACCTGCCCTACCCACCCCCCGGCGATGTGAGGAGGGCGACTCGATTTAGCGACGTGCTCGTAATTACCGCCAGGACGGAATCGGCCTCGTCAGGCTTCTGGTCCCTAATGAGCCGTCCGCCATGAAGAGGGTCTATGCAAATGATGGGGAAGGAGTGAGTTGAGATTTAATGCGGCCCTCGATCTAATTAACGCTAATTAAGCTGCCCTGTTTCAACAGCGATCCGTGAGTGAAGCGAAGGCGCGTCCTCACTCAGTCAAGTCAGGTGACACTAGCGGGCATCTCCCATCTGGACTGAGGCTCTCTGCGTTTCCAGAATCTGATAACGATAACTTCGGGTATGCAAATCAATGTTGAGGTGAATTAAATTGTCTACATGTGGTAATGAGTCGAAGCGGGATGAAGGGGGCGCCATGGAATTGCGACGTTGGCCACCAAGCGATCTTTCATGCTGTAATTATAGCTGTAGATTATGGGCGCGCATGCTTTGTGTGATGGGATCCCGTCAGATGAGGATATCGTGCGTCAAGCGTCTCACGGGTGCTGGTCCACGCACGGCGGCTCGTTAGACATCAGTCAGCCACCATAAATCACCGGCGTGGGAGAGAAGTTACAAAACCTCTCACAGATACTGAGGGAGCGGATCAAGGACGGGAGAAAACAAGGGCAGTTCAGTAAATGGTCGGAGAGAAACCGATGAAGATTGACACAGGAGGGAGGTTTGGAAACTTTGTACAGCTCCGGATGGCACGGAGAGATTTGTTAGAAGAAAGACCACCAACCACCTTGCACACCCACAGAAGTCCTCTGCTTCTACGCTGAGGTACACAAATCATGCAAGATTTACACTCATTAAATTTTTATGAAAGCTGTAAAAATTATGCTCAAGTAAAACAGCGATGGCGTAAACTGCGGCTCGAGGACAGCTTTAGCATGGTGGTCACGTTCTCTGCTTTGTCTCCTTCATTTGATCTCTCATCCTTTCTTTCCGCTCTTTCGCTCTCTTCTCTTCCTTGTACTGAGTTCATTTCCCACCCGCGTCGTATCGGCCGAGTTTCCTCCGACTCTGTCAGGTTGATCGGAAACGTTGCAGATTCCACAGCGTTCGTTAAACGCTTGATGTTGGAGGGGACCGGATGGCCGCCTTCAGAGCCTCGGATGTCGAGGCTCTCGGGATTCTTCTTCACGGGCCTGCAAATAAGGGGTTTTTATTTTTACAATGACAGTGATGAAAAAAAAATCCTATTGTTGGTGAGGGGGGGAGAGATTACATGACTGAATTACAATATAACCCAATTGGAAATTTAAGATGAGACACAAACCTTCTGGAAATGAGATCTCTGAAAGTCATGGACATCGTGAGAATTCAGTCCCAGCTCGTAATGATCTCGAATCGGAACATCTAAATGAACCATTTACTTTCATGGCTTTTAATCTTTAATACTTATCACACTTTCTGGCACAAATGAAATGTGATCTGTCTGGTTATACCTGTGCCTGAGAAAGTAACGTTTTCTATTACCTCAGCTGGGTGCAGGCAATCTTAATAACTTCTTGGTTAATTTCGGTTTAAATTGGCTGAATGGCAAGACATTACAATAGATGCCTTCAAAGCCGAGATTCCTGCTCAGGGTTTTATTTCAGACTGGCACCACTTAGCTCTGTCAGGCCCCCTTGCCTCGTGCAGGATAAAGGTCAAGTAATCAGGCATCTGGAAGGACAGCTCATTTGTCATTGCCTGATAAATGCTTCAGTGGCTAATCTTGTGCGCGGGATGATACCGCCACCCAGAGAAAAGGTTAAAAGATTCAAAATGCTGGCTGTAACCACAACAGGGGCATAATGATCCCACAGAGCAGAAAATTACATTTTTATTCAATTGTTTGGAAGGATATTTGTGGTTTTTCGGGGGTCTAATTGCCAATGGTTTTTGCTGCTCACCTTGCTAAATGACATTGCGCCAGGGTCTGAAATCAACCCGCATGAGAAAACGTGATGTGCTGCGACACGGTCCCCCCTCAGCGCCACACGGTCCCCCTTAGCATGGTGGCTCCAACAGGCCTCTGTAAATCTTCCTGGTCCCAAACAGGACTCTGGAATGGCCTGGAAGGTCATTGGGTGACGGTCACACCTGGGGCTGCAGGTGTGCGGTCAAGTGGGCTCTGGCTGTGAAGGCCTCACACTCTGAACATCGTTTCCCTGAGTCAGCAGTATCTCTTTGGGCTGCCTGACCCCCCTAGACACACCTGAACAGTTCTTTCCATGCTTCTGCCATTTTAATCAGCCTCGTCTTTAATGGTAATGTAACACTATTTCCAGTTGGCACAGTGGCTCAGACCCACAGGTCTGATACTGAGATACTGGAGCTCAGCAGAGTCCCTGATTAAAATTTCACCCAATCAGCTGCTTGGCCCAGCTGTCTCCGACTCCCAGAATGCCCACACGCAGAGCATGTCCGGTCTGCCCCTTCAGGGGTCACGACCCCGATCATGGCGTCTCAGCAGGTACTCATGCTGCAGGCTTTGCATGAACGAGTTTCCGGAAGCTCTGCCACACATATATCCGGAGCGGAGAAGCTGTTTTGGACCCCAGCTATTAAAAGAGGAGAAGGTGAGTGTTAAGGGTTAGTGTACAGAACAAGGAGTCAGACATCATCAGGAGGGGGGTTTGAGGGCATGGTAAAGTTCCCCCCCCCCCCAGACCTGCATCGCATCCTGCATAAGCACTAACCTCAATTGTCTGTTCCCATTTTTTCGTGCTGCCTCACAGTCAAAGCTCCTGTCATTCACCCCCCCTCCCCCCCCCGCCCTGCTGTCACTTCATTTAACACCCCCTCTGGCCCCCTCCCTGAGGGCTGCTGACAGCGAGCGGGATTGACAGGGGCGCGGCGGGGACGCTGACGTCCGTGGCGGCCCAGGCCACGCTGGCATGCTGCGTTTCTGGCTTGCGTCCCGACCGCCACGCTGTCGATAAACCCGCCGCGTCTGGCCGTTTAAGAAAAAGCGCTGCCTCCTTTCATTAGGGCTCGGGGAGCCGGGTTCTGCTCAGCATTTGGCGTCAGGAGATGGATGGAGATGGGGGGGGTGTCTCGAGGGACAAGGAGCTGTCGAAAGTGCAAATGAGTGCAGTGTCACGTACGGGTGGAGGCCCCGAGGAAGAGGGACCCAGGAGTAATAAAGTAAAACTCGCAGAATTGTGTGTTCTCTGCGTGTCCAGTACAGCCCAGGAAGGAGGCCTCGCCGCGTTTATCGTGGTGCTAAATCAGAATTTGGCTTATTATTCCTGGTATAGCCTTGGACTCGGCTGTCGGACTTCACTTCCTCCTTAGAGTGGCTCCAGAGCTGCTTCTCCACAAAGCCGGGACTCTGCTCGCGCTAATTAAACCTCTCTTTAAGCATGCCGGTCAGGTAGAGGGGTCCAGCCGTCTCAGTCCACTGAAGATGAACAGTAATAAGGTCACGCCGATGGCATGGCACACCCCGGGTGGTCACCTCTGCTCCTCAGCGCCGGAGATTCCAGGGGTGAGGAACAGACGGAGGTCTCCGATTTAAGGAGAGGAGGACTGCGAGAGGCGGGAATGGGCCGAATCAGACCCCACGATGGGTTATGTTCTGTCATTTGGAACATAACAGTGTGTGTGATATTACACGCGAGTCGCCAGAAGGCCCTTCTGTCCAGCTCACTGGTGTTTGTGCCCTCTTAAACTTCAGCCGTGCTCAGTGGGGGGGGGCCTGCCCTCCCACAGGCTCTCACACACACCTACAGCGCATTCAGAAGAATGGGGGAGATACTGGAGCTCAGCAAAGTGTGAAATGAGTGCAGTGATTGGACCAGGCGGGATGTTCTAGTACATTCCAAAGGCTGTCATCAGCTAATAAGGAGGCTCAGGTATCGAGGCTTCTGTCCTCACACTGATCCTGCTATTGGTTTTATTTATATATTAATGTCATTGTGTTTTTACATCGCAGATTTTTTTAATGGAATAGCCTGGTAAGATCAAAACAGTATGAAATACAATACAATTTGAAATGGGGGGGTTAGGTCTTTGTGATCAGAAGCCCCAATCTTGTCGGACCGTTGAGTTTGGTTGCTAACCCCTAGCCCCCCCTGTGTACCTCTTCATGTTTGAATGGCAAAAAAAAAAAAAATCTTCATTTTATTTTTCAAATCACTACATTATTAGATCAAATACTTTTGCGTTTTTTTTTGTATACCATGGGGAGAGAAACACGATGAAATGCAGAGGACAGACGACTGAAATGTACGTCACGCATCAGCAGTTTAATTGATCTGGAGGGGGAGCATATTCAGAGCCAAAGCCAGAGTTCCTGTGTCCGCGCCGCTCGCTCTCCGCTGTGGCCACTTCTTGTCTGGTTTGTATCTGACGTCTAAAAGCACCGTCCTGCTCTAAAAGTCCATCAGTCGTTAGCGATTTCCCTCGTCAGTGACGGTCAGCTCATTAGGCGAAGGGGTGTTGACTTAGCAAGCCAATTTCACTTTGTCTCGGACGGTGTGGCGGCGAAGCTCGCCTATCGCTCCACATCAACTGGCACTGCGCCGAGTCACAGCCTTTTGTTGATATGAAAACCATCTTGTCCTGGGGGCGCAGAGTCTTTTCACAGATTTAAACGGGTATAATAAGCCTGTACACTAAACATTTGACATTAAATCAATGTCTGTGAGTGAATTGGAATGACGTTCTCCTTGAAGGGCATCGCCACGTTCCTCAGCGACGCTTCCTGCAGTGCATAGATTAAATTTGTGGAAGACGGGAGGTCTTTGATGTGTGAAGTAAATAAAGCTGACTTTAAAAGCACTACCCCCAGGCCTAATTGGTAGTACCTCAACACTGATATTTTTTCATTTTCTGATTTTTAAATTGTATAATTCACCGTGGAAGTAATCTGTCATGAAATGGACCCCCATCCTCCCACAGACATTTCAAAAGCAAAGCTCTAATGCTTTCAATTATGAGAATATTTCTCCGCCACGCTTAGCAACGCTTGTGTCAAGAAACTGTAGTTTGATATCCTGAAGGTTTGCGCATATCTGGTAATGGTGCCATGGGAGCGTCATTAGACACCTGGAAATTTACTGCGGGGTGGGGGGCAAAAGATGGAGCAAAACCAGCTGAACTCACTGACAGCAGTGGTACAGTCAATAGGGGCAGAGCAGGGTGGCTCTTCCTTTGTTTGGAATACGACTCGCGTGCTAGAACTTGTATGGGTCAAAATGAGTCACGACTGCCCACGAGCGTCAGTATGCCAGTTGCTACCATTCAGAGAACAACCCGTGCTATAACTCTCTTTTGATTTATTGAATCTAAGTGCTTTTATATTTATGTATTTTAGTATTAAGCAGTGTCTAAATTATTTTATACAACCCCATCAATGTATAATATGGCAATAACAATAGGATTTTTTTCTTGGGGATGGATTAACTATCTTCCCTTTATTTCTGGGAAAAGTTCCTGTTTGGACGTATACCAGTCCAAGGATCTGGAATGGATTAAGTACGTATACCGAGGTACTACTGTACTTTACTTTGATTGTCCTACTTTGCATTGCAGTAACACGTCTGCTTCTGGCTAGCTACCTGAGGCTAATGCACCTACCTGAGGATAATGCTGCATGCACAGAAAATATTACGGGAAAAAGAAAGTAATTTTCTCTCAATTACGAATATGGAGTCATTTTATGATAAACCAAAAACGAGACACCAAGGTACAGCAGCGAAACCACAATAAGCTACATTTAATGTATAATATTGTACTATACCGAAGCGCTGAGCAGTCCGAAGGATGAACGGCGAGACACATAAAGAGAAAGAAAAAATCTGTTATAATGATCATCTGCTAACAGCGATCAGTTTCACCCAGACAGATGTAATCAATATAAGTTTATTCCACTGTTTATACACAGTGTGTGTGTGTATATTAAAAGGACCCTTTGATCCTGGGACTTCCC
>JAODKF010000068.1:34271328-34292335 GCA_026779585.1 Mormyrus proboscirostris | reverse complement strand
CCCCCCCCCCCCCCCCCCCCCCCCCCCCCCCCCCCCCCCCCCCCCCCCGCAGGGGTGCTACCTCTTCTCGTGACATTTAACTGGACGGTTTTGATAAATGTCACACGGCGTACATGAGCCTGCACATTGGATGTTCCATCAGCCGCATAATAACCTTTATAAATATCCTCCCACAAATTCGAATCGTGTTTTTTTTTTTTTTTTTTTTAAATTCAAAGAAGGTGCACACGGTGGCCCCCCGGAGTGTGCCGCGTCGTAATGCGCGGCTTGCCGTCCTCCTGACCTGCGATCTCACAGAAATACGATGCCCCCGGCCCCTTAGGAGAATCTGTCCTGATCTGTCCGTATTCGCCACCAGCAGCTACATTTCAAATGTGCGGAGGAGTGTGACGCCCACTAGCCTTAAGGAGGCGCTGACGCCCACTGCGGAGCCATGTGCATCACAAAGGGTTAGCAGATGTCTTATCCTGCCCCCACGGGCGTACAGTGCCACACGGTCAGCAATGGCCGCCTGCCTGACGCCTCCACGCCAGGATTTACGGTGTACGGCACCTTCTAATCGTGACCCAGACGCCATCCGAGGACCCTTGGCCATTATTGCCGCGGTGATCGATCTCTGGACACTTAGCCTGTCACCCGGCCGTCGCCTCGTACGCGCGATGCATCACGGGGCCATTAGCGGTGCCACGTTGGACTGGATTATGCTGAAGGAAGCTCCAGATCTCTCCAGTCAGCAGAAAGAGGGCGGAGGAGACACCTCTGGCGTGCCAAGGGGCGAAATCGTTATCGACAAGCCACCGAGGCAGAATACGTGCCGGAGTCCCGCGATTTGCATCGCAAGAATGTTTGTGCGAAAACGCTAGTCCAATCCAAGTCTACTTTTAAACCCAGGACTTCATTTTAAACTTTAAAATATTTTATATATACATTTTACTTGTTCTACTTGCTGGACATGCTTGGTAAAGTATGTCAGGCTACTGCTGACTCTCTGAAGGTATGAAATTCTCACATGGTGGAGGATTTTAGAGAGAACTCCACAGCCACAGAAAGTATAAAAGTGTGGGGGAGCGGGGGGGGTAAAAGAGGGAAACCAGTGTCAATTTACATTAAAATAGACAAAAGCAAAGCAGCACTGATTACTGATGAGATGTTAATCAGGTTAAGTGTTCATGAGAACTGAAAGCAGCATGTAGGTTATTTTATTGATTATTGATTATTGATTATCACAGATCACACCAGCTGGGTTCCTGGAATTGCAAAGCCAGAGCATACAAGTAGCTTCATGCTGCCCCGTGTTTGCCTGGGTTTCTGCGATTGGGCCGGATCGGTGAGTCCAAATTGCCTGCTACTGTACGTATCCCAAGGTGAGCGGGAGCCCCGGAAAAGCAAAGGTGCCCCGCGGTCATGCTGCCAAAAAGCAGCAACCTGCTTCAGCCGGGAAATTTTGGTCCCCATTCAACGATGCAAGAGATTTATATTTTATTTCGCAAACTCGAATCAGTGTTTGATCTCCTCTTTTGTATGTCTTGAATTGTATGAATTTCTCGTGACGGCATAATGGCGTTAGGTAAACGTGGCACTGCTGAGGTGAGTACATGTGCAGGTGTACCTTCACCCGCGGGGGCCGGGTGACCGAGCGGCCACTCCGTGTGGCATCCGTCCGGCTCCCCGCCACGCTCCGCCTAATTGCCTCTCCTGAGAAATTTGTGGGGGACAGAATGAGCCTGCAGGCTCCGGACTTCACTGGGATGCTCCCTGCTCCGCTTCCCTCCCCTCGGCTGACGGTACGATCCAGCCTTTCCTTTCTGCTGGCTGATCGCCTCCTCCATTTATTTTCTGGACTTCCTGAGAGAGGATTGGCTCAGCCAGGTCCCCGGGGGGGGATTTGATCTGTGCACTTTGTCCATTGTCTTGTATTTGCACCAACAAAAGCTAAAACAATAAAGACTTTGTAGTTCACTATTTTATCTGCACATATGTCTGATAATGCATGTACAGCCACCTTCTGTGTCAGCCGTTGTAGGAACCCTTGAGTAAGCAGGTACTGGGGCTAAGGATACCAGGATTATTTGTGTCTCAGCAGATCATGTGCTACTTTAACAAGACTCAGGACATGAAACTATTCCGTGTTTCTGCAGTAGAGGACACAGCTGACTTTCACATGCTCTCCCGGTCATGTTATGTCATGCAGCTCTTTCAGCTGCTGGGATGGGTGAGTGGGGAGTGTGGCATTGCAGAGGATTCTGGGATATTTCAGGGGAGATAGAGGCCCGCTTTCTCTGGGGGTGTCTCTGGGGGGTGTGTGTCTGGCGTTAGAGTGACACAGCTAGCCCCCACATGTTCCTGTGGATGGTGTGTCTCTATTGTATGCTAATCAGTAGCTTAGCATGCACACACGCAACTGGGTACCCTCACTGGATCGCAGGTGAGTCCGCTGGCGTCGCGTGAGGTTTCGGCTGAGAATACTGCAGCTCTCTTTCCCCAGAGATGCCCCCCCCTCACTGGGACCCATGATAAATGCACACTCTGAGCACTGTGTCTGTCTCAGGGGTGGCTGCAACCTGTCAGGGGTTAAACTGTGCTCAATAATTCCCTCCTTCACTATCCACACGTCTCCGTGAAGGATCACATGCACTGTAAAAGGTACAGTCCATTTTCTTTCAGCAGAGGGTTGCTAAGAGATTATTCCAAAGTTAGTGCCTGAAATCTGGTGCATTTCCACACATGACGTGTAACGTGATCAGCCACCAGTCAGTGACAGGGCAGTACAGCAACCTGCTCAGAATTTAATGCATTTCTAGGATACCAAGTTCCTCAAACATCGCCATCCCTCTCGTAGTGGTTAGGAGGAGGATGCATGAGGCTGAATATACTGCACATTAAACTTCACTTTTTGAAATTTCAATGTGATGCTGATGCTCTGAGTCATCACCTGGAGCCAGACCAGCATAGATACAGCGACACAGAGACAGACACAGATGGAGAGACACAGAGATACAGAGACAAACAGACAGAGAGACGCAGAAACACAGAGACATGGACATACGGCCCCCAGCAGTAATTAATGGTAAATGCTGCTTGGTCTGTCGCTGTATTTTGCTGAAGTGACATGTGGTCCAATTCCATATAGTCTTTCCTTTCTTAAACTTTAGTCAGTGTCACCCTTCCAGATCTTTCTGAATGAATCTTATCATTCATCTACCAGTACATGTACCAGTACATCTACCAGTACATTCTCAACTCACAGTATAAAGCAAAACAGACATGGCTTGCCATTTTCTGCCCCATGGCTTCCTCTACCTTCCTTTACTGTTCACTGGTTTCCTGCCCCCAAGTTTCCTCTCCTTTTGTTTCCTTTTCCCTGGCTTGCTGGCTTTCTGCCCCCAGGCTTCCTCCTTTCTTGTTTCCGGTTCCCTGGTTTGCTGGTATACTGCCTCCTGGCTTCCTTACCCCTACTTCCCTGTCCCACAGCTTCCTCTTCTGTCTCCTCCTAACCGTTCATTCAGTTTCCTGCCCCCTGCCTTCGCCCACCCTGCTGGTTTTTTTTACAGCTATTTTCTTGTTCCCTGACTCCCCATTCCCTGCTTTTAGTCTGCTGATTTTCAGGGAGAGTACAAGGCAGAGTCTCTCCGAGGTCAGGAAAATTAATGAAATCAGAGAATTCACACTCCCACATGTGACACTGATGCAGATGTATGAAAAACACACGCCACAGTCTCTCTGCTATAAATAGGTACACTGCTCTCTGTCTGAAGGCAGCTCTCTCCTAGCCGTCAGGCTTGCGGTGCAAACAGACTGCTTGCCCAGAGGTCACCCTGCTTTCTGTTTGAAATGCACAAAGACTGGGGCCTTAATGAAACGTAAAAGAGAGCCGCTCATGCAAGAGGCCTCTAATTGGCCCTGGGCTGCTGCAGGGGAAGAAAACTGGTAGAAAGGTAAACAGAGGCATGGGGTGGCCAGAAGTATCCAGAATGTCTACATGGATGTTCAACAGGATCTTCCCAACAATAATGATGAGTGTAATAAGTCTTCAGCATTTGTATCTTTTGCGTCTATGTGTAGTCAAATGTAGTTTTCAGAATGTCAGCATGGGACTTCATTTGGTGAGGTACCGTCCTGTAACCTGTCAGAAGGCTGAAATGCGCACGTTGGCACGGTTTGCCTCGAATCCCTGAAATACCAGATCTCCCACCCGGTTCACTTTTCAGAGTGTCAGATCCGATGTCGACATGTCTCTCACGTTCGGCCTTGGTGCACTCACAGATCCCAGCACGATTACCGGATACCTACGGCCTCGGACGACTGCGATTCTCTGGCTCACTGCAGAGACGCGGGAAGGCATTTATTACGCTGATGGATGGAGAAAAGTGGACAGGAGCTGGAAACAGTCAACAATCCAAGAGCACCTGTGCTTTAGCATTCTGCCAGAGTACAGCAGTGTTAATGAATGGACTGCCACACTTTCAGCTACCGGCATTATGGGAAATTTTGTATTTTATATAGTTATTGAGGTAGCATTTAATGAGTGGAAGTCTAACGAGAAGTAGCCTTAGTTGAAATATCATATTTTGCTTGTCTGTCCTCGGCTTGTAACCTGTACAGCTTGAGGCTGCTCACACATATGACAAAAATTAAATAAAAAAAAATTTGGTAAATGTACATAAAAATAAATTGCGCACAGTATCCTGGACTTCCCGGAGGAAAGTGCAGCATATGGCATAAAAATTAGACAAACTGCAGAATCATGTAAATATCTAAAAAGTCTAGAGTCTAGACATGTTTGCTGGGTTCTACCAGTGGCAGGTTATGTGCAGCACCAAGCAAAAAGTTGAGGGGGTTTATGGAGAAAGGTATGTATTCAGACACTCCTCGCCATCCCAGAACACCATCAAGACCGCACAGCCCGACAAGAAGAAAACGTAAAAGATCTTAGTGATATGAATGAACTCAGAAGTGTGTTGTCTTGTAATGTCATTTCAACAAACGACATATGTGTGGAACCCAGGCAAAAGTCAGGGACTTTTTTGTGTGTTGAAAGATGGTGAGATATCTTATGTTACTATGGTAACCTAAAGAAAACCCTGATAATGAGGTCCAACTGGCCTCGATTACATGAAAAATCTAATAAGAACGGCAGAGGAGGAATGTCAGGAGTAACGTCTCTGTGTTCGCTGTATGTGTGGAGTTATCCTTGGTCTGGTTTTATTTTGGCTCTGGTCACTCTTTTTCAATTTGCAGGTCTTGATCCAAGTCTCAGAATTGTTAAGTTAATGCATAAATAGATGCCGTGCTGTCTGACGTTGTGCGTATCATGTGTGTACCTGAGATATTTCAGTCAGTATGATTAAGAGGCAGTGCAGTGATTCCAGTTGAGTCTTTATTGTTATCGGGCCGTGGGAATACCGTGTGATGTCGTATGGTCTCCGGATTTTCATACAGGCTGCTGCTCACCCTGTCATCCTCTGAGGTTTGGCTTTGTTTCATTTTTTCAAAGAGAAGTGACACATTTACTCACTAAACATCCATCTGCTCTATGGAGCCACGGTGAAAAATTCCCGCAAAAATGGTTATCAGGCGCGAGTTTGTTTTTGAGGGGGCTTTCTAACAGGTCGAAAGGCTGCACGCTATTTTTCTTTTACGGCTGTTTTTAAAGCAATTCGTTAAATCAGCCGCCAGGGTGTGAGACAGGTCATTTCAAAGTGGGAAAGCGCCCTGGCCTTGTGCAATGAGGCAAAAGCAGGCCTTCATGACCCAAGCAGGGCTCTGCCTTCCAAACCCGCACTTGCTGTGCAGTGATTTCTGCAGGCTGGTATGAAGCGGAGGCTGTGGGTTTGAAATCGCGTCTGTTGATCCAAAGCAGAGCAGATCACCCTGAGTTAAGGCCAATTCACCACCTCTCCTTATGCTGTAAATCTCATGCAGTACAGTCATGTGACGCCTCAGTCAAACCAGACGTAAAGGAGGAATGTACTCGTAGACTAACACTGCCCATTACCGCTTTCTGTGCATTGGTGCCTGTATGAAACATATACGTTTGTGCAAAAACACCTTTGCAAGGGTTCTCTCCTGCACCACATCTCCCCCTCACTGCGGTGGCCCAGGATGTGGCTAACCGGCTGCTTTGTTTGGGGAAATCGCAGCCATCAACTTCCCAGGTTCCAATTTGTCTACGGCCTCGGATGACTGCGATTCTCTGGCAATTTGAAGTCGGCACTCCGCATTCCCAGCAGGAAATGGTGTACAGGTGCCGTGTGGGATTTAATCAATGGTAAACACGCCGCAGCGGGCCGAAAGATAATATACGTCTGGAAAGACCCCAGGCCCCGAGCATATGTTAGCATGTGTTATGGTACAGGTGTACTCATGTCGCATTATGACGCATCTCCCTTGGGAGAGGGGCTGGCTTGCCTATTAATTATTAATTTCACACTGGTAATTCAGTAGGCGTGTGCATGCGCTCTGACACCGTTCAAGAGCGTGTCTCGCATATTTTTGTTTTTATGCAATACTGCAGTAGGTGCTGCAATGGATAAAGGATTCGGACCACGTGCCGGAACATGAAGTCTTGTAGTCCATCTGCAAAAATGCGCCGCTCTGATCTGTGCCGCTGCAGATGAAAGAACTGAGTTTAAAATGAAACTGGGAGTAAATGAAAATGCACTCTGACGACCAGCACGTCGAGACACTACGAGGTTGCCGGTTTTGTTTTCCGTGGAGCCAGCGCTCTGGAACCAGAATTAACCTCAGTATGTGTGGTCAGAGCTGCACACTGGACCCAGAACCCAAACACTGCACCTTTCATATGCAAGTATCCCACTGTATAGAGGCACTAGCACACTGGACTCATAACCAGGGGCGGGGCTACAAGGGTACTGGCCTCATCTGAAAGCTGATTGGCCCCATAATGCCTCCTCCGCTGTCACTCACTGATACAAAACACATCATTGGCTAATAAGGTTGTGTGAAATACAGCCCTTCTGTGTGAATTAAGGCCCCCCACCTAGAATCCTAGAATTGCCCCTGCCTGTAAACGTATAGATGGGCTATGTACGCCATTACAGGTAGAGAGTGTGTGAACGCAGCGAGATATGAGAGATTCATGGAGAAGTCTCTGCCTGTAATCCTCACCTCACTGGGAATTCTGACGCCCCGTGTGGTGGGAATGTACCTCAATTCAGCCGCACCAGCTTATAACAGCCCGTAAAGAAAACGATAAGTAAGATGTGAATAAGCCCCCATGTATTGTTAGCTTTCCCGCTGCAGTGCAACCCTGACCGCCAGGCATCTAATCTACAGGGGGGGAGCAGCAGTGATTCTCCATGACGATCCAACAACAGCTGGAGGGGGGGGGGGCGCTGTTATCATAGCAGTGGCCTACTCAATCCTATACTGCTCGATGACGCAATTTTGGCACCGCAAGGAGCATGGAACTTGGGCAGAGAATGATGGGTAATACACAGTGGAGCATGATGGGTAAAAGACAGCAGAGAATGGTGGTTAATACACAGCAAAGAGTGATGGGTAATACACAACTGAGAATTATGGGGAACACACTGCGGAGCATGACGGGTAACAGACAGCAGAGAATGATGGGTAATACATAGCAGTGAATGACAGGTAATACACAGTGGAGCATGATGGGTAACAGACAGCAGAGAATGATGGGTAATACATAGAGAGTGATGGGTAGTAAATGGAGGTCTGCGATGAGAACTTTAAACCACGCTACAGATGAATAATTCCAGAAATCTGGACTGACATGTGCCCCACACAAAAATAGGAGGAAGTGGTCTTTAATTTCTCAGGAGAAAAATCAGACCTCGCATTTAAATTCATAAAGTGTCTTTGTTCTCAGAATTATCCGTCCTGGTATTGCTGTTGGACCAATAAACATCATGAAAAAGTGATTTAAAATGATATATCAGGGAGTCACATGAGAAGTAATTGAGATTTTAGATATATGATGAATGGAAGACAGGAGAATTAATGCCTGAGATCTTTGCTAATCTCATCTGCAGTGGTCCACTCATCTCCGCCGATCTTCTTTTATCTAGGTTTAATGGAGCTGAATTCCTCCTTACATGTTTCCCCATCTGTTCCTCAGGAGAAACCAACCATCAGAAATACAGAAGTCAGGCAAGATACTATATCAGGCTTTTGGCTGAATCCACGAGTGTAAGCGCTGTTGATTGCTTGTGAGTGAGGTGTTGGGAGGTGACACGGTGACTTGGTAGCAGTGCTGTGGTCTCACGTCTCCAGCTTTGGGGCTGTAAACCCATCCCCACCTCTGTGTATTCAGGATTTGCATCTATTGCATGTTTTTGTGGGTTTTCTCCAGGAGCTCTGGCTAGGCTACCATGTGCAACCATGGCTGGCTGTGTGTGACAACAGCTCAGTTCTCCCAAGTTCTTTGTTTGATCGTGGGGGCCTGTAGTCTGTGCCCAGAAGTCGTAAACCTGGGCAGCAGGGGTAATTCCTGGATTTTTTAAGGCGGGGGCATAAGGGGGGCCACAATTTATATGAAAGGTCCAATCTTAACATTAGCCAATGATGTGTTTTGAATCGATGATTGACGAAGAGGGAGCACTCCAGTGACCAATCAGCTTTTAATTTGGCCCTGCCCCTCATAGCCAGAGCACCAGTCCCCTCATCTCTCTCAAATTAATTTTGTTTCTTTTATCTGACACTTTTCTCTAAGGCACCTTTCAGTAGAGAAGGGTTACAGGTTACATATGCTCCCTTGGATTTGAACCCACACCCTCCATGTTGTTAGCATAGCTCCAGGACATCAAATCACATGGACGCACGAGGGACAACTGAACCTGGCCCACGTAGCCGTGTTACCACAGCGGACCCCGGGGCACCTGAGGTATGAGCTTCCAATGCTGGCTAGGGGCCCCTGACACTGTTCCTCTGCTACTGGAGAGAAATGAAAGTCTGGATCTGGGAGAAGCTCTAACAAAGGGGGCTTTAATCAGCCCTGTCTCCCCCTGACCCCCCCCCTCCGGACAGCTTGTCCTTTTAATGACATTCCCTGATCAATTTTTTTTAATCACGGTGTGCGGCCGCTGGAGGAGCCGCTCATTAATTGATTGGAAAAATATTTGAATATAGGGAAAAGGGAAAAAAACTGTCGAGGGAAGGCTTGCCTCTCCCTCCTCCAGCTCACAAGGGCTGCAGGGACGACATGCTGATAAGGGTAATTTGTCTTGTGAAGAGTCTCGGTGCGAGTCCCCTGCCCGGGACGGCGCTCCGCGCCACCAACTGTGCCAGCGACAGATTCGGGCACTGCAGACGTGGATCCACGCAAAATTCAGCATGCCTTTGGAAAGTGGCTTTTCCTGCTGGATAATCCTGCAGCTTCCGGCAGAAGAACAGCGACCGTGAAGGCCTGGAAAGTTAGCCAAGGCGAGGACAAGCTTGTAGCGTTCATTGAGCGCAAACGAGCTACTCAATCATGCCTAACGCCTCCTAAATATAGAGAGGAGTAATCACACATCTTATGATTACCGACTGTAAAAGAAGTTGATCAGGTCGGGGCAGACGCTGTGGTCACGACTGGGGGCGTTTCTAGTGGTTCTCCTGTAGTATCAAACAATCTGGTTTATAAGACAGCGAACCTCATCCCAACATCCTGCGGTCATTGGAGTTTGAGGGCGTCGGTCTGCCGTCCCGCCACCAGCCTTGGATTGTGAAGCTAGCTGCAGCTCGACACTCCCATGAATGCTGGGATTCTGGGTGCCTGCGGTCTATGCTGCTCCCCAGAACCAAACATCATTAGTCTCTTTCACTACCATGCTATCAGGAATATTAATATGCTGTGCCATTTAAATCAGTGAAATACAGAAAATTTGTAGGGCTCATTTTTTCAAGTTGTCTCAAACTACTTTACAGTAGATTTCTCTTAGAGGAAATAATGGAAAAAAAACACAATGCACAATATAGGAAAAACTGAAAATTGTATCTGGACCCCATTCAAAGTGAGCAATCAAGCCAAAAAAAAAAAAAAAAAAAATTGTCTTTATCTATAACCATACAGATCGCAAGTATAATTTCCAAGGACTTGTGATGTGGGTCACGTGATCAGGTATCCTGGCTGGATGCCATTTCTCTGTCTGGGTCCAGTTGGTGATCTGTGAGCTCGGGGCCAGATGG
Source organism: Mormyrus proboscirostris (assembly GCA_026779585.1). Classification (NCBI taxonomy): domain Eukaryota; kingdom Metazoa; phylum Chordata; class Actinopteri; order Osteoglossiformes; family Mormyridae; genus Mormyrus; species Mormyrus proboscirostris. The sequence continues at coordinate 34,282,180 of JAODKF010000068.1, read as the reverse complement.
ACTTGAGCAGTAGGTGGCAGTGGAGGAGGGTGGGGCTTGTATTATAAAATGCGGGGCGCAGAGACCATGGAGGGCAGGGCAGGACTACATCAGCTACAGAGAAATGACTTCATCTGCATCGTTTGGATCATTCACATGCAAACACACACATTCAGCATATGCAAGCCATACGTAACAGCTGCATTTAGTCCATGACTCATTCTGATGGGTTATTTTAGAGACAGTGCTATTAAAGGCATGTAAGCGTTGTTTGGTAACCTTTTTATTCAATGAGACTTTTCCTGTAAATGTTTATTAAGCACACAGTCCGCAGGCCTCAAGTTCCGCTTAAGTGACTCACCCCCACCCCGTCAGTGTGGCAATCTCGACTTTGCTGCATCTTATTCATCGGTTGCGCGTTAATCTGCATCTGGGAAGTTGCAAAAGCCACCCCCCCCGGTGACAACTGGGTCTAACCCCCCTGGGTTTCTCATTAATTTAGATGGTTAAAACTACAAAAGGAACAAAAAACATTTCCATAACGACATTGTGGTTTTTAACGGAATGCCAGGCACGTGCTGAATTAGCCGTCTGCAAAAACACTGTACACTGTTTCCTGTTCAGTCAGTGTCTATCCTACAGATTCTGGATAGTTCTGTTTATCTCCGTAATTAATGCTGTGAGATGGACTCTGCCTGCGCGTCCTGCTTCTGCCCGGCCCTCTTTGTGTGGTTTGCTGATTAAGTGCTAATCCTAGAAGAAAAGACTCATTTAACTTGATTTCCTTCATTCATTACTGCAGGATTGTTATATTGTGTTACATGGCCAATGAGACTGCAGTGCCTTCCACACATTTTTACTGAATTCTTTTCCGAAAGATGTTCTACTAGAATTGAAGAATTTATGGAAGAAATAATGAGATCTTTGTGGCCTCTTATGTGAAGCTGAAGTCCTCTGGTTTATTGCCTCACTGTGTTATGTTTTTCACAATGTGTTCAAATTCAGGTCAAACGATGGTGATTCAAGCGTGCTGAACGGTGTGGGTCATTTCTGTGCGGGGGTCTGATGCGGTCTCAGGCCAACGTGGCGCGTTTGCAGAGTCCCCCACCCTCACACGTCTAAATGCTCGCTCAACACAGTTCGCACTCAGGGTGAAGAGGGACATTTATCTCTGCGGCACCGATGATATGCAAAGTGCATTCCGTCTCTGGCACTGTGGGGCCTTGTGAATATGCGGTGTGGACTTCTTAAGGAGCTAGCCTGTGGGAATCGATAGTGACGGATTTATCGAGCTTTCATCTCTGACACGTGTGGCAACAAGATTTATTGAGATCTGGTCCGTCTCGTAAAGAAGCCGTCCTCGCCCCCGTCCCAATGTCGAAGCTGCTTCGTTGTTGTTGCCCATCACAGGCTCACACCCTCTTTCCCGTCAGCACCGAAATTATAATCAAAATAGAAAATGAGGAAAAATATTATAAACATTTCTGCCAAGGAGAAAAATAAAGCGGTTCCTGCGATAGCGAGGTTACAGATACAGAGTGACAGGCTGTTGAGAGAGACATCAGCAGTAAAACACAGGAAAATAATCTCGTGAAACAAATAATTGCTCTGAGGGGGTTTGCACACGGGTCCCTCTTCAAAGAGTTGTACTTATTCCAAAGGTTCCTTATTGACAACTGGGTGCGTGGATTAGAAATCTGTCCTGTGGTCGGAAGGTTGTTGGTTCGAATCCCCTCGTCAGCAGAGTGCTTTCTTTAAGTGTAACGTTGGATAAAAGTGTCTGATAAGTAAATGTGACGATCAAAGATGCCCAGCCTTAGGTAAATGAAATACATTTTTGACAAATCAGTTATTAAAATTACGAGGATCCTAATAGTACTGTTTTTCAGAATCACATGAATCCCCGAAGCACCGATTTGGGGACAGAACAGGCGTGTAGGTTTGCTTTCAACATTGGTAGGGACCAAATCAGCCCTGATCCCCCCATCCCTTGAAACACACATGCTGCTCCCACAATATTGGCAGGGATGGGCCCCAACCCCCCAGACCCAAAGCTACACCCTTAAAATCAGAGAGCAGAGCCAGGGTCCAGCACCCTGCCACAGTTAACGGCCTGAATCCAGAGTCAGACACTGAAACATTTACTGTATGGGCAACGGGATTCAAACCCACAACACAGCCTAACCCTCTGGGCTATGCACCATTCCTTTTACAAAGATTATAATTCTGCTCCAGATATGAAAATAATAATGGAATCTTGATTTTTAAACCACAGGGGTCTTGTCTTATTTCATTACTTTGCACACCGTACACGATGTGCTCCATCCAGTTTTTTAATTTTGCATGCTGCATCAGTTCACTTCAGCTTCACCGGGATGAATAAATCCTCGCCGTCACACCAGGCCGATTCATTAGCCCAGCATTTCCTTAACGCCAGGCCCTGCGCTGGAGTGCTAATAACAGAAAGCACATGCCCGGTCCTGTTAGCGCTGATCATCACGGTCACCGCGCCCCCCCGCTGCGCCCTGATCCTGTTGTCAGTACACGTGTTCATCTGCGGATTAAGCTGCTCAGCCATTTGGTGTTCTATGCAATTTCTTTGTTTTCAGAAGTCGCCCTGCACTAAAGACCCCTAAGAAAAGCGATTAGGGTAAAAGTTTTCCCCATTGCTGGTGATTTAACCGGAATCAGCTTGTGCATTATTTCTGGTTCTCTTTGTTACTTTGCGTCGACGTCGTGCAAAATACTAATTAAATTCTTTAATGTTTAAAGGTGTTCATGTGCAACTGAATGGAATGCAAGTGAGGATGGGTTGGCGATGGGTTGGTGCCCCGTCCTGGGTTGTCTCAGCCATCAAAGGGACCGGAGCAGCTTAATTCCTGCATGGAGATCTCCTGGGGAAGCCCTGTCAGATGTCCCACTCTGTGGATCAATCAACCTGACCACATGATGTTTATAGTCTTAGAGAAAATCACGGAAGGTGCATTGGTTTTTTTTTTTGTGGCTTGTGGGATGTCGATGTTGCTTTTGTCTTGTATGGCCTGCAAGCTCAGATCAGCTGGAGATGTGTCTGTGAGCCATTCCTGGAAATTTGTGGGATGACTCTGTTCAATAGGTAGCACTAATTTCAGAGAAGCTGAATATTTATTTCCATTGTCCACGAAATGGCCGTGGACACAGGCTCGCCTGACGTGTGCTCGATAGCGCTCCTGTAAGAAGCCGCCACTCCTGCAGAATGCCGTAAATGGACTTGGCTATTTTGGTTTGCATTGATATTTCTATGTGCTCGTGTGTGGGGAGGGCGGGGGCCGTAATTTGTCATATTCAAGCCCCTTCATCGGTAGCATATTTCTATTGGTTATATCTGCTTATTTGTTTGATTGTTGCGTGTGGGTGTCAGATGCAATCTGTGAGCTGACCACTTTCTGGGAACATATCCAAATAAAGTTTAAATAAATAAAACTGAGGAAAAGGCCTTTGTACTGACACACACTCAGCACTAAAGGATGTTTTTGATGGTTTTCTTTTGAAGCCTTTTTTTGTGTGATTAACATTAAAAATGTATACGTCTGTCTCTTGTTCTGGTGAAAGACATGTACGCACATAATTGAATAATTTTGGTTTTTCCAAAGTGCTTTTTACTGCTGGTGACTTGGTCAGATCGATGTATTTCAGCGTGAGGTGGCTGCATGGATTAGGGAGGGTTTATATAAACAGACCAGGCACGGCTGAAGGTCGAGCAGGTAGCTGTGGAGATTTCAGGAGCTCGTGCTGGTGGGTTTCAGAGATGCCTGAAGGTGAGAGGCACAGAGCGCCCATTTCCCTGACCATCCCCACGTTTGGTGCCGAGGACGCCTGACCTTGAGCAGGCGGAGAGTTTGGCTAACCAGGCCAGAGATGAGCAGAGGTCCTTACGGTGTTCCAGAAACTCAACAATGTTTGGGGGTCGCTCTACAGCCACATTGACTTCTGGGGAGCCTAGGGGCTGGATTCACAGCTGGAGGTGGGCGGCAATGTTAAGGAGCTCCCTGTGGACGGCGTGACCGGGGAAGGAGAGGGCCAGGGGGTTGTTGGTGCTCCAGAGTTCCCCGGGCGACGGAGAAGATCAGAGCGAGATGATTAATGACTGCATGACAAGTTCCGTGACCTACCTGAAGGACACGTTACGATTACACACACAGCAGGGGCTAAATAACAGCGCAGAGCTTGGAGGGGCCATTTGGAGGGGCCACCTGACGCTTCTACATGTGGGCCTGCAGCACGTCCTTAACTGTTAATAAACACGGGGGCACTGAGCACAGGAAGTCCCGCCCACTTTTTAAAAATAAATGGCATCAGTGTCGGCACGTTCTCCACAGATCGGTGAAACTTCAGGTCAGAACATTATACATATGCCAAGGCGGAAATAACATTCTCCCTTCATTAGTTTTCACCTCCAAAATTAGATTCGAAATGCCTTTAAACTTTAATTGCTTTCCTTACTCTGGCCTTTCACATCTGCTGAGATCTCCTCTGTTTCCAAACATGTATGACTGTAAAGGATTTTTACAGTATAAGGCCGAAATTGCTCAGATTTAACATACTTCGGGGAATTTAACAGTGAACAGTGTTATCAGTGTAAAGTTTATAGGAGCGTTTGGATTGTAATGCATTAGACGTTCTGCTTAATTTTCATGGTAAAACGCTGAATGACTAGGAATGCCATTATTCCATTAAGCTGAACCAAAACACGCAGGAAAAAAGTGGGGAAATCACATTTTTGGTCACGGCTGAAAGCAGGCGGCATTGTGGAGCAGAGGGTGGTCTCCTGCCTCCAGGGTTGCCGGTTCATTCTGGGAGTTTCACTTCCTGCCTGTGTCTGTGTGGGTTTTCCTCCCGCAATCCAGCAGCAGAATGCGCCAGTCGGATGAATCCGTGCCACAGGATTGTCCTTGGTGTGCGACCGCATGCCGACACCCAGCCGTGGACAGTGCGGACCAACGTAGACCTCTGCTTTGCTCCCTAAGGAGGTCAGCTCCAGATTCACCATGACCACCACTGGATTTAGGACAGCAGCGCAATAGGCAGAGAACCACATGCACTGTACGACAAACTGCCAAAGAGCAGTGTGATGTTTGAGAAACAATAATTACTCTTGTTTCTCAGTATTTACAAACAGGGAAAGCAGTAATCACGCACCACGTTCCCGTTTCTGTGGATTAACCAGACTCTCTCTCTAGGTCACTGGATAAAAGGAGTTGACAGTGTAGCAAATTAACATTCCACCATGAGCATAAAAAGCTCTCGCTGATGGACTGTCTCCTTCCGTTATGGTGTCCATCATAAACAAGCTCAGGAGTGTGAGGAACTGGTGTTCTACAGGGTGTTCTGCAAGGTTGCCACTCTCAAGAAGTGTCTTTGTGCCCCGCTCTCAAACCTCAGGGGCCCCAGGCAAGCGTGTGGTTTGAGTGGTTTTGCAGTGGCCTACCAGTGGCACTGCTTACTTGAATGGCTCTTAGGGGATCTCCAAACCCAAAACCAATCGGAATGGACCATCTCAGTGGCCGTCGAACACGTCAAGACTGGCATGGGGACACCGGCAGATCGATGGACGTGCTCAGAGTTAAGCCTGGCGCCAGGACAGGGGCAGAACACGCTATGGGAGGTGCTGTGTCCTGTGTGGGATATGGGGGGTGGGCGTATCTGCTTCGGAGTCGTCTCGCCGCCCCTTCTGGGCGCTGTTAGCGCCGAGAGGTCTGTGAAGTCAGGACTGCGCCCGGGGGCATTCCGGGCGGAGAGGACCACAGCGAGATGATCAAGTGAACAGGAAATCAAAGCTCGTTATTGGCCGTCAGAATCTCCAGGCGAAGGAAAAAACAGAGACAAACAAAGGATAGACAAAGGAAAGCAAATAAAAGGAGCGCAGAGAAGCGGCAGCCTGACAGCGGCCCAGGTGGGGTGCAGAGGCTGACTCTGGGGGCTTCAGTCACTTTGCTCTCTTTTACCTCCAGTTTTTTTTAATTGTTTGTGGTAAAGTTCAACTTATTTTATTAAAGTTAAAATTTATCTGAGCCTAAATCGTTTCTTGGCAGATTTGTGCCCTGTTTACATTGAATTTTGGTCATTTTTATTGATATAGCTGCTGCTTTTACCTTTATAAAAATCTGAATTATTTTATGTAGATTGTATAATCAGTGCTTTTATTCATTTATTTTGGAAAAGGTCGTGTTTTTGTGAAAAAGCAGGGTCAGTTTCCGGATCAGTTGGAAGGTAGGAGCTGGCTGCAAAAACAGAGACATGGTCACCATAGTCCGTGGCTGCATTATTACCTGCTAACATGTAGAGGGCGCTATACTTCACTGCACACAACCTTTATTTCAAACTGCTGGATAGATTCTTACATTCATAATAGCAGAAATAACTTGTGCTGTATGGGGTCGCACTGACCTGGAACCTGTCCCTGGAAGGGAAGCGGGAGAGGCAGGGGGCACCCAGGACATACAGACATAGAAGTACAGGAGATGAAGACACAGCAGTGCCAGACACCCCTTCCTGAGTAATTCCCCTGAAAACCACATGCAAGGCCATTCGGGGACCAGGCTGCTGCAGGTCATGGGGTCGAATGGCAGCAGGGGAAGCCACATGGCACCGTTGATTATGCCAGCTCAGTAATTACCCCATTGTCTAAAAGGATTATGGGTAAAAGGCTCACCGTGTTCACCCACCTCCGCATAACACTGTCTGACGGCTAATTGCTCCATGTTTCTTGAGCGCCGTAACACCGAGGTGCCCAATTCCGATCTGCGGAACTTCTCCAGGTGTCTCTAGACCTCAAACAACTTCCGCGCCGTGACAGAGGCCAAAATTTAATGCAAATATTGTTCATCTACATGACTAATTAGCTAAAGTGGACACTCGGGCGCTTGACGAGTGGCACGGGCAGTAATTAAGACTTGTATGTGAGGTGGCCTGTTGGGCGGAGGATACGGAACACCCCCCCGTGCCACGGGGATGAGAGCCAGCGTGTCAGACTGCTGTGGCTCAGGGAAGCAGCCTGAAAGCTCCTGCCCTTGAAGTATCACACTCTCTGCATTTCACAGGAGTACGAGGCACAACCTTGGCAAGTTCAATTTTTTTAGGTGGTGGGTAAATGACCTCACAGGAAGTCAATCATGCCAGCAGGAAATGAAGGGCCAATTGTACTCCCCATCATCATTTCAGACTAGAGACAATTAAATGACTCTGCCTCTGCTTTCAGTGGAGAAAGTGGTATTTTCACTTGAGACTCTTTGTGATTAATCTCTCCCCTCTCTTGCACCCAAATAGCATCCCTCTGACGTCTTCTTGCCCTTGTGACATGTGGAACTATTTGGCCTCCTGCTGGACTGTCTTCAGACTGAAAAACAATATTTTCACTTGTGGCTCTTCCTTAATTCATTAAGACTTTGGATACCCTAAGATTTGTCCTTGGATCCTAAGAGATTTGACTTTGAATACCCAGGGATTCTTTGTTAATTGCAAAGCATGCTAGAGAAAGGTGATATGCAAAAATAAATTCTTCATCATTTGTTTCATGTGTTTTTCAGCCACTGCTGTTCAGATGCATTTGATTGACAGATAATTACCATTTTGAGCTTTTATCCAAATTGCTTATAATTGTACCAGTTATACAACGTACAGTGGATATATTATTGCAAGGTAGGCACCTCCAGTGAGCAGGTATCCTCGCAGAGAGAGCTTCAACAACCAGGTTGAACCGGTTAAAATCCACCATTCAGCTCACAACTGAAATGTCTGTAGTATATGAAAGATCGCCCACAAAACAAAACACGCGCACACACACACATATTTATATATTTTTAACATACGTGTGTGTGTGTGTGTTTATGTGTGTATAATGCTATGCAGACATTTAAAAATTACTGTAGCCACAAAAAGCAGCCCTGAAGCATAGTATTTCATGTCCCTTGTGGACTGTAATAAGGACAATTTTCATCATTTTCCCCTTACATTTTAAAAACTGCGGCATAATGATGAAAACGAGTGAAAACGGGAGCGAGCGCAGCAGACGAACGAGGTCAATCTCCCATTGCTCTCATTATGAAAACGCTACACTTAGAACCTCACTGCCGAGACACATTAAAGGCGCCCCCCCGCATTTAAAGTGCACAATGTGCCGCTCGCCTTCAAACGGGCTGCTCTGATGGCCGCTAAGGCACGCGCGTGCCGTGCCCCTTTCCTCAGGCGTCGCGTGGCGCCGGCACCAGCTGTAACGGTTGGATCCTTTCGCCCCCCCCAAAAAAGTTTGCTTTTCACGATCAGGTTCGTGCCGGAATGACGCGACTCAGCGGGGGCTTGTAAACAAATTTTCCCAACTAACACACGCGTGCATAAAGGAAGCAACCAGCCAGTACAGAAGGAAGTTTTTCCGTCCTCCCGGATTAAGAAGTCGGGTGAACACGGGGTTTATTCAGGAGCACCACACTTAGGCTCACGAACTAACATCAATGACTGGACTTGGAAAACAGACTCTAGCACGGACTTAAATACACCACAGTAATCACAGTACTCGAAACAGCTGGGAACACGGGCATTCCACACGAGGTAGAGAGGGGGGCGTGGCACACAGAAGGGTCAGGACGATCGGGGCATGACAATGCTCCTTGCTGCCAGTTATGCTCATTTATATGTTATCATCTGGGGGCATCCACCTGAGGAGACTTTAAAAGATTTTCTAATATGACACAATCACATAACATCTGAAACCATGTGAAAATCACAATTCCCCATGTTCACCATAAGTGGGCTCGACAGGTAGAAGCAGGATTTAAAACTTCAGTCCGAGAGTCCCTTTTAGGACAGCCTTTGGTCATTAGAAAAATCGTTACTGTCTTCGATCTTGTGTTATGGTTGAAGGACACACTATATTGTTATTCAGTCTAATGTCTATATAATGCTATTCAGATTTTATATAGCAACATGTCATCTATGCCATATATTAAAATAAGATCATTCAAAAAATCAATAATTATGGAGATCAGCCCTTGGCATGTGGGGTGGGGGTGACGTAAGGTGACAAGTTCATTCATTCTCCACACCTGTGACTCATTATTGGTCATGGAGCATCTGGCTTTGGTTTCTCATCTCAGCTACAGCAAACTCAAGAGGAAGAACTTTTTCCCCCAGGCCGTTTGGATCATTATTGAGCACAGTGTTAAGGACCTGCACACCGACATGTACATGGTGCTTAGGACCTGCACGCTAACGTGTTCAGGGTGTTTAGAACCCGCATACCAACATGTTCCCGGTGTTTTGGATTTGCACACAGATGTGTTCACAATGTTTAGGACCTGGACATTGATGTGTTCAGAGTGTTTAGGACCCGCGCACCAACATCCTCACTGTGTTTTGGACCTACACACTAACTTGTTCACAGTGTTTAGGATCTGTAAACTGACGTGTTCATAGTGTTTCGGACCTGCACACCAATGTGTTCACTGTGTTTAGGACATGCACACTGATGTGTTCACAGTATTTTGGACCTCTACACTGGCGTATTCACAGTGTTTAGAACCTGCACACCGATATGTTCACAATGTTTTGGACCTGCACACTGACATGTTCACTGTGTTTAGTACCTGCACACTGACATGTTCAGAGTGTTTAGGACCTGCACACTGACATGTTCACAGTGTTTAGTACCTGCACACTGACATGTTCACAGTGTTTAGAACCTGCACACTGACATGTTCACAGTGTTTAGTACCTGCACACTGACATATTCACAGTGTTTAGGACCTGCACACTGACATGTTCACAGTGTTTAGTACCTACACACTGACATGTTCAGTGTTTAGGACCTGCACATCAACATGTTCACTGTGTTTAGGACCTGCACACTGACATGTTCAGAGTATTTAGGACCTGCACATCAACATGTTCACTGTGTTTAAGACCTGCGTACAGACATGTTTGCAGTTTTTCCGACCTGTGTACCGACGTGTTCACAGTGTTTCAGACTTGTGCAGCATTGAAAGTGTTCAGGACCTGCATACCAATGTTCTCAATAGCCTACTCAAATTACACTGGTATGCTTACATATGTAAATGCTTATTTATGCTTAGACTCTCTGCATTTCCACCTGTCACTTTACTACCAGGTGCACACTACAGATATTTATAATTATTGTTTAATGTTTACTCTTTAATGTCTGGTCTCTTCATACTTTATGTTTCACTGGGCTGAAGCTGGGTAACCAGGCATTTCACTGCACATTGTACTGAAGTATAACTGTCTGTGACAAATAAAACTTTGACTTTGTGCTGTCCCTGAAGTGGCTCTCTGCTGTGTTCTGTCCGTCCCCCATCTCTACCCAAATAGAGTGTCTCTTCCATCTCCCCTGTCCCTGTGTCACATGGTTCGGCATCCAATCCTGCTGGCTGTGACCCTACAGCCTCCAGACTGAGTTTGTGTCATTGTGTCATTCTCTCATAATACTTTCAGCTCACTGCACAGAACTAACAAAAAAACCCAAATTGTTCTGTGTCATAAAACTTAGGGCACTGTATTTGTGAAATGAAGGTTGTCAGTTTCGAATGCCATCCTTGGCAGATTAGGTTGGATGACTCTTTGGGTCCTTGAGCAAGACTCCTAACCCTCCGAAATGCGTCACTCTTGCCTGAGTATGTGTGTAAGCCTTAAAAAGGAGAGCATGATGGGATATGTGAAATCGAAAGACTTCCAATCTGTACTCACACTTGCAGAAATGGCAAATGAAGTTTTGTTTGATTTCATATCGGTCTTAGTTTTCATATTGGTACGTAGTGGGATATATGTGCTTTTAAAGTCATATAAAAAGTGGCCCAGACAACAAGTTACAAGACAACTTAAATCT
>JAODKF010000068.1:34250449-34269598 GCA_026779585.1 Mormyrus proboscirostris | reverse complement strand
TTTACGATACGCTGTGCTTAGACGATATTAACCGTCGTGATGAGTTTACAATACGCTGTGCTTAGACGATATTAACCGTCGTGATGAGTTTACGATACGCTGTGCTTAGACGATATTAACCCTCGTGATGAGTTTACGATACGCTGTGCTTAGACGATATTAACCGTCGTGATGAGTTTACAATACGCTGTGCTTAGACGATATTAACCCTCGTGATGCGTTTACAATACGCTGCGTTGTTGCTGCCTGCGCTTAAAAGCAAAGAGGTGTTTGTAACGGAGGCTTTGGAAATGCATCTGCAGCTGGACAGTGCTGTGCTCACTGTCCCTCGGCTAGGCTACTTGCCCAGGATTCAGCATGTGACCCCCCCCCCCCCGACTGCTGGGGGTTGTTTTGAGGTGCATGCAGTCTCCTGTCCACATGGACTATCCCCATCCCTAATAGAATCTGACAGGATGTAAATGAGTTACTAAAAGGACTGGCGAGGATGGTCATTTTCTCCACATTGACTGGCCAGATGAACTGGAGATTAGCAGCTGTGCAGGTTCTCCAGGCTGGATTGGGGGCCGGATGCGGTTTGTGCCCCTCGGTGTGTGTACCTATGTGTGGTACTGCAGGTGTGTTGTGCAGAAAGGGCAGCTTGTGACTTCAGTCAGCACCGTTTTGCTAAAATGTACTGTTTCCCATCAGACAAGAATAAAACTCATTAAATAAAACCACATGACCCATTAGATAATAGCGGCCTTTGTGTGGACCGAAGTTTTATACAGGATCCTGCTGTTTAAATGAATAGACATCTAAGAAAATCTCTAATTCACTGCAGGATGCGAATTGAAAGTGAGTTTTGATTATATTAAGAGAGCTGGATTTCTAGAGGTGATGTGGCTTTTTTACGTAGAAACATGCTCAGATCCTAATAAAATTGGCCCTGACATGTAGTCCTGCTGCAGAAAAACAGAACTAAGCCTAATCTTCCCTCTTTGCAAGCGTGGCTCGTGGTGCTGGGTTTGACTGCCAGTGATGACACCGAGTCCTGACAGCTGCTATAATGCTGTACAGAAGTTTTCAATTTCCTTTTGTTATCAGTCTGCTGTTCTAATCATTCTCATTTACAATGTATTTCACTTTTAATGGGTTATTATACAGCATGCAGCGTATTTTGGGATTAAATAGTTCATGATATTCGTCATTGAACTGATATCACTATTTGAACTGATATTCCCAAAAACAATGGATGTGAAATTCATCATATGAAATGTAAGAAAAAATGCTTAGTTACAAGCTTCCAGTATTATCCTCCTGTCAGCTTTAACACCACTCTTCTGTCACTTCTTTTCATTGGTAGTACATGTAATTACAGACAGTATTATTATATTATTTTATACATATATTTACCAAGACATTCATGTTATTACAATGTTTTACAAACAGTAAAATGATCTTTCTGTATACTAGTGATTTAGGCTTGTAATGTACGGGGTGATGCACTGAATGAAAAAGGCTGGGGGTTAGGCTTAGAGTTAAGGTTAGGCTAAGGGCTAGGCTTAGGGTTAGGCTTAGAGTTAGGGCTAGGCTAAGAGTTATGGTTAGGTTTAGGATTAGGTTTAGGCTTAGGAAGAAAATGGCTACCCCCCAAAAAAAATGAAAGGTGACTGCCCCTGTGGAGGACAGGGTGCACAGGCCATCATGTCTGCTTGCAGGTTTTCTGATTTAGTCAGCCTTTATTTTAATGTTATGTTGAAAATTAGGACTAGGATAATGATTTTGATTAGGTTTAGGTTTGAGGATGGGATTACGATTAAGGTTAATTTTGTAAATGATCAGTTTACTGTCTGGGCTGGAGCTTGGATTTGGGTTGACATTGGGGTCAGGACTACGGTTAGAGGTAGCACCGTACATGTGTTAACATTCATATTTTTAATTGCCGGGGTGACATTTTTGTACAAGGCGACAAAAGTGGCTATAATGAAGCTCCTGTTAACTACGATACTCAGTACCTCCCCCGTGACATGAACCCTTCTGCTGACAACGATTAAATGTCACAGCTTCTTAGGCACTACCTCACCTACCCCCCTGCTTTCTGTTCACACGGACGATCACATTACGCCATGTGAAGTCCTTCAGCGCCATCCTTCTCCCCCATGAGATTTGCGCACTGGGGTCTTGTTGTTTTGAAGGGTTACTACTGTCACCTGGGGATTATTGGATTTCAGTTCTAAGGAAGCAAAAAGTGCCGCTTGTGCCATTTGCGCCGCGGCTGTGCAGCTGGGCCCCTTTACTGTGCCGAACAAAGGCATCAGTCAGGGTTGTACAGTAAGTACATTCAGCGTTAAAAACAATTAGCCCACAAAGCACTTACCTCTGTCAAATTGTAACGCCGGCATGTTCATCAAATGATAAAATGATGAAAATATGTTTCCAGGATAAGAAACACAAGCGATAAAAAAATACGATAAATAGCTTAATGGACGTACGATGTCACAAGTAAAAAATAAACAGGTAAAAACAAAGGTGGTTCTATGGCATGTATGTGAGTATCTGTGGTTTGGTCTGTGGTGGGGAGTTTGAGCTGGGAAAGCATCATATCTCCACTGCATTGCTCATTTTATTTACTACCCCGTTTCCCACTTTTAATATGCTGTTGGGAGGCCTGAGGACCCAGACCAAACATTTGGGAGAAATTCCCAGTATCCTTGTCGTCAGGCAACAACATCGACTAGATGCCCCCGATAGTAAAAATAAATTTCCCTCATACACAGCTGGGCATTCATCCTCTGAAGGTTGACCACCTAAACCGGCAAGATCTCTAAAAAACTAGTATCATTAACGTTGAGCACTGCGACTTAAAGTAATCCTCGGTCCAAAGCGGTAACTAGGCAACGCTAACAGCTCCTGCTAATGATAGATTTTAATGACTGCTATTCCCTCATGACTCTTATTCTGCGATGTGATTTTAGGGCTTTCTTGAACCCAAACAAAGAGCTGCGAGGTCTCCTTCTGGCTCCGTAATTAATCGGCCCTTCCCTCCAGCAGGAATGAGGCTGGGTCTGCGTAGCTCTCAGCTCGTTGAGGGGGGAGGGGGTCATTTTCCTCAGTGACACTTTATATCCATCACCGTGAACCCGTGGGAGCCCCTCCCTCCACATCTAGGGCCTTATAGGCATCAGACACGGGTTCGAGAGCCTACACTGAGGAGTGAAAAGCAGCAGCGTAAAAGACCAGTGGCCCTCCACCTACACAAATTCCAAAAGGTCACAAATTAATCCGACGCCATTTCTGCAGACAGGTTTGTAATAAGAGCTTAACTTTTTATTACAGATAAAATGCTTATATCTATATGTCAATAGCCTTCATGTATAAAAGTACTGGAATATTAGATATTTGCATATCAGTCTCTTTATAGACTACCATATTTATATATTTATTATGCAATTTAGCCTGCCAACCTTGCATGGCAAAAAAAAAAAAAAATAAAATAAAATATAACAGCAGCTAAAAATAAACACTCCTTTGAGACAGCTATGCTTCGGAACGTTTCACCTCAAATTAAAAAGCAGATACAGCACAAAAATTAACCAAAAAAAAAACAAAAAAACAATAACCTTCAAGCCACACACAGATCGAATATTTTAATGAGGAACCCCCAATACCGGCTTAGTGACTCTCTGAAATATGCGCTCTGTGTATTTCCTTTATTTGATGAGAAACTTCTGTGTGACCGTGTCCCTCCTGTCAGCTGCCGCTGCTCTGAGGCCGGTGCTGTGCAAGAAAAACAGAGTGGAGCTAATTTAACGCAAAGTCAAAAAGCTTGGCACTTCACACTGATATATAATACAACAGCAAAGATCCGACAGGCCAGCGCTACGAGACACGCAGACTAGTCACTGCAGGCTTTTAGCCTTGCGGCGTTCAGCCCGTTTAACGTCTGCTATGCGGGCTGGTCATGAGTCGCACTTTAAAAAGCGTCAACGGACGTTGAAAAATATACTTCAAAAAAGCTGAAGTGACGTAAAAGCGGCGAAGCAGAGCAGTGTGTCCGTGGGCCAGGCGTCTTCCGGAAGCCCATCACGGGTGGCGTGATGGCGCCATCTCTGTTAAATACTGGTCTCTACAAATGTACCACATATAAAACTGTTAAATATATAAGTTTAGGCCTTTTTTGTTTAAAATACATTTAATGATATTTTTCCAAAACCAGAATCACCATTTCCTTGTCTGCCCGTAAATCGTTTGCTGTCTGCATGCTTATTGCAAATTGTCCAAATACAGCGTTTGAAAAAATGCAATGTTGATTATTATATATATTACGCTGGAATATATATAATATCTGCACAGAGTACAGTGGTGCCTTGGAGCCCAGGAGTGATGACATCACCGCCTTGGCCCCTCCCTGCTCAGTGTGAGCCTCCCTGACGACGAATTCCTGTCCCCATGTGTGTCCGTCCTGTCCACCCAGAAAAGTACGGTCCTCTTTGGTCTATTGAATGGAAAAAATGCTTCAGGCACCAAACATTGGCGCTGGCAGAGGCCCAGTGGATGAAGCTGGGACGGTCGGTCCGTTTCTCCACAGTAACCGGGTCGGGTCAGAGTTACGGGGGCAGAATGCCGCCACGCGGGGTCAGAGTCCTGCCCGTTCCCGGGCTTCGGAGAAGCATGGAGAACCACCCTCTGTGGTCCGTATCGCGATGCACGGAGATGGATGGGCGGACGAGTCAAGCCGATGACAGATGACGGATGATTCGACGGTGTCGACCACGGAGTGCGGGAAGCAGCAAATCGCGATCCACATCCCCTGCTGGGAGGCCCTGTTGCTACACTAGTCAGGAGACCTGCCAACCAATAAGAAGACAGCACCTGTTAGAGGGCAACCAATAAAATCACAGCACCTTTTAGTGGGCAACCATTAAGAAGACAGCACTTGTTAGCATGCAGTTTACATCAGGTAACCTGGTACCATGCAAGCAACGCATTGTATTGTGCAGGAAGGTTTTAACATTCAACAATAAAGGTAACTGATCATCTCCACATGACTAACAGTGTGCATATAAGAATCACTGATTTTAATTTCTATAGCATCTTAAATTAAATCAGGTTTAAATGTGATAAAAAAAAAAAAACCTTGTAAACACACAATGGTTAAGTTATAAAATTTAAGCACTACACTTAAATTTGTCAGTCTGCGAAAATAATTATTCTAACTGAACAAGACTTCAGGCAAAACGATCAACCTTCTCATGTGCATTTAATTACTATAACTTTCTCAGATTCATTGGTCCTGTACAAAAGTAACCCACACTGACGTTGCGATATTTTCATATACGAGTACTGAACTCACGTGACCACTTCAAAATTCTTAGACATGATGGTAGAAACTACACTGCCCTCTAGTGACTCAGTGGTAATCATTTGAATTAGCAAGAACAAAATAACATGTTCCCAGATGCCTCACTCACAGTCTTCAGGGAAGTAAAATGCAAATCTTTGGGGGGCACTGGGAACTCTTATCTCATCTCCCTTGATCTGAAATGCAGCACAAGTCTTGGTGGTAAACCTTATCTGATATGAGAATGAATAGTGATTTATCTAATCAGGCTTCCACAATTACAGTCGTGATTTGATGCTCCATTAACATCCTCGTTAATTCGGAAGCGCTTTTTAGACTAAGCAGCAGCTTTCTGTTAATTTATTATCTAGCTCTCCCTCTGACCGTTCAGCCGACATTATGCAATGAAAGGCAGACAAAGTAACGCAAACACATTTAAATGTTACTCTTGCTAGAGCTGTATCCCCACGTTCTAGGATACCGAGATCGTTCACATTTGCTGAACACCCCTCTAACCCTCAGGAAATCCCAGGATGTACATGGTTCTGCTCAACCAAACAGGCCAGAGGAGAAGGCGTCCAAGGCAGCCTTGGTTCAGCTAATGAGGGGGCAGGGGGCATTACCAGTGCTGTGCAGGCAGGGGGGTCCGTGTGGGCCCCCTTCCGGCTGGGATATGGATACGAGCAGCTGCACCAGCAGCGGCAAAGACCTAGAGGAGCTACTCCGAGCACTGGGCTCGGGCTGCCGGGTTCAGGAGGTGAACCGCACGTGCAGAACAGGCGCTGATGAGCTGGACAACGAATCTGCTGCTTTTTCTCACCTTCGTGTCTTTTTTGGAAAATCTCACGGGCTGATTCTGCCCGTCCAGCTGAGGGGAACCTGCAGGAGCTGTGTAACAGCCATGTAAATGCGTGGTATTTAAACACAGGCGTCCGCGGCCACCTCCGAATGAGAAAGCCACTCACGCGTCTCGCAGCTAGGGGGTGTCGCACCGGGAGCAGGCCTTAATCAACCGGCTGAGGCCCAGATAAGAGATGTGGTCCACAGCGTGCTCATCAGTTGGATGAGGGTTGATCAATAAGTCCACTGAATAATACAAATATCTTATTAACTTACTGAAACGGAACAGGGCTGAAAAATTACTCCTGGATCCGATCCTTTAATTACATCCTAACAAAGTCATCAAGTCTGACTCCCTGTAAATGCGGCTAAGCTGATTAACAGTGGTGTAACTGCCCAGAATGAAAAAAAAAGCTCAGCCAGCGTGAAAGCATGTGACCACACATTAGTGAAGGTGGTTCGAAGATGACATGAACGAAGTAAAGGTACGTTGGACAACCAACTGGCGTGAAGACAGCTTGACAGGTTCTGAGGAGACGGTCAAAGACGCCATGAATGAATGTCAGGGTTCGGCCTGGAACCCAACCCTGCAGTGGAACAGGGAAACGTCTACCCTGCCTGCATGCATCTGCTATGGGGTCTGGCATACTGAGACCCTCTGTGGCTTCCACATGACCCCCTGCAGACAGTAGCAGTATCGGAAATGGCTGAGAAGACGCATACATGAATGCCTAGACACACACACGCGCGCGCGCACACACGCGCACACACACACACACACACACACACACACACACACACGCGCACACACACACGCACCATATGTCCAAGCACAAAAATGGACAGTCACCAACTGTGATACACACCCACAGATGCCGTATCGATCTCAGGCGCCTCCTTCGCCTGAGTTCACGGCCCATCTGAAATGGATTGCTCTTACAAATAAGCCGCTTGCTTACCCGGACTCTCTATAACAGAATAATCAATTACGTTCATTAGGACATTAAGTATGTGAGCCTAAAGGCTGATTAAAATGCTGTTTTCTTATTTTGAGAAAAATAGGCCCTTACAAGAAATTCAATTCATTACAGCACAGAGGCTGCGGCGGTTAGCACCCGCCAGCCCCAAGCTTAACCGGTCAGGCGAGTCCAACGGAGAAAAAAAAACAGGGGGCGTTCAAATGGGAATTAATTCCGGACTGTCCCCTCAGGTGAGCGACAGCTCTTAGAAGCGTGTTCAATGAAACATAGCCTCTATTTAAGCCTAAAACTAATTATTCTCGCTGGGTTGCAATTGCATGTTGAGCAGAAGTAGTAACTGTGTGTTAATTAAAAAAAATAAATCTGAGGCCACTACTTTAGCTTTTTTTAGCAGGGATCAGAACATTAGGTCCAAAATGCCATCCAATTAAACCACAGGGAGCACAGAAGCCATCCCAAGGTGACTTGGCGGTTCAGACAGCTGTCGCTTTTATTGTCCTCCCGCATGACATCCTTGAAGCTTCCGGAGACGGCGCGGCGGGGGCAGAGTGCTTTTAAAACGGCGTAATGTGGCAGCGGGCTTGCGGCGGTAACAATCAGAAGCACGTACGTCGGTCACTGGTGGGAAAACAGCGAGATACGTAATTACGCGGGAACAGGAGCTCGCCATTTAAGCAGCTAGAGCGGGACAGCCAGGATGCATGATGGTTCCCAAGCTGTACGGCATGTGAGCGGCAGCGGGGAGCGGCCTGATTCGCCCCAGCCGCTATTCCGGGGGAAGCTAAACGCGGCTTGGGAAGCGATCCAGGCGGTTCACCTGTGGGACCGACGCAGAGAAATGAAGAGAGCCAGGCCGAGGAACACGGCGGCTGGGCGGAGGCGTCTCCAGCTGAGAGAGGCTTATTCTCCACACCGTGCTGGCTATCATATGTCTAGCCCGGATCTATCACAAAGTGGGCCCAAAACACGTCTCAGAAGCACTGCACACGCATCCATTACGGATGCTGGGCATCAGCAGCGACTCTTGTGGTCTCGAGCGTTCGCGTGCCGCCGCCCCTCCCCTCGCCGCCGCCACCGTGAGCCCGCTTTACAGCACACGGCCGCTTCGTGGTCCCCGTCCAGGTTTGACAGGTGGCGGATTGCAAAGCATTGCCAGCAAAGCAGGCCGACTGGTGGAGCTCTGAGCGACTGAACTGCGCTCCTGTGACGGGCTGCCGGGAGGCGTGTCACCACGTCCGCCTGCCAGGCCTGCCGATCAGCCGCTCCCTTCGGAAACTTTGGAGGAGCAGGAAGAGAGTTGGTAGGCTGGGGGAGGAGGGGAGAGTGAGTGGTCAGGTGGGGGAGGAGTGGGGAGTGAAAGGGAAGTGTGGGGAGTGAGGGGCCGGGCGGGGCAGGAGTGGGGGGAGACCAGGTGAAGTGAGGGGCCAGACAGGGAAAGAGCAGAGAGTGTGGGGCTGAGGGGGTGGGAGCGAGGAGCCGGGCAGGGGAGGAGTGGGGAGTGAGGGGCTGGGGGAGGAGGAGTAACAAGTGGGCAGTGGTGGCTTAATGGTTAAGGAAGCGTACTTGAGAGATTTCAGGAGTGAATCCCCGACCGGCAAGGCACCACTGAGGTACCCTGAGCAAGGTATCGCCCCCAAGCACTGCTCCCCTGGCGCTGAATTAGCTGCCCCCTGCAATGTCACAATGTTACATATGGGTTAAATGCATTGAACACATTTCCATGTTTCCTTGTGGTGTGTCAACAATGACAATTAATCACTAAATTCTAAATTCTAAGTGAAGGGCTGGGGGTCGAAGGGGAAGAGAGGGAAGCAAGGGGTTGGACAGGGAAGGAATGGGGTCTTTCCCCATGAAGGAGCCTCTGCCTGATGGAGGGACCTTTGCCAAAAGTTATGTGGTCAGTGTCTCTATACACACACAGCAGTTACGTGTCAGGCTGCCCATCTGCTCTGAGAGCCCGGCTCTGTCTCACAGACGACGGATCGGAGGCCGCAGCACACACACCCTGGTGTAAGATCAATGCCGTCTGGGCGCTGCGTGACTGTTCCCCCTAGAAGAGCCCAGGCTGGGTCAGCAAATTAAAAAATACGATGCCCTTTGTCACTCAGGTCTCCACATGCCCCACAGCTAGCATCCAAAGATGCCCCTCTCAAGGCAAGAACTCAAAAAAATACACAACCCAGCAGCCTGGCAGCAGATTGGGTACAGAACCTGTGTGAGGCTTGGTTCCTCACATGCCACCCGTCGGTCTCGCAGGCTAGATTAACGAACTCCATTTTCCACCATGTGAAATAGCTCGGCATCTCAACAGAAGTCAGAGGTCTATAAACTGCATGGATGGGATCTGCACTCTCCCTCTTATGCAGCGAGGGGGGGAACGTCCCCCGTGAAATCATAGGTAATTTAATTCCTGCTGTAACCTGACAAGAATTCACCGACGATGCTTCAGATTTTCATGCTCCGGAGGCACGAGTTGAGGAGGAGGGCGTCGTTCATTGGCTGATGACTGAAACGCAGGCATTCAATTAATGATTATTTACACTTAACGAAACTCAATCAATGACGTCCGGTTACGCGAGAGTAGAAGCTAATGAGCAATGTGTGACAAATCTCCTAAAATGATGCGCTTTATTCGCCGATGGCAGTGGGCTTTGCTGGGTGTGGATGCCATGAGGGCCATTGGGGGTAAGGGAGGAACACAGGGTTACTTCGCCCCCCGCAGGTCTAAACCTTACCTTGCCAATTTAACAACAAATTGCAAGCACCAGGGCCCGACAGACCTGCCTCAGCACAGTCACCTTCATCCCAGCACCCTCATCCCAGCACAGTTATTTTTCTTCCTACTCCCTTTTCTCCCGACAATCACCTTTCTTCCTCCTCCCTTTCTCCCAGCAGTCTGCTCCCTCCCTTTCTCTTAGCATGGTTGCTGTTCTTCCTCATCCCAGCACAGTCGCCTTTCTCCCTCATCCCAGCACAGTCGCCTTTCTCCCTCATCCCAGCACAGTCGCCTTTCTCTCTCATCCCAGCACAGTCGCCTTTCTTCCTCATCCCAGCACAGTCGCCTTTCTCCCTCATCCCAGCACAGTCGTCTTTCTTCCTCATCCCAGCACAGTCGCCTTTCTTCCTCATCCCAGCACAGTCACTTTTTTCCCTCCCCCATTTCTCCCAGCAGTCATCTTTCTCCCTCATCCCAGCAGTCGCCTTTCTCCCTCATCTCAGCACAGTCGCCTTTCTTCCTCATCCCAGCACAGTCGCATTTCTCCCTCATCCCAGCACAGTCGCATTTCTCCCTCCTCCCTTTCTCCCAGAACAGTCACTTTTTTCCCTCCCCCATTTCTCCCAGCAGTCGTGTATCTCGCTCCTCCTTTTCTCCCTGCAGTCGTTTTCTTTCTTCCCTTTCTCCTAGCAATTTGCCTTTTTCCCTCCTCACTTTCTCCCAGCACAGCTGCCTTCCTCTCTCCTCCATTTCTCCTACCAGTTTCCTTTCTCCCTCCTCACTTTTTCCCAGCACAGTCACCTTTCTCCCTCTTCCCCTCCTGAAGATTCAATATCAGCTTCCTGCAGAGATAATACGAAAGTTAAATGCACGCTGAAACCTCGCACTGTTATCCCAATCACCAATGTCATTCATTAACCACTGTCACAGTAACCTCAGCACCTTGCTGTCCTAATGCATGATATTACTTGTATATTGTATGTATGTTATTGTTTTTAGTATTCTGTTATTTGCTATGTATTGTTTTTCATGGTTATATGTTGTTTAAGAGGCACACAAGAAAGTATTTCATCCTACTACAAATGAGAATAAAGCTTTTGAATCCTTTGAATCCTGTTTGAGTCAGGGCTGCTCTCTGCTGCACCAGAGCATAGTTGGACTCATTCCAGCCCGGAGAAGGAGAGCGATCCAAATTGGCAGTGGGACGAGGCCGTCCCGGAGACCGCCGAGGTTCCTGCAGAGACGGCGACCTCATAGCCACCATGGAGCAGCGGAGCACCACTCTGAGATCCGGCCGAAAATGGATCCGGCCGCTGATGCTGGGGAGGAAATGAGAGACTTCCGGGTGGCCCAGAGGGCCATGAAACTGAAAGAGACGGCGGACTCGGGCATGAGGCGGGGAGCAATAAACTGGGACCAGGGCTTACCGTGGTGGTCTTAACTCTGCCCCCGGGTTGAGTACAGGTCCAGCCCGACTTGTTCACCAGCAAGTTACAGCCTTCGTTATCCAGGCAGGGCAGCATCTCACACCACTGCTTGGCCCGGACGATGCGAGCTGCAGGTGATGAGACAGAGATAAGGAACGTGACAGCTGAGGTGGGACAGGCAGGACAGGCAGGACAGGCAGTCCATCTGCAGCTTATGACCTAGGAGGCATCTTCAGATCCCGAGCTCCTGCCTTTCTGAACCTCTGTATCGCTATCCCGGATATAACGCTTAGTTATTCCCACGGCCTCTCACTTAATACCTTACCTTTGAAGTGGAATCAGATGGAATATCAGATAAATGGGAGATAGGCTTTAATTTCAACGCAGCCATGAAGCTTCTGTGGCATGGGGGGAGGGGGTGTCTGCGTGGTCGGGAGGAGCTCTGGCTGTGGTGTGACGTTTCGGAGAATCGTGCTAAGGTGCTGGTGGATGGCCAACCTCCCCCCCATCACCCCCCCCATCTCCTGGATGGGAGTGAAGAGACTGAGCAGGGCATCTGCTCCATGCTGGCACTGGAGCAAAGCATGCACACGCACACACGCATAGACACACACACACAGCATACATGCACATTAACACCACACATGCACACACACACACACATGTAGATACACACACACATATGTAGACACACACACACACACACAGACATGTAGACACACACACACACAGCATACATGCACATAAACACCACACATGCACACACACACACACGTGTAGACCACACATGCACACACGGCATAAACACACACAAACTGACCAAGACACACACACTCATACAAACAGACACAGACACACTTGCTCACACACAAACACTAACTCTCACTGAACCAAGTAGAGATGAAGTACAACTGGGATATAAGAGGAAGGAAAATATTAACCATGATTTCAAAGTCCAATAAGAGTCTCTTAGACCAGGGTGGAGCTCAGCTTTAACATTAACATCCTCAACACTCAAATACCTATTTATAAAAATCTAGGGCATTTACTCAGTTGAGTTTGGTTGCACATCAGGAGAGTTGGATGGGACTTTTATTACAAGGCTTCATTTTTTTTTTTTTTGAGGGAGCAAGCTGTTGCCAAGGGCGGGGCAAATGTTGCCAAGGGCGGGGCTAGTATTGACTGGGGGCGGAGCTAGCTGTTGGCAGGAGCCGGGTGTTTATACACATGCATAGGATGCCGCTGCTTCTATTCAACTACCGCTGCATGGCATGCTGAGGAGAAAGTCACCCGCACCCAGACCCGTACATGAGACATCGGACACAGACGCCTTGGGATCACTAGAGACCCCACACGATCGCACACCTACAATAAATCTGTATGTCAAGCAAATGTCGTCTACTCTGCGACAAAATGAGATGTTGTTATGCCTCCATATTTTGTGTTTTGCCCCCTAATTTACTTTAAAAATAAAACATGTGTGAGGCATCTGAAACCGTGCCGAAGGACACAGTATCACATTAGACAGCCTCCGGTACGTTCCATGGAGGAACAGCTGAGAATTAGCACAATGGAGATTAAAGCACAACAGAGAGCGTTTTTGAAGGGAATTAAGTCTGTTTCTACTGCTATCAGACACCATTTCAATGTTAATTAAACTGACAACATGAAATACAGCCCTCTTACGGAGACCCAATGCAGGACGGAGATCGCTGCACATTTTAAAAAGGCTCTTTAAAAATATATTTAAATCAAAATATGTCACTGAGACTAACGAATAACTAAAAAGAAATGGTATAATAATAACTTATCACTCCTAATTATCCTTGGGCCCAAAGGCTGTTTAATGGCTTGAAACGAAACGTGCGTAACTTCACAGCCTTCTGTCCTTGATCTACGCGCTGAGTCATTCCCCAACATCTCCCGGGATGCTGCACACAGCCAGACATGCTGCTTAACATGGGTCTTGAGGGCGTGTTGAGTTAATTCCTCCTTAGCATTAGGAGACCTAATATCCTACCAGTAGCGGAGTGCATAACTTAGTTAGCGTACAGCCGTTTCAGAAAATAAATTCACCCCAGCATGCATCTCATGTCATGGTTCAGAAATGTCTGTATTAGGAGAAATTTAAGCCGATATAGAAATGCCACCAGGGAAAGAAACAGGTGACGTGGAACAAACCGAGAGGGATTGTTGCACAAGCAAGTGTGTTTATACACGTTTCACAGCTGAATATAGCTGGCTTGCAAACACACCCCCTTACCTGCTTTTATCTGCCGACTGACATATACTCCAGCGTCAGGCAGTCTAAAAATTGTGCAAAGCCATATTTCTTCCCTAATTTGATCCTGCAGGTTACTCCTCTCACATTTAATGGCACGGAGCCGATTGGTATTCACGCTCGAAACGGAACCCCTTTGAAAACCGCCGCGATCGCCCTAAATGATTATTAATGCGTGTCCTTGACTCGTAATACCGTGCACCTCTTCCGACGGACAGCATGTCTCCACAAATGATCCTTTTATAAAGTCTTAACATCTCCTCGCCTTCACAGGTTTTTTTTCCTTATTATTGAGCTCAGTCAGTTCTGCCTGTAAAATCACATATTGTGTAATTATGCAAATAACCATCCATTTGTCTCTTGCTCTGCCAGATTAGATACGTGCGTGTATCTCAATATATTTCGACCAGACGGGAGATGCGGGCATCAGTGAGATATCGTGGCTGGCGTGAAGCTTTATCTGGCAAATCTAACGCACTCGTACTTATTTTAGATATTGATTGAAACTGACGGCCGCATAAACATTCCAGAGTAGCCCCCATTCCCGCCATTACACCCCCTGCTAATTGGAAGCCCGTTGTACATCAGAAAGATTTAAAACCATGAATAACACTCTCATCACGACCTTAATGTTGATTTCCGTTATTTCCCGGGGAACAGCAGCGGCAAAGGCTTGACAGGCTGAGTTATTGCCATCCTGATGTCCACTGGGATGGGGTCTCCCTGGTCTGATGAGTCTGAGGGATAAATCATTCCTGCTCAGCAGACAGCTTCATTTCCCCAGCATGAAGTCGACGTTTTAACATTGCTTGGCACAGAGGACTTTTCTGGCTAGAAAGAAGAGTTTTGGATCCCCTGAAACAAACGATAGTTTAATTGGCAGGTTTTTGACGAATGGTGTCAGAGAAGATGCTGTCTCCGTCCCCAATCCCTACTTGATGTCTATGGCCCTGATGGTTAAAGGACATCAAGCAGTCTTTCCTTAGTTTAACTGTTCATGGTATTTATCTCCGTTAAACTGCACAGGGTCAGTACTAGTGTATTAACCAACATGCCTTCATTTAACCGTGCATAAAAGCGTATTAACGGATGAAAAGCTTGAAAATTATGTCATTGTTCGACAAAACACTTTCATCTGACTGGCTTGTATTCTTCTGATTATTTTTAAATGTAGTTTTTTTTTTGTTTCTTTCTTGAGACAGTTAAGCTGGGCTCCTTTTCTTTTCCCCAAGGAACAAGATGCAAAATGATCCTAAACGCCGCAAACATGAAATTCCAGACCTGCATCATATATCGTTTACATTCGCTAGACTCAGGTGCCGATGTGTTTTGTTTTTGTTTTTACTACATCGATGCACTTTTGAAAAACTTTTTGCTTATTTCTGCTTTCAAATTATTGAACTAGCCTACTCAAAAGCAAACTCTGGATTTAAAAAATACTTTTTAAAACACTGTATCAGGTGCGATTAACTCGTCAGCCTCCGAGAGACGGTTTGACCTGCTTCCAAGTGAGCTACACTTCCCCTGGTCGTCGTTTGTATTTAACCGCGCATCAACAGTCAAACAAACGAGCATGAGCGTAACAGCTGCCGCCTGAGCAGACAGTAGGAGGGCCCTCCAGAAGCCGTCAGCAGAGCCAGCTGGCTGTGCCGTCCACCTCTGTCTGTACTACAGAGCCAGCTGGCCCTCTGAAACGTTCGGAGGCTTCTCTGACAGGTAACGGCTAAAAAAAGGTTCGCCGTCAGAGACTGTCCCAGACTGTCCCCTTCCCCCCTGCTGGAAGAACCCGAAGGTTTATTTTGATTGATTTTCCAAAGCCCAAGTAAGTCCGAGCAGGATCTATAAAGAGAAGGCTGAATCATTTCCTGCCTTAATTGGCCTCCAATGTCTTGAGCCTAATTATGGTTTGATACGAAAGCAGAGGACAATAAAGAGAATTAAACGTTATACGGTAGCTTAACGAGGTAATGTGTCCTTCTCGGCTGTTTTTCAGGCGTCGGTGTGATTGAGCAAAGCCTGTTGGTTATTAATCCAATTTACCATAAAGCAGGACTAAGGATTGTGTTTATGGCCCAGAAATCGGATTAATTCATACATCTGGCTCACGATGCACGTGGAAGGGGCCTGCGGCGTTAGCCCTCGAGGCTAATGACGTCAGCACTACATGAGGGCGGTGAACACCCTGCAGATACCACCGGCAGCCATGTTGAGAAGGTACGAAATGACATGGAAGCTAACATTTCATGCGTTCTTCAGGATCATAATAAAAGCTGCCTGATTTTAATGCACCTCTAGGAAGGTGACTGCGCGCGAGCCATCCTGCAGGTGTAAGCGAGGAACATCGCTGTCACACCCACAGTGGGACTCTGTGAAATCCTACATCACAGCCATGTCAGCAGCTGGGAGGCCCGGGTAATACCCGCAGCTTAGCGGCGTAGCAGGTTGTGCTGCACGCGACTGGGCTTGAAGACCTCTGACTATTATGGACTGAGGCCTCCTTAGCAACCTGGTTCATCACAGGAACACGACAGTACTCACAATGAAGTTCTAGATGCATCTAGTTCAGAACCATAAATTAAACATAAAATTCTATTATGCATTGTTCAAATTTCAAAATAATCTTAACCAGAAATGTCCCTGTTGCCTCTACACTTCTCTTTGATTTTGAAGATTTAACAGCCCCTAATGTGTAAAACCATGAGTCACGTTAATCCTTTGACTACAGTGAGGCATAAGCCCAACTAAACAGAAAAAATTTATATTCAGCCTATTTCTTCAGCAAGGTTGTCTGTTCTGCGCACGTATACACAAGCCCTACACATAAATACAGAGTATTCCAGGTATTTCCAGGAGACGCTTAGAAACAGCACGTCTGATTGTCTGGGAACAAACTCTCCTTACACGCTGACTCACTCTATTAGGCTTATGCATTGCCAATTAGCTTTGCTGCTTTTCAAAACCCCATTTATGATCTTGTAAAGACTAAACAGTGTGGTAGAAACAGACAGCAACCCAACTAATTACACACTTGTGAACTGATGATGGTACGCAGCCTGAAAGCTTCTTCCTGAAGTACTGAACACAGAATTCAGATTACCCAACGCTTCACTGAACACTCAAAACACGTTTTTTTTTTTTTAAATTTCGACAAGCAGCTCTTTCAGTATAACATATTAGCTGTCAAAAGGCCTGAACAATCATTTTACTGTGTTATTCTATTAATAGCTTCATTACTGTACATCTAAATACAACAGTTCCTACTTTTTAAATTTAAATAGCTAAATTATACAATATAATCATCACAATGGAACGTTTTATTCTGGTGACAAATATCGCATGTTGTAATTTTGACTGGGGGGCAGTCGCAAAGCCTCGATGTTTTTTAATCCTCACCCTGTCCCCCCACCGCCCCATGGGTTAAAAAGCAGCTGAGAAAAACACAAGCTTTTTAAAGATGAAGGATCCACAAAGACATATTTATCCCCTTTTTACTTTTAACTAAAGGGTATCACAGCCATATTGATTAACATTGACTTTTTTACCCAGTAATAAGTCAAAACCATTTCCCTGTGGACCATTTCACCATACGACAGACCTACAGAGAAAAGTGTCTGAAGGAGAATCCTATTGAGGATGACCTCTGACCTCCGCCGGGGGCGGACCATTCTTCAGGCTGACATGTCAAGCAAATCCAGGCTCTCCACATGGCTGAAGCCCCTCTCTATGCCTTGAGCGCCTCCGCGTTCTATAAGCTCTATATTCTGAGAGGGTGGCAGTCGGGATCGTCTCTTCACCTCTATCTTCCATGAACTCCATCGATACTTATCCATCTCCTTGTTTTCAGCTATACCTTCCATAGTCTTAGTCATACCTCATGAAAAAACACTGAATAATTAATGGCTACACTGTACTAATGCGATTAATAATGATTATAATTGAGCCGACGAGAAACTAGTGAACATTAATTGGCTCAGGATGTGTTCATGACCCCTAATTTCAGGTTCTTCTATTACAAGGTCAGAAAGTACCATCATCAGTTCTGTTTCTCTTCATGTAAACCCAGTCATGATAAAAGCCCTCGCCTCGGGCTCTGGGATGCAGGAACCACACGGACGTCATCACACAGGCTTCTCCTTCTGGGGAAATCTCCCCGACGTTACTTGCTTTCCTGCTCTCTGTCTGGAGCAAGCCAAACAATTTTACCCCGGCATTTGACGAAAGCGGACTGTCCCCCACAGTAACAGGCGTGACAGGATATACCCAGAGACGACCCGGCTCGACGCTCATGGACACACCGGCAGTGCGTGCTTCCCATCGCTGTGCTAATGAAGCTCCTTCGCTGGCAGTCTAAAAGCCCGTCAAACAGCAGCGGAGCAGGTCAGACCAGGGAGAGGGGCGCTTCCTTTGGCATCAGGCATCCTCAAATCAATGCATCAAAGCGTCACGCACAGCCTGAACTTGACAGCGACGGGGAGTCCTCCAATGGGAGCCGTGTTAGGTAACGATGCTAACGTTTCCCTTTTTACACTGGATACTGTTTTTTTTTTTGTGGCGTTTTCCACATTGTGCAGAGAGAGCAAACCAAAGCGAACAAAGAAAGATGTGCCATCCATGACTGGAAAAACTCTTTCGTTGAATTTTAAGCATAAACTGTCATACTTGATTTATAAAATTGAAATGAAACATTCTCCCATTTTATTCTGAGAGTTGGGGAACCTTGGTCAGAGAATTGCTGGTGATGCAGTTAGTGGCCTGTCACAACACTAGCAGTACCGGTGTGTGGGCAATTAGACGGCAATCACGGCACTACTGATAGTCGTGTTTGGGTTCAGCAAATGCTCACTGAAAAAGCTGTTTTTAGCGGCCTTCAGATGTGGTTACTGGGCAGTCATAGTGATTCTATTAACAATGCCCTGGTACAGTTAGTCGGACAGTCATATTACATTACTGCCACTAGGGGCATTCAGACACAGTTAATGAACATAATGCTGTCATTAACATTGTTCAGATGCAGTTAGCGGCATGATCATTAGCAGCTTTCAGACACAGTCAACAGTCATTAGAGGCATTCAGACACAGAACACAGCACTGTCATTAACAGTGTTCAGATGTAGTTAGCGCCCAGTCATAGCATCACAGGCAGTCAGACACAGTTAATGAACACAGCGCTGTCATTAATGGTGTTCAGATGCAGTTAGTTCCCAGTTGTAATGTCCTTAGAACTATTCAGACACAGTTAGCGAACACAGCTCTGTCATTAACAGTGTTCAGATGTAGTCAGCGCCCAGTCGTAGTGTCATTAGAGGCATTCAGACACAGTTAACAAACACAGCTCTGTCATTAACAGTGTTCAGATGTAGTCAGCGCCCAGTCGTAGTGTCATTAGAGGCATTTAGATACAGTTAACAAACACAGCTCTGTCATTAACAGTGTTCAGATGTAGTCAGCGCCGAGTCGTAGTGTCATTAGAGGCATTTAGATACAGTTAGCGAACACAGCTCTGTCATTAACAGTGTTCAGATGTAGTCAGCGCCCAGTCGTAGTGTCATTAGAGGCATTCAGACACAGTTAACAAACACAGC
>JAODKF010000068.1:34230288-34245022 GCA_026779585.1 Mormyrus proboscirostris | reverse complement strand
CCCCCCCCCAAGCCACTCTTGTCCACCGCTCAAGACGTCCTGCTGCGAGACAGAAGGGAGAGGAGGGTGGACAGTCTCATTAGCAACGGGTGGGTAGGGGGCACTGCATGCCTCAGCAACGCAGAGCCCAAGAGCCGAAAGAGCAGCGACTGGGCCGGATCTCTCTGGAATGATGGCAGGGACCGCACTGGATGACAATAACACGCAAAGATACGATATGTAACACAGCCGACTCATCATGGGTTTCAACACATCAAGAGCTCCAGTGTACAGGCGGCGCCTGTCATATTTTAATTAGGGCTATTAAAACCATGATATGGTCTTTTTTCATGCCTGCAAAGTTTCAGGGATCACGTGACTCCACCCTCCATTCCGCTGCGAGCGGGATGCACACGTCCGCTGCCGTCCTATCCGAGAAAGACATCACGCGTGTCCGATAACACACTATTGGTGCACATGATGAGACCGGGCCGGATGCTTGGTGGGATGTCGCCTGCATGCATTTCCGCCCCTTCTGGGTGTCATTGTGTTTGTGTTTGATGTTTGGCTAAATAACCTGCCGTCTCGCCGATGTCACACTCTGCTAAGCGCAGCGACGCACGCTGTCTGGAAAATGTCTGGATCCATTAAAGGGAAAAAAACCCGTTCTCTCTGCAAGGATATAGCAGGGTTCCAAAAACATGATCCCTTTCACAGCAGGAATATGGGAGCAACGAAAACAGGATCCATTTCCCAGCAAGGATATGGGGGCATTCCGAAACTGGGACCTGTTTCCAGCATAGACATGGGAACATTCCAAAAATAGGATCCGTTTCCTAGAACAGATATGGGAGTATTCAAAAATGGGATCCATTCCCCATTTTATGTTTAGGAGCATCGCAAGAACAGGCCCTGCTTCCCAGCATGGCCCGCGCCATCACTTTGGGGTGCTGTCATATGTTACAGGGAAGTATGATGACTTCACACGCCATTACGGCCATGCTAGACCTTGCGGTGACCCTCCTCAGCGAACACACTGATAAACAAGCAAAGCGCTCAGCATTTGCTGGAAGCGCCTCAGCTCCCTGCGTTTTACACGCTCTTCACAATATTTTTAAACATGCAAATGTTAAAAGGCAGTGTAGCTGAAAACACTCCATGTGCAGACTCCTTCATTTACTGTGGAGTTACACTCTGTTGTGGCCTCACCTGTTACCAGGGTAATTTAATTAGAGGAGCGAGTAGCAGGACTTAAATAGAGCTCTGTTTGTCAAGCAGAGATGCAGTTTGTTTGTAAAAAATAAACAGTCATAAAAACGTGTCATTTACCATTTTATTTCAAAAATAAAATTAATATGTAGGAAGCCCAGAACTTTCGGTTCCCATGTCCCCGACACCCTGTCCCCAATGTCCTGTCTCCATGTCCCTTATACCCAGTCCCCAACATGTCCGATACCCTATCCCCAATATCTTGTCTCCATGTCCCTGACTTCCTGTTACTATGTCCCCTACATCTTGTTCCCACATATCTGGCACCCTGTCCCCATGTTCCCAACATCTGGTCCCTATCTCCCAAAGTCCCGACACCCTGTCCCTACATCTCTGATCTCCAGTCCTCAACCCCCAGTCCCCATGTCCCTGATCTCACATCCCCGACACCCTGTCACCACATCCCCGACACTCTGTCACCACATCCCCGTCACCCTGACCTCACATCCCCGACACCCTGTCACCACATCCCCGACACCCTGACCTCACATCCCCGACACCCTGTCACCACATCCCCGACACCCTGACCTCACATTCCCGACACCGTCACCACATCCCCGACACCCTGACCTCACATCCCCGACACCCTGACCTCATATCCCCGACACCCTGTCACCACATCCCCGACACTTCCATCATCATATCCGTGATTCTCGAGCCCTTCCGTCTGAACGAAATTGTTAATGCTTGTGTTCATTATCCCATATCTGTCTTGAAGCATGAAGCATTTTGCCGTGCTGTAGGGTCAGCGTGGGAGTATGGATTTTCCGCTGGCTGACCGCAGAGGATGTGCTAGATGCTGATAGGGTACTGGCTACCCGTGCTCGAGGCCCCATATCCTGACACGATCTGATCGACATCTTTACCACTCCGCTCCTCAGCGATCAGAAACGTTTGACGTGCTGATGGTCACGTTATATAGAAGGGCTCGGGCATCGTTCACCGCGGAATAAGTGGAGCTCCAGCATGTAAACTCCGCTACTAATGGCAGCCATTGAAACCCTGGATAAAGCCGTCAAAATGAATCGACCAAATGGGCGTTACACGTTCGATGGGAAACGCGGGGCTACGCTAACATGTATGGGACATTGGGGCCGTCCACCGTGTACAAAAGCAGCCTGAATTCCCCCCTAAAGGGAAATGAATCTTTCATGGCTGCAGATGATCGGGGCATTATAAAAGTATAACAGTAGATAAGGAAACATGCAGGGAGCCGTTTCTGGGCGCTGGCGGTGGGAGGGAGGTGGGGGGTTAAAGGTAAGCAGTTGTTTTTTTTCCTCTCCTTCTCCCCCCCCCATATACACACACTAATCGACATTGGGGGGCAAGAGCCCCACCCCCCCCACGAGGCTTTTGGTGACACATCCGTAGACAGACAGCCGATCTGTATTCCTGGCCGCTCGCTTAATAATGTGAATAGTTAATGGATTTGATGGGGATGGGATTAGCCCCGTTACCGCACGCAACCTCCTGGCAGGCGGCCGCAGATGGCGGGCGGGGGGGGTTGTGTGGGGGTGATATTACCCAGAGCTGTGAGGCCAGGGGATTAGAAATGACTGAAATCTCGTTTGTAAATTTTTCCCCTTGGCAGGACTAAGTCATGCCCCGCACCCCCACTCGCCCCATGCACTCCGCATTTATCTCCACCGCAGACGTGGCCAGTGCCGTCCATTGCGAGCCAAACCCAGGTTGTGCTGGGCACTCCGGGCCGACAAAAAAACCCAATAAGAACAGTGCGAGCATTGGCGTGAACCGCGTTCAGGAACCACGGCAATGAACGGAGGGGCGGAGACTGTGGACACCTTGCCTCTTAGAACTGGGGCTTGGCTCTTACCTTCCACGCACGCTGGCCGGGCTCTCGTGGTGCCGGCAATCTGTCCCTTCCGGCATGCGCACCTCGCTGTCTGCCGTGCGATGGTCCTCCGTGGTTGGCTGCTGTCCCGGTCCAGAGTGACGATCTCGCACGTCCCCGCTGCCAGCTGACCTGAGGGCACACAGACGGTGGTGGGACGTGACATCACGGGGGGGAGGGGGGACAGGCTCGCAGCACGATGAATGAGGCCCCCTCAATGGGAGTAAATCAGGATCGATATAAAAGGAGAGCATCTAGGAGTGTTAATCCTCTTCCTGTGACACCGTGGCATTAAGACGACCAGTGGGAACAGATAGGTCCGCTCCCCAGGACGGGCTCCACTGCAGCACAGGCATCCTGATAGTGCATCTAATTAACAAACGGCTGACCGTTTACACAGAGCCGGCGCTCTTTGGGATATGAACGAACGCCAAGGAGACCCAGATCGGCAGAGCAGAGTCCAAGGAACACCACACAATGCTCAGGTTACGTTTCAGGAACGTCACACACAGACTGCATCCTGCACGGACAGGCCCCAGCATCCTAGCCCCCACCCTATAAAACACAGAGAGTAGCTGAGCAATCCCACAATGCAATGCTCCATATATAACTGCTCCATATATTTCTGTTTACCCAGAATCTCCTGAATTCTGAGTAGATCCAAAAAAGAGCATCAATTTCATGTTGGAGTCTATGAGAAAGAGCCAGGACCGCACACTGGACCAGTCCACTGCATCACCTATTCAGTGAGAGGTGAAACTGCAGTCGCATATAGCTGTGGGTTTCAAAATAAAATATTCCATGAAAAAGCATCCCTGGTCTCTGGCATGGATCCTGTAGGACAAGATGTTACACTATCGGGGGCCACATGCAACTATGAGAAAAGATGTCTTGGGATTCACCCAACCCTCTTTCCCCAAAGCTCCCCCACCCCCCACCCCCCATTTTTCAGAAAATGACCTCTGTATAACATCAAGAGCAAAAATTCCAAGCAAGTATCTAAAGTAGCTTCAGGCTGGACTAGAAGCTGCCCTGAGGAGCAGGAGCCCGTGAGGACATTGAGCACGTAGCAAGACAAAGAGAGAGAAAGAGGAACAGAGGGAGGGAGAGAGAAAGTGAGGGAGAGAGAGAGAGAGAGAGAGAGAGAGAGAAAGGGATGCAAACAGGAACATGCAAATGTCCAATCATAAAAAGACTGTCCCATTCAAGGCAGCACTTCTTTAACAGAAAGTACGGGGCCCAACTCTGGGCTCCAGAAGGCACATAATAATCCTGTGACGCCTCCCTGAATGAGCCACACAAAGCAGCGGTCATGACTCAGGCCTCGCTATAACAACATGATTTTAATGAAAGGGGCGTCAGAAGTAAACAGATGGAGTATTTCCGGTTTCCAGGGGCAGCGTCTCGCCGCTGGCATACTGCAGATTCTAGCACGGCAGAGCTGACAGGCATCAGAGACACACCGAACCAAACCATGCCTCAACACTGTAAGTGGAGTGAGGACCATCAAGTTAAACTCATCCTTGCATCTTGCATTAAGCAAAATTAAAGGGGTCATCGAAATTACCATCCTTCCACGAGACATGGATTTCTTCAAAACCAGAACCCATTTTTGTGAGATGGACCAGTATGTCTTACAGCAACCTGTGTTAGCACTCCTGTGATGGAGCCCATTTGCTCAACCACTCCGCTGGCCAGAGCCCCACCCTCTCCCTCCCCATTTGGGTGATACGGACATGACTGGAACATTCTTTCACAAGATGTGGAATTATCCGCAGATGAGCATTTCTACACAGTTCTAGTCGACCATTTCCCGTGCGCTCACCGTGCCTGATTTAAAACCAGGAAAATGCACCAGGGATCCACGGCAGTTCCTGAAGACCAGCCACACTAATTGCCAGTCCACGTCCAGTCGTGGGGTGGCAACTGTTCCGTCTGAGGCGCATACAGAAACGTAGGAGCGATGCGCATGCCACAGATTATCTTAGCGACACAGAGGGCAGTAACGTAGAGTGCTGCAGCTGTGGGAAGACCTGGTGCCTTGACATGCCGTGCATTTCCCAGGATCTGCCTAATGGAAGCTTTACCCGCATGAGTCATATGACCCCAAGTAATAAAAGTTATTGTTCTACATTACAGAAAATCCTTATTTAAAGCTTCCCTCCAACAGAGACAAGCAGCAGGAAAGACAGGACAGGGGAGGACGTTATTTGGGGTAGCAAACCTAGACGGAGGGATAAACCGGCTTTTGGTTTAGGAAAGTCGGGGCTGGTTTAGACTGAGGCTTACTGGAGATGTGGCGTGGACTGGGAGACTGTAAATGGCAGAGGAGCCAGACCTGAGGTGAACAGGGTCACCGACGAGCCTTTTGTATGTCACCATCACTAACTGGCAGGAACATCTGGCCAGCCACACCCCACACAGAGGTTCATTAACTCGGAGTGCTCGACACACAATCTGTTCATGGTCATCAGCCTACAAAGACATTTCAATCAAGCTGGCGCCGGTCCAAACTGCCCTCTCATGTTTGGTAGATCGGCGTGCTTGTGGGTACACACTGCACCCCCAACCCCAGATATTTATTGCCAGAGGGGAAATGGCCATCACTGGCTTACTGCCTCAGAGCCGTGGGAGGACGCCCCGCCGTGATCAGGAATGTGATCGGAACCACCACCCCTCTCAACCAAAGTCACTGAGTCATTGCTTAGCTTGATAATGCAAAAGCACGTCTGTCTGCTCACTGTCACAACAGATCCCAAGCATATAGACCTGCCAGCCTATTGAGGAGAAAACGATACGGAGACAGACGTCCCCCTTGTACCAGCACACCGAGCCAGGAGGCACCAATACCACCTAGCCTGTGGGCAAAATGCTCCTCCAATGGAGACTTGTCCGCTCTTGGCGGATGCTCCCATGTGCTGCCAGGCCTCCGGGTAAAACGTTCCTGACATCGCCTCCTTCAGTGTGGACTTGCCCGCTATTGGTGGACACTGCCACGCACCATTGGGCTTGCACGTAAAATGTCCCCAATGTCACTTCCTTCAGTGAGAAATCACCTGCTG
Organism: Mormyrus proboscirostris; assembly: GCA_026779585.1. Classification (NCBI taxonomy): domain Eukaryota; kingdom Metazoa; phylum Chordata; class Actinopteri; order Osteoglossiformes; family Mormyridae; genus Mormyrus; species Mormyrus proboscirostris. The sequence goes on along the minus strand of JAODKF010000068.1, from coordinate 34,238,860 downwards.
TTGGCGGATACTCTCGTGCACTGCCTAGCCTATGGGTTAAGCATCCCCAATGTCGTCTGCTTCAGTAGGGACTTGCCTGCTGTTAGTGGATGCTCTCATGTGCTTCCTTGCCTGCAGGTTAGACATCCCCATCATGGCCTCCTTCGGTAGGCAATTGACCGCTCTTAGTGGAGGGTCCCACAAGCGACTGAAGTCAAAGGGTTAAAACATCCCCATCATGGCCTCCTTCGGTATGGACTCTCCTGATGCTGGCAGACGCTCTCACGCACTTAGTGGACACTCCCATGTACTACTAAGCTAATGTCGGCGGATGCTCTCACATGCCACCTGGCCTGCGGGTAAAACGCCCCTGATGCCACCTCCTTCAGTGGGGAATCAGCTGCTGTTGGCAGACAGTCTCATGTGTCACCTGGCCTGTGGGTAAAATATCTCTGATGTTGCCTCCTTTGGTGGGGAATCGCTGGCTGTTGGCGGACGCACTCACATGATGCCTGAACTGCGGGTAAAATGTCCCCAATGTCGCCTCCTTTGGTGGGGAATCGCTGGATGTTGGCGGATGGTCTCACGTGCTTCCTGGCCTATGGGTAAAACATCCCCCGTGTCGCCTCCTTCGGTAGGGACTCGCCCACTATTAGCGGACACTGTCACATGCTTCCTGGCCTGCAGGTAAAACGTTGCCAATGTTGCCTCCTTCAGTGGGGATTTGCCTGCTACTGTTGGATGCTCCCATGTACCGTGGGCCCTCTGTACTCTGGCTACTTGAAACCACTATGGCCTGAGGGGGTATTCGTCGGAGCTGCAGAGGAATATTCCAGAGCCTGCTTCCACCTGCTTTCATCAGCAGCAGTATAACTAATATCTTCAGAGCTGATTTAACCCCCTTTTTTCTGAACGTTTAACATTATTGCAATATTCAATCTAAAACAGTGTAATCATGCCATGTTATGGAATAACATGGATACATCGGCTCATCATATCCTGGATGAAATGTGGATGCTCAATGCTGGTTGCCGCCTCCACCGAGCCCTCTCCTGGGGAGACACATTCAACCGTGTCTCCAAGGGAGCACTGTTTTGAGCGACGAGGCTACGCCCTGTTTATCATGCACCCACAATTCCCAGAATGCACTACTCTGCCCGTTGGTCAGACATGGGCTTTGAAAGCCAGCTGCCTTCGCCTGACGGAGTGTAGTTAACCTCCACCCTTGCCTACTCACGTGCAAGGATGGTCACTGCTGGATGCTCACCCGAGGGGGTTTGGGGGGGCGAGTCCATGAGGCTATTCATGGGGGTGTCATCAGCATGCAGGCAGCACGCCCCCCCAGATCACAGTGACTGAATGCAGTGCCCCCCCCCCGCCTTCATTTCAGCTCCGCAATAGAGAGCCCCACACCTCCCCTTCCGTAAAACTGCCCCACCTCCAAAACATTTCGTTCTAAGCTGAATTCTGGACCCATCCGGGAAGCAGACGGTGGGGTGCCGTGGAGGGCAGGACACGGAGAGGAAGAAACAAAACATGTGACACTTAATGACTAGTTACACTTTTAACATCGAGCTGTGTGACTCTTCCCTGCCATAGGGCCTGTTCCCAACATGAAGGGCTCTCCATTTCAGTCATGTCGCACAAGACAGGAAAAAACACTGTGCATCGGTTTCTTTACCAGAGTGCATTGGGGCTCAGCAAGTCTAAAATAATCCCTTAATGCTTCCCTGAAAGAGACACACAAAGCAGCGGCCATGGTGCGCAATAACAAGGATGCTGACCTCATTTTAATGACGCAGTTTTAATGACGGGCAGCTCATCAGCCACGAACAAACAGACGGGTGGTGAGGTTTGGGATTCGTACTCCCTGCTCACGTGGCTCAGAGCCTGGCTCCAGTGAAGAAAATGCCATAATGGCTTTATTTTTATTTTCTTTCATCTGGTAATCTTAAGGTAGAAGACGTGGACAGATTTTCAAAAGACAAGCCTTTGAGAATGTCGCCTGCATGGGGAAATACTGAGGAAATGGTCACTGCGGAGGAGCTGGATCTAAAAAGGACTGAACTGCAACACAAACTGGTGATGCTTGAATGGAGCAGCAGCAACAAACATAAGGGCCTTTACGAGCCCTCGGGAAGGCCACTCTTTGTGAAGGCAGACGGAGGTGGACATGGTGGATGCGGTCAAGAGAACTTTATATGGGACTGAAGATGGGTAATTATTCAAAAGGGGGATTAGAGATGAGTAGGTGGCCCCTTGTCATCATTATCACCATGCAAGATCTCAGAAGGATTAATAAGTGGTTTGTCATGAGCATGCTGAAGCTTATCTGTTAAAGCAGGTCATTCCTATGATTCTCTGTCCCCTAGCTCTATCCCAGTTAGCCCCACGAATACCGTGACATGCTAGAAACCTCCACAACCCATCTGCTGACGGAGGCCTTTCACCCTGAAGCAGCAGCCTGCTTAGCACGGTTTCCCTGCAGTTAAATGAATTCATCTGACAGGCTGAAGGACATGGACATGCCCTCCAGGGTGTACCCCTGCGGTGTGCCCTGAGCAGGCCCTCCCTCCCCACGAGCCTGTACCAGAAAAGCCGTCCGAAAACAGATAGCTGAATGGACGGATCAAGAATAAGTGAAAGCGTGCTTTACAGATCCCAGACCGAGCTGCGCTGAGGTCTATAAACACCAGTCCTTTTACAGATCCCACACCAAGCCGCATTGAGGTCTATAAACACCAACCCTGCTATGAATCCCAGACGAATCCCCAATGATGTCTATAAACACCAGCCCTGCTATGAATCCCAGACCAACTCCCTTTGAGGTCTTTAAACATCAGCTGTGTTACAGATCCCAGACGGACTCCTGCTGAGGTGTATAAACATCAGCCCTGTTACAGATCCCAGACAAAGCCCCTTTGAAGTCTATAAACACAGTCCTGTTACAGTTCCCAAATTGAGGCCGATTAAGTTCCATAAACACCAGCCCTGTTACAAATCCCAGACCAACCCCCATTGAGGTCTATAAACACTAGTCCTGTTACAGATCCCAGACCGAGTGTCATTGAAGTCTATAAACAACCTCACTGTTGCAGATCCCAGACTGATCCCATTTGAGGTCTATAAATACCAGCACTGTTACGAATCCCAGACCGACCCCTGTTGAGGTCTATAAAAACCAGGCCTGTTATGGATCCCAGACCAATTCCCGTTGAAGTCTATAAACACCAGGCTTGTTACGGATCCCAGACTGACCTCTGCTGAGGTCTAAAACCATCAGCCCTGTAACGGATTCTAGACCAAGCCCAATGAGGTCTATAAATGCCAGCCCTGTTACGGATCCCAGACCGACCCCCATTGAGGTCTACTGTATAAATGCCAAGCCTGTTACATATCACAGACCAACCCCCATTGATGTCTATAAACACCTGCTACAGATCCCAGACTGACCCCCTTTGAGGTCTATAAACACCAGCCCTGTTACGGATCCCAGACTAAGCCCCACTGAGATCTACAAACACCAACCCTGTTACAGAATCCAGATTGACCCCTTTTGATGTCTATAAACAACACCCCCATTAAGCTGGTACTGCTGAAAATGCAACACACTCCTTAATAGGCTGCTTGACGTTCCAGGTGGAGCTTTAATGGCTCCGCCCACCAACACCTTTGTTTACACTTTGCTGTGATTTGCACAAACCTCTGGCTGCAGCAGCACGAATACATGCTTTTTCTACACACGCCATTCTGCCAGCCCCAGCCCCCTATCCCGTCTCCACCTCCTCTTTGTCCTCTCTCACTCTCCCTCTCTCATTCTTTCATCAAATCCCTCCAGTGCTGCAGAAATCACATAAGCATGGTCTGGACACTCAGGTGTAGAAGACCCTGTCTGACCATTTTCTAGATAAATGAGTCATTACTGAAATATAGCTGGTAATTACAGGCTCTCTGGGCCAGTATCCCTGTGGCCTGCAGGGGGTGACACACGCGGTTGGACTACAACCTCCACCCCCGCCTGCCTATCTTCATCCACCAGCACGGCAGGTATCCGCTTCGCCATGGTGACAGTCTCTGTGATGCTTGCAAGCCCACTGCTGGTGCCGTCCCCATCTGATTACACCATTCTAAGGTAGTGGATTCAGTTTCGTCAAAAGAACTGCCCTGTGTCTAATGCAAACCCACACGTCCCCAGCAATTGCACGCATCATATGCCCACATCATACATACTGTTGTCCGTATAGATTTCTATTTGGCAAAATAAACCAAACACAAATTCTAATTTAATTGTTCAGATCCCCCAGTGTTCAGGACAAGCAGTTAGATGACAGATGGATGGGATAGATGGATGGATGGATGGATGGATGGTTTCAGATGTGTGTTTAATGTCATCGAGACAAGTAAATTTGTTCTATGAAATTTCGCTGCCTGAGGTGTCAAGAGAGGCTGTCCTGCAACGAGCCGTTTCTGCTCACAGCACGTTCCTGTCACTCTGCCGCATCGCTGGAGCCCCTGAAGGGCACACACACACACACACACACACACACACACACACACACACACACACACACAATGGCAGGATTCAGGCCCACAGTCCTGGAGATGCAAAGCAACAAAGCCTGAGTTTTTTAATCAATATTTCAAAAAGGCACAAACACTTTAATTCCCCTGCAAGTGCCTCATGCTTCCTGGTGCAGTAAGATGAAGGTAACATGCATTTGGTGATGTACAGGAGCTCTTTGTGGCTCCTCTGTGTGGCAAACACAGAGCTTTTAAAAGCTCAAAGTCACTCACTTTTTCTGCACATATTTTTACATTTATTTAGCAGTTGCTTTTATCGAAAGCAACATACATTACAGAAATCAGGGTCAGACATTACCTGGAGCAAATTGGGGGTTAAGGGCCTCGTTTGTTCAAGGATCCAATGGTGAAGTCACTCCAACCCTTGTGATCACAGGTACAGCATCCTAACCCGCTGAGCCTGTCCCCATAAATCATAACTATATTACAACCACACACACCAGTATTGGGTGCAGTCCTGACAGCATGACCATTGCCCATAAACATGCATGAACATCTCCCTTTCACGGGAGGGCTAGTTTTCGGTCTTCTTTGGCATGTGCGACCCCACAAAGTGAATCGATGGGGATCTCATTAACTGGACATAAACAAACCACTGGCAATGGCTCGGACACCATCAATGGAGCCTGTGGCCCATGAGGAGGATACAGAGCACGCAACTTTCTCATCTCCACCCTCAGTCACCTCACCGCCACACACAACTCCTTCTACTTCCTCCTCAGTCACCCCACCTCCACAACACACCCTCCACCTCCTCCTTGGTTCACCCCCACCTCCCCCGGCTCTAGCTCCCTCCCCAGTTAACCCTCATCCTCCCCCTACAGTGAGCAGACTAAACGAAACATTTACAAACATTATTTCTTATTGTGAATCTGATCCGAGTTCAGTGCATTAGCAGGACAGGTATTTATTCAGCAGGCTTGTTGAGCTCCCCGGCAGAGTTATTAATCACACGCAAGCGGAGTGCTGTGCAGGTTTATTGAGTTAACAGTCACTGCTGCCGCTGAGGATCCTAAAAGGAGCTTCAGGTCATCCAGAACGTCCCGATCTCAGCTTCCTATTGGACGTTGGCTTGTAGGAGGGCCACGCCCCCTCCCGCCCAACTACACGTGTCTGCGGCACTCTGATTATGTGATACCATACTATGCAGTCAGGCCGCATGACGCCTTCAGCAATTATCATTCTTAAGGAGAAAAAATGATCCGAGTCTCCATGGCAACTCCTCGAACATTGCCATCTGAAGCAGCCCCGTGGACAGTAGCTGTACCCCACGGCTGCTCAGCCGGTGTTAAAGCCAGTCAGTCCGTGCATGGGGTCGAGGGATAAAGGTCACCCGAGTCCTACAATTTATTTTAGAATGTCATTGGAAGTTCACTCCCTGCGATCGGGGTTAATTTACATGGACAGCAGGTGAGCAGGGAGGTCTTGGATCATCATGTGGTTTACAGTAACTGTGGTTTTAAGAGTAAATAAGGAATTCATGGACATCCTGGTTTTGCCAAGTTCGACGTGTCCCGGGGACAGCAAGGGATTGGTTTGTGCTCCAATTCTTTAGCGAATCACAGTCTTCACTGTATGACATCACCACATTTGTCCATTACTTTCTCATTATGAACCTCAAGGCTTGCAGCCATCCAGTGACCTGGCGCGGTCTGTGGCTCGGCAGTCACCTGACAAGGGTAGTCTGTGGCTCAGCAGTCACCTGGCGCGGGGTGGTCTGTGGCTCGGCAGTCACCTGACAAGGGTGGTCTGTGGCTCAGCAGTCACCTGGCACGGGGTGGTCTGTGGCTCGGCAGTCACCTGACAGGGGTGGTCTGTGGCTCGGCAGGCCAAGCCTTTGCACTTGTGATCTGATGGTTGCCAGTTCAAGTCTTGCTGTTGTCATGATTCTCACTTCATAAATAAAGAGGCGCCCTCACACTGCTCCCTACAGCCTTTGCCGGGAAGCAGATTCCTGTTATGCATCTATGACATGACCTTTAACAAAAGGCCTACACAATAAAACAGGTACTTTACAGGTGCAGACATCTCTGCACTTTGTTGCTTAACAGAAAACACTGGTTTTAATTAAGGTGGTGATGTCATACAATGAAGACGAAATGATTGGTTAAAGAAGTGAAACACAAGCGCCTCCCTTGTTGACCCAGGGACATGTCAAACTCGCAGGAAGTCACAGAGGATGGAGGAGCACACGTTTATGCCGTGACCTCGTCGATCTGTCAGAAGACACGCAGCTGCGGCGCTTGTCAGGGACTGACAGATGCGGGGTGCGTCTTCCTCGCAGCAGGTCAAAGGTCATCCCTTACTTATCCTGACAAGTAGAACGGGGGAGTGAACGCTGCAATTAGCGGCAAATGTTTGCAAACATTACATAACATAAAACATGATCTTTCCTCCGATATTGACCCCCAGGCTAAAGTAAAAACATACACAGATTACTCGACGTAGTCAGTGATGTCGACGTCAATATTTTAAATCGATGCATCGTCTTTCTTATTACTTTAATTAAATTACCATTATGATTTCTAAAACGTTTCAATTCATTATAACAAATGTTTCTGCAAAGTTTTCTACCTGCTACCTTAGAATCTCCATTGAATAACTGTTTGACAAAATGTTTATGCTAAAATCTGGACTTAATCTACATGGATTGATGGTGTCTGAGTGTGTTCGTGCGCATTGGGCTTGTAAGGACCAGTGCATTTATCACAAACTAAAGCTGAAATGAAAATGGACGCTAAATAGAAGAAAATAATTCATGAATTGAAATAAAAATGAAAACTACATTTCCAAAAAAAATTTATAAAAATAACGGACTTGAAAATGTACCGCCATGCGCCCAACATCATTTTACCTTATTTAATCATTTTTAAAAGATGTTGTGGAAGCTGATTTGTCGCTTCCATCATGACTTAAGTGTTTATCGCTTGTGTCGCATTTGCCGTGCTCCGCTAAACGAATTTGATAAGCATAAGGATACGACGAATTCATACAGATTACTAACATTTGGGCGTCACAATACACTTCTCATTGATATTTTAGGCGTACTGCTAATTTGTTTATCAAGTTGTGGGTGAAAATAATGTCTGTATAGTGCTGAAAAGCCAGCGTTCATTATCACATAACAATACACAGTTTGATGTTGCCAGAATAAAATCTACTTGAATTAAATGGTATATTTGATCTTCTTGAGGAAAATTAACTGTTTACTTTAACTGACTAATCGGTAAAAGAGTCGATAGATTAATCCATAGGAAAACAGTCGTTAGTGGCAGCCCAAGAGAGAGACAGCAAGTAAAACACACTCTGTTAGCCGAGGAAAAGCAACACACAGGAGGTTTAACTGGAAAAGGACTGACATGCATTTAAAATGCGCTCCAAATAGAGAAAAATCAGAGAAGCCAATCAGCAGCCCCCGTGAACGGCGTGGCGCCTCAAACAGGGAGCGATGGGGAGCGATGTGCCCAAGCACCTCCTTTGCTGGGGACTCGATACCTGCTCTATGTGCAGAGCTTTTGGGGGGGTTCCGTCTGAACACAGGGAGTTTACTTGCACGATCTGAATCGCGCGTTTGCGGGCTCACTCCCCGGCATCCCAACCACAGAATGATTTCTGTGATCTCCAATGTGTTTAGCTGCACATATTCAAACAGCACAGAAATTAGATAAAACTGGGCCATGGATTAATAACCCACAAAATCTAATACTCATACAAAACAGGACAGATTAAAAACAACAACAAAAAGACTGTCCCTTGGGCTGAAACAGATTTCACTGAATCATGCACTGGTACAAAACCCCAGAATGCTAATTCAAACAGAGACCTGCTCTCCATCCTATTTCTAAACCAGAATAGAGACCCAGTATCCACCCTATAGCTAATCCGAAACAGAGACCTGCTCTCCACCCTATAGCTACTCCGAGACAGAGAGCTGATCTCCATCCTATTTCTAAACCAGAATAGAGACCCAGTATCCACCCTATAGCTAATCCGAAACAGAGACCTGCTCTCC
>JAODKF010000068.1:34209874-34227889 GCA_026779585.1 Mormyrus proboscirostris | reverse complement strand
TACCCCCCCCCCCCCCCCCCTCGTGCGCACTAAAATCAAACAAATCAGAGTGTTTTGTAAATGATGATCTCGAAGTACATTTCACTCCTCAGGTCACTGATGTACTCGGGGTGCTGTAACATCGGGGAGATGGATTTTAGGGTATTTATGAGCCGGTTATTAACTGGCTCCAACAGGTGACTGATCTGCACCTCAAACCTCAGGTTGCTGTGACTCACCCAAGGAATAATAGCATCAAAGAAACTATTTGCAGGTAAGATAAAAATAGAGAATCTCAGTCCGTGGCCGTCAAGAGCTATATTTGGCCGGTCACGCATTCCTGGGTGGCTCTGAATAAAAGCCGAAGAAATAATACATCGATTATACATAAGGACTGGGATGATTTCCCTGGAATCTTAACTGAAAATCTGTATAACCTACCAATATATTTTAACGACACAACAAATATACAAAGCTGATTCATTTGTAATTAAAACACCACTTAAGCATGATTTCACCAGCGCGCACAGCGGAGCCGAAGCAAACAGGGGCGACGCTCCATCCCGCGATCCAGGAAAACGGGGCGAGGCGCCTCGGCATCCCGGCGGCGAGGGGTTCCATGAGCCGAAACCCGGCACGTACAGACGTGTGCAGAGGCGACGAGTGAGAAAAATCAAATCAAAAGGTATAATCGAGAGAAAGGGGAGGAGGGCGATCACGTATATGTATCTACAGATTCATACGTGTTATTTATATGCGATCTGGTTCATTGACAGTGCCGATCTGGTGACATTTAAAGCAACACTTATCATCACGTTGCGAGATATGTGAAATGCTTCCGATGAAGTTGGGGGTCTCTCTCTCTCTTTCTCTCCCGGATCCGTTTTTCCTTTTTTCCGCCCCACAAGGTGGGTTCCGGGTATTGAGGGCTCTTGGTTTGGCCACAGGTTGACCCGGAGCCGCAGACAAAGCAGTAAGTGTGCAGGCGGGGGTCTCTTTCAATGAGGCCCCTCACTGGTCCGGGAACAAGCGGCGATTGTTCATCTCCGCAAACCGGCTCCACTGCATCCAGCACCGGCGGCATTACAGAGACATGCGTGCGGGAAAAGCCAACCCGGGTGTCAGGAAAAGCATTGCATTTTAAACTTACTTAATTTAAGTTCTAAAATAAAAACGTTCTAAAATAAACGAGACCCAAATATTTGTAAACACGTGAAAAAATACTTTCACTATTGTAGTTACAAAATAACCTCACAGACTAATGTGAGACAGATCGTACCTCATTCAGTTTTTGTTGATACGGTTTTGTAAGATCGGTATGCATCCGAAATTTACTGAAAATGACACGGCATTGCTCTTATAACGTTACTTTATGCCACAGTTATTGAATTTACCCTATTTATAGCGCGCCTGTGCAATATACACATTATTTTAAAAAATTACCCGGATCGACACTTTTTAGTGATCATATTAAATTCGAAAATATATAAATAAAAGTAAATGATCTTTAGAAGCTTTGAAATTCATTATCCATCGCAATTATTTTTACTGGGAGATTTATACAGGTCTGTTATGCGCGTGTGTGTGAAGCCCGCTTAAATTTACCCAGCGCCAAGAATATGCCTCAGAAACACGGATAAAAAGAGGAAAATAATTACAGTTTGACCCTGACACTGGCCCGCAGCAAGACTCTAGTGCCATCTATTGAAAACCCACACAATATATCAGCACTTTCTGCTGCAAAGCTGCCGTTTTTTAAACTTCAAAACGTAATATTATATCAGCGGCGATTTAGTCCGGCTGCCGTGGGCGAAACGCAAAGGACTGAAACATTTGCTGTACCCGGGCGATTAAGTGTAACCTGTTGAGATTAATACACCGCCTTTAAGGCAGAGCTCCAGCCCCTGGGATAGGCATTACGCAGTTTTCACATTCCGTAAGTATTTCGTTACATTTCTACATGTCTAAAAAAGTGGTCTGGAAATAATGCTTGGACCAGGCGTGTGTTCATTATACACTGCGCAAAAGACGCACGCAATGGCGATGCAACGGGGCGACATATAAATGCAACATTAATGCCGTGCATTTGTTAAACGCCACAGATGCGCCCGAAATGCCCGCATATAAACGAAGGGGAAGGATTAAAAAATACACGATTTACCTTCCTTCATGAAGTGCGAGTGGAAGAGGAAAATAATGAAGCAACATATCGCCGCTCCGGCGAAAGCCCAGGCAACTCGGAGCAGCTGCATGGTGGCGAGAAAGTCGGGCAAAGCCGGAGGAAGGAGCCGGCGATCTTCAGCGAAGCAGTGAGACATCCATCCCGTCCGGCGTCTTCACCAAAGAAAAGTGCGCACGGAGAGACCGATACTCCGCAGCAAAGCGGCGCCCTCTGTAAACCACCGGGAAACGACCAGGACGCGGACAATCCATGGACCAGAAACGGGCGCAAGATCCCGCCTTAAAAAGTGGGAAAGGTTTCCGATGTGCCACCGGTTCCAGAGCCCAGTTTTCCAGGAAACTTAGCGGTCTGGGTGGGAGCAGGGCGATGTCAGCTTCACCTTCAGTTTGCGCAGATTCTCATTCCCCGGGAGCACAGACTCAGCACTGTCCGGCAATGTCACGCCGATCTCTAGTGCGCCCCTCAAACGTGAATTTTAATTTAAATGTACTGCATTTTGTCCATTAAGAGAAAAAACCGTGATCAATACAGCACGCATTGCCGTTTTGCATATCCCCGCGCTGTGGTGATCGCTCTCTCGCATTGAAATTTCTTCGGTAAGACGCGTCCTTTTGTGTTTTCTTTTTCATGTGAGAATTTAAAGCCATGAAAAATACCCGGGAAAGTGAGGTTTAAACCCAACAGTGCTGCATCACGCCCGTGCCGCCCCGGGAATAGCCTGCAGGGTGTCGGGATCCGGGACTAACAGCAACTTGTAGTGTTGGGTCAGATGGGACTGGCAACATCCAGCATCTCCGCAGACCTTCCCGTTTTCCCCAAAAGCCGCAGACGGGGACGTGCAGTGACGTCATCGCCCCCCTAGCTGCACCCCGGGGGTGGGGGTGAGGGGGCGGCGATGGTAAATCGTTTCATAAAATCGGTGGGCGACGTTTCCCGGTTTCCTCTTTTTTAAATCAATTATACTCCGCGCAGCACCCCAATACACTATCGCTGTATTTAAAACGATGAGTCTCATATAGTCTAAGCAGCTGCAATAATAAATTATATTAAGGAGTTATTTTTTACAGAACTTTCTAACGTTATAGTTTGTACAGAAAACAAGAACAGTTCTCTCACTATGATTTTCGTATATATTTTTACTACTGTTCCAAAACTGTCCACATTGCACTACATTACATAAATATCCACACTGCTTTTAAATCTTTATTAGCAAACACTTTGTCCCATCGACAGGTTACATTAAGGAATGGGGAAATCAATCAATTTATCGATATGATGCAGATAAATCAAATAAACAGAAAAAGATGCGTTTAGGTTAAATTCAGGACCCTAGCAGTATTCATTATTCAGGCTGGCTTTTATCAAACGAGAAATTATACCGTAAGGACTTGGCAGCCCGTATAATCAACGACCTGTCATTCGCCGCCTTCAATTTAACATTTCGCCAGAGTCCTTTATCAGTCAAAGGTTACCTGCGTTTTGTGGCAATTTCAACATTACAATAACCATTTTCCAGAAATATAAAAGCAATAAAAATCGAAACGAGTTTACTTTTCATTTCTCCGCAAAGATCGGCTCGGTAAACATTAAATTTGGATTGTTGACCTGCGGCTTGGGCTGAATTACTTGATATCTCGATGGCTTTCTGAAAATAAATGCAAGCGTCGTTGGGCAATGGGCGAGGAAGGACCCTCAGAGGCTGCAACTGGGTCAGTATTTTTACAAGGCGCTCTGCCGGGCCTCCCCTCATGTCCCAGCAATGGACCGCAATGTTCTCCTAAATTTATAGTGCGAACCTGGATCTCAGGAACATGTTTATCGAACCTCAGCACTTGCAAAGAGCAGCAGAACGATGGCAAATGCTGCTGTCTGTCACCAAAGCCGCCCATATATAGCACATTATGTGAGTGAGATGGCTTTCCTCTCTCTCCTCTAAACTCCTTCATCCCTTTGTTGTTCACATAATAGTGGCCTCCTTGCCTAAGGAGGATTTACAATCCTTACCAAGGTCTAGGTCCAGCTCCAGGTCATCTGTCTCTGAGAGGTGAGCTCACAGCACAAACTCTATCAAGTGAAATGGACCCCCCTCCCCACAAGATAGTGTAAAGTAACGAAGCACGAATACTTCGGCAGTGCAGACCTACTAGGTTTTTTTTTTCACAGACTTGCACTTAAGTAATTTTAGTTGTTCCAAATTTTAATTTCACTTCGTTATATTTCTTAAATGAATAACAACTTTTTACTCTAGTACCTTCTGTACGACTATTGTAATTCTCACAATTAAAAATATATGTGTAGTTTACTATTGCATACAACGCACCTGATCAGGGCTGCACGATTCTGCTTAAAATAGGTCTATTAGTCGCTAGATTCCGACATTCTCTCACGATTCTCTCACTGGAGCAATATTTCATTCTTTCTATTACTATTATCTTGCATTACATATTGCCTTTATGATTATGGAACAAACAATATGTAGAGATGCACGACATATTGGGCAAGATAACGAAACTGCCGGCCGATCGATATTCGATAACTTTATCGATATTCGAAGTTAGCAGCACTAGAGCTACTACTGAACTCATGGTGATAGCATTGGATGATCTAGTCGTTTTCCGGTTTTTCACCAGAATAAAATTAATTCTGCTAATCTGCGCCAGCAAGCAGGGCAAGTTTCACCGGCTTTTCTGAATAAAGGAATTATATATATGCGAGTCAGTTCTCCTTATTGTGCTGCACTGTAGCTTACAATGTCAGTCTTTAGTAATTTAAAAGATTAGGTCGGTTTTTATAAGATACAATAGATTTTAATGCATAGTACTTGTTATTAAAAGTACTCCAAAACAGTCTTTTTTACTTTTACTTGAGTAGTATTTTGGTATGGAATCATCTTTTACTTACGTTCTTCCATTATCCAGTGTTCGTTCGTTGAACAGAGGCTTGGGGGGTGAGACACCTGAAAGGGTTTTGTCTCACTTAAAAACGGCGGTTACATTTTGAGCAGCTTAATCGGATTTGACTTCACGTGAGTTATTGTTTCTATGGTAACAGCAGGTAGGGATATATGACGTCCAGCTGTACTGAGAAACGCGGGTGTTTTTGGGTCCACATCTGGCCTGGTGTGTTTCCCGCCTGAACACTGTAATGACTGACGAAGAGATATACGCGGATTTAAACAGCTTCACGAACAGAAGACTCAACCACTTGCCTTATTATAGCTTGAAAAGAAGAAAAAACTCAATTTAAAGCATCAATTTGATATTTACTGTAAAATGCACAACACAAACACCAGTGTCACTGGGACATTTCAATGAAAGTAAAGTTAGCTGAGGAATAGCATGTCTCCATTTACCAAAACAGATATTGAACATAATTAAAACTGTGTCCTATGAAAACACATTTATTTGTACAGCGATGGTGACAGTGTGTGTTAGGTATTGAATTTAGCTTTTACAGCTATCCCTGCCATCCTGCAATTACCAAGACATCTCAAATTTCTGTATTTACATAGGATCGGTTTGTTTCATTGTGATGCGGCCGTTATTTTAAAATGTTGTTAAAAATGAGGCTTCTGTACATTTTCACTACAACAACGTGAGGTGCCCTTTCACGAGGATTCACGGGACAGAAAATGTGCACTTGTGAAACACAGCAATGCACATAAAGATAATCCCAGATACCAGCACCGGGCAGCCATTATATTAAAACCTCTGAAGGGCAAAGTGAACAACATTATTTCGTTACTATGGCACCTGGTAAAGGTGCCATTTTATATTAGTCAGGTGAATAGTCAGTTTTTGAAGTTGATGTGTTGGATGTTGTGATGGCTAGACATCTGGGTCAGAGCATCTCCCATAAAGCAGGTCTTGTGGTCTGGTCTTGGATTTCAGTGGTCGATACCTAAGTATCTGCCAAAAGTGGTCCAAGGAAGGCCAACCGGTGAACCGGTCATAGGGTCATGGGTGCCCATGGTTCATTGATGTATGTGGGGAGCGAAGGCCAGCCTGTCTGATCTGATCCCACAGGGGAGCTACTGTAGCATAAATTAATGCTAGCTGTGATAGAAAGGTGTCAGAACACACAATGCTTTGTATCTGGCTTGGTAGCTGCAGACCGGTCAGAGTGCCCATGCTGACCCCTGTCTACTGCCGAATGCACCTACCATCGGCACGTGAACATCAGAACTGGACCATGGAGCGATGGAAGAAGGTGGCCTGGTCTGTTGAGTCACATTCTCTTTGCATCATGTGGTCGGCCGGGTGCGTGTGCGTCATTTACCTGGGGAAGTGATTGCACCAAGATGCACTATAAGAAGGCAGTGTGATGTTCTGCTGGGAAAACTTGGGTCCTGCCATTCCTGTGGATGGTACTTTGACATGAACCACCTACCTAAACATTGTTGCAGACCAAGAACACCCCTTCAGGACAACGGTATTCCCCAGTGGCCGTGTCCTCTTTCAGTAGGATAACACGCCCTGCCACACTGCAGAAATTGTTCAGGGATGGTTTGAGGAACATGAAAAAGAGTTCAATTTGTTGATTTGTCCTCCAAATTCCCCAGATCTCAATCAGACTGAGCATCTGTGGGATGTGCAGGACAAACAAGTCCGATCCGTGGAGGTCCCACCTCACAACCTACAGGACATAAAGATCTGCTGGTAACGTCTCGGTGCCAGATACCACAGGACACCTTCAGAGGTCTCATGGAGTCCATTCCTTCCTTGGCAGCACGAGGGGGACGTACATAATATTAGGTATGTGATTTTAATATTATGGCTGATTGGTGTATGTTAACAATGACAACTATCCGGATACGTTACCAAACAGCCTGGTGGTCTCATCGCTTCAAACCCCACTTCGCTACTAAGAACATAGATTCAAATAAAAAAGCAAAGCAGAGAAGCCAGACCAGACCAAAAATCATGAAGCTGTCATGTGCTTTTCAGTGACACGCCGATTCAGTTGTCAGAATGACAGCAGAAAAGGATCTTAAAACACAGCTGATTAAACTTAAAGTATTTAAGCCAAGGAGATATTTGTCAATTACACGATCCCTCCACCCTCCAGCTCTCTGGCTTTAGCTAGTCCTTGGGTAATTATACCATTTAAGTCCAAGAAAAGATATTTCTCTGTGTAGAATATGCTTTGATGTAGACAGACAGATTTGTTGCGTGTAGTTGATAGTTCCCCCATTTAATCATCGCCCAGAGTTGTGTTACTGCTTGCATTTAAATACCGCACATAGTTTCTAAAGCCACAGCAAACATTTTTCCAACTTTCTAATGACCAGCTGGTACTTCATTCCCATGTAATATGCCAAAGGCCTGGATATATTTCCTTTAAATTAGAATGGGAATACTTTTAATTAAAATTTGATGTAATTCCAGTTAGGAAGCTTGTATTTTGTAAGTGTTTCTGTTTCGTTCTCCCATTTTGTGGTGAAATTCTCCTGAGGACAGAAACAGAGGTAATTATTTCTAAATTTACTCCTGTATGAAACAAACCTTTATGAAATCTACTTCTCATTTCTTGTTGGAAGTAATGATTAGTGTATGTTAGTTGTATTTTTCTGGCAGAGATGCTGTGTTTACCTTTACAATAAATATTTGGGGATGTTTTTAAAGCGAGTTCATGTCTTTGGTCATTAGACGTAGAGTGTTCATCACGGGGAGGGAGGCACTGTTGCCTCGTACCCCTGGGACCAGCATTCGAGCGTCTGTCATGGCTGCATGTGTGTGGAGTTTGCATCCTCTTCTCGTATCGTCACGGGTTTTCCTCTCTCCCCCCCACAATGGTGTGTGAGTGGGACCAGTGATGGACTGGCACCCTATTCTGGGTTGTTCCCCGCCTTGCACCTGTAGTCTCCAGGATAGCCTCCCCCCCCCCACCCCAAACTCCCCGGGACCTTCAATCAGATAATAGGTTGCATCTCAATGGATATTCCAGACATCCCTTATGATTTAAGGACATGGATTAATAGGATAAATTTTTATAGATCATTCTTCATTCTTACTGCGCTTAAACAGAATTGGTTGTCAACACAACCATGTATCAAATAATTCAGAATGGATGGATGGATGGATGGATGGATGGATGATCCATGGATTTCCAGTTTTGTCCTGTCCCTGGGTCATTTGAGCACCAGATGCAGCTCTAGAGGACAGACAACCGCTCAAACCAAGCATCTGTATGGGGCCCCAGAGGACTGTGGCCCCCTGTTGGCCAGAAATAGTCAGTACAATAAATAGTAAATAAATGCATTACGATTAAACCACACATACTCAGGACAAAGAATGAAAACAAACCTCATACACGCTCTTAACGAGGATAATGGAGGACAGTCAAGATGTCAACGTGAAGTATATGCAAATCGCGGAAGGCAGGGACACCAGGAATCAGAGCCTTGAGGAGCGAGCTGCCTGAAATCCTGAGATACGAGACTTTCCCGAGAATCCTCGACCTGGCTAACTCAAAGGGGAATAGCATGGGAAAAGTTTGGGAGGAACGGAACGCCATTCCGCGGTTCAGGAAAAGCCCGAGACGAAGGGAAATCTCAAAACAGCCGGTTCATGCAATGCTAAATTATGCATGAGAGCATGCAGAAGAAGGTCTCAAAAGATTGAAAAATAAATTGAACAGCTAAGATTGCAGGGATGAAAATGAGGGCTTTATAGACTACAGACGCTGTCCTCTATCACTGAGGCCCCAGTCCTGAAAAAAAAGTGATTTACAAGCATAATGTACTGTTAGGTTACAAACACCTGAGAAGAAAACTAAGCCTCTTTAATCAAGCTCTTCCAACTAATAATATATTAATCTGGAATATAATTAACTTAAACAAGCTTTTTAATGGCCGTTTACCACACATCGTCACAGGAATTCAAGGCTCCTTGTCTTAATGTTTGATCTTCCACACTTTGTTTCCTGAGCTACCCTCCTTTAATTCCCAAAACTTCTGGACGATCCCGCAGGTAAGGTAGGTGGTCAGGCCACATGTTCTCCGGCTGGTGCATTCCGTGACCCCGCTGACCCCTGCTCTGATTGGCAGCTCCCCCCACACCCCCCCACCGCCTGTCATTTTCTCTATAAACATGGAGGCTTCATGTCCATCTGTCTGGCTCGATAAGGGTTGCTGTGTGGCACCGTACTGGGGCTGTACCAGACCCCGAAGAATCGCCCGGGATGCATCAGATAAGGAGTGAATCCTGAATTCCAACCAGTAATAATCCTGGTATCAAATATCTTCACCCAAATTCTCTCCTTTCTTTTAACTCCTTGCTATCTCCAAACATTGCCATAATTACCAGCAACAGTATTTATAAACTTAACTGTTAATTATTATTTTTATTATTTTTTTTTTATTGAATGGGAAAAAAGCATCTGCATAAGGGTGCAGGAGAAGCATCTTAGATTTGGTTGGGATGGAAATGCTCCTGTCTCCATAGGAACATATGAAATTGCAGTGGATACAGAATCCGACCATTTCCTTGGTGAAAAGCAGTCGGTACAGAGCTGGTATATCGGACGTGGGAAAATGTAAAACGGTAAACGTCTCTCAGGATGAGGTGTGAGGAAGCGGCGACGGAAATCAGGGTACGGCCAGCTGGTTATCTGCCGCTAGCCGGCGGCTCGGTCTGGCCATGGTGTCGGGGAGAACACCCTTCTCAGCGAGATAATGATCCCACCACTGCCTCTTTGCCACGGGGCAAGCCAGAACAACAGCAAAATATTCCACGCTTGTGAATTCAGCAGGTAAACGTATGCAGACTCCTGTTGTCACACACTATATTTATGAGTCAGAAAGCAGAGCTATAATCAATCATTCTCAAAATATAATTTGTCGTATAAGATAGTGATGAGGAGAAGCGTCCAGCAGGTGTGGTTAAACCGTGAACTCCATCAGAAGGTGGAGGACATACAGGTGGCCTATCCCTGCATAGCAGCTCACTGACAGCCAGCTCATGCTAGATCAGCCCTTGGAGAAAGCAGGGCTGCATCTCTGCCCCCAAAGCCATTGACACCTCCAGGCCTGGTGACCTTTTTCTGGCTCAGACTAGCCGAAGGTCTTGGGAAGAGGCTTCCGTGGCACCATGGCTCCAGACCGCGTTTGCGTGTTTCTCATCGCAGATGGCCAGCCCTGACGTGTCGCACAAATCCAAAAAAAAAACCAAACGCGGCACCTCCCGGTGGCGCGCACCATCGCTCTGCCTGTGGGGGGCGCTTTGAAACCCGCGGGGACAAGATGAGCAGGCGTGTCCCCTGCAGAGCGCCGCGCATTTACATATGAAACCCCGTGCTACCCCCCCCCCCCCCGAGCACGCCAGCCCGCTTTTGTTTACGTGTTTGTTTATTCCCGTGCGGTAATGTATGAAACGTAAACAAACCGCGCTGATGTGTAAATTGCCTTTTTAAGAGAACATTTCCATGCAGATTTTTTCCCGCGGTCGGCGGCTTGGCTGGCACGCGGGAGAGGCAGCAGAGCGCGAAGGCAGTCCCATCTGTGCAGGGAACACATTAGCCTGGCGGTCGATTCAGACCAGATAAAAGGACCCCCCCCACCCATTCCCATGAGGACATAAAAAATCAGTAGATGTAAGGTGCACATTGCAGCCCCCCCCACTGGTGGTGTCACGACTCTGGGGGGAAGCCTAAGTTTTGAGAGCACTTTTAGGATATTTATTTTGATTTTTTGCATCCCCCCTCCATCCAGTTTGACACCCCATCCAGGAAAGCCCCACGCAGCCATTTAAAAGCCCTTGTCTTGTTTTTCATCCTGCGCTCCAGCTCTCATTTTCTTATCCTGGTAATTGTTACTATTACTGCTCATAAAAGAGAAAAAAGTACAATGCCTTTATGATAATGACTCTAGTAATAAATAAAATGGTTAAAAAAAAACACGCACACATCACGCGTGTGCCCTTTAAACAGACAATGTCACCAATTATTTGAAGTACAACCCTTTGTTATTGTACGGAGCAGGGCTGACTGCCGTTAGGGTCTTAACTCTGCTTTAAGCCTCCCCCCCCCCCCCCAAAAGAAATGTGCCGTAATGTCAGCAAATCCTTATTGGTGTGCTTATCCCCCCCACTCGCTGCTCCCTTGGTCCCACCCCCGTGCTGCTCTGTGTTTACAGACGAATATAACAGGATGCCGGTGGACTGGAGCGTCAGGCCTCCCTCCCCCGAGAGCACGACTCCAATGAAGCAATATTTCCTTTCCATTCTGAAAAGAAATATGAAAATAAAAGTGACTGAGCCGTTGATCTTACACATTCGTGACTGCGGTGCCTCATGCTGGGGGGGGGAGGGGGGGGGGTCGGGCTTTTATTTAGTGTCAGGATCGAGAATGTAAGAGGACGCGCCTTCTCCCCCCAGTAAATAACAGCAGCGGCATGCGCTGGGGCCCACGATAGCATCTTATGATAGTGTCGCCATCCCCAAGACTCCGGAGGACCGAAGCAGGCTGAAGGGATCGTGGAGGGCGGAGCCAAACCAAGCGGGCTGAAGGGATCGTGGGCGGAGCCAAACCAAGCGGGCTGAAGGGATCGTGGGCGGAGCCAAACGAAGCAGCTTTGATGAAGTTTTCTTGATGCAACCCAATGAGCTCAAAGGGCTTGATAAGAATACCTCGACAATCTCTGGAGCGGCAAAGACTTGACAATCAATGCTACTGGCCATGGAGAGTATGTGGACCCGCACGGGAAGGGGCAGCGAGGCCGGGGGTGGGGGGAAGGCCCCTGAATTGGCAGGAAGGCTGATGGGACGACATGGAGGACGTGAGGCACACATCATGCCAGAGCAGACGTGATATTTGCCATCGACAGCACGCTTGCCCTGCCGCACAGCATGCTGGGAGATGCAGCCTGCTCTTCGTCGCCGTTGTGCCAGGTACATCCTGGGACCTTCAAGCTGTCCTTTATCAACACAGGGCCAGGTGCCTCGAAGACCAGTACATCAGATGTGTCGTGGGGGGAGGATCGGGGCTCCTTTAAGTCCCGTGTGACAAAAAAAAAAAAAAAACAACCTAGCACATCAAAAGGATGCAGGCCCCCTTTGGCAGACGCAGAATGCTAATGGCGTGGCATCAGAGCAGAACGGCAGCTCTCAGAGCCAAAACAATGGGCGCGGCGGACTGCGGCCGCCTCCGAAATGCTGAAGATGGAGGGCCGCAGCCTCGGACCGAGACAGACTGATGAACTGAGACAGACCAATCGGAGATGCAGCAGAAACATGACGGCTGCAGATCCATTCGGGCCGCTCTGTGCTTAGCCGATTTTTCCTGGTTAAATGTTTCAGGCGGGCGGACCAACTGAGGGACGAGTCCTCCAGCTAGCAACGCTGTCAATTTCACAGGGAAGTCCCAGCCCCCCCCTCCCCCGTGCGTAGGCGGGGATACAGCCACAGCCGCTGCCAAGAACCAGACAGAGCTCCGATTCCCAGCCAGTAATTCACCCTTAGTGTTCCGGCAATTTCCATTTATTCTTTCCAATTATTCTCCTTCTCCTGTGTGAGAGAGGAGCCACTACAGCAAGCGGACGGCTTAAATATAACACGCAGGCAGAGAGGGGGCCCCCCAGGGGCCGAAAGGCAGCACGACCCTCAGAGCGCCAAGCCGCTTCTTGGTTTAATTTCTTGAGGAGATGGCGTGGCGTGGTGGCACCGTCTGCGCTCCTGCTGTGTCTGCTCACATTCTCCACCACTTAGTGACCTTCTAAAACATGGAAGATCAAGTGGGCAGGACAAAAGCACACCGGGAAAAAGCATTAAGATAAACGCTCGCTAGTACAGGGAACATTAGCCAGTCTTATGCCGTTGATTGGGCCCTATTACACCGTAAAGCCGCAGGAGTAAGTGCCGTTCGGTAGTAATGGGGAAGGCAGAGCTTTCAAATCAGTGGTTGTTGCGATTTACCTACTGCTGCCAGTCATCGCCCTATTGGACAAATAAAGTAGCCAATGAAAAGCATGTTCAACCTGTCGGCTGCAGGGGATAAAGTCCCCTGACAGCTCCTCACTACCACCTGGGTGCACTAGCAAGGCAATTCCCACCCTGTCTCCTGTCATGCAGAGAATCAGCAAACGTCACAATCAACAGCCAGCAAAAAAGAGGCAAGTTGGATCCATTCCAGTATAGCCTGAAGCTTTCAAGTAAAGACAAACTTCCGAACAAATGACACAAGCACTCTAAGTCGGTGGTCCTCAACCTTTTTTGCACTGGAACCCAGTTTTTTTCATGCCAGCTCAGCTGTGGTTTAAATTAACACTCTGATCAAGCCTGCGGTGAACTCTGAAATTCACACCAATCAATGCCCGTCGCACAAATCTGATTGGATGTACCAGTGAATTTTAAATTAAGCATCTTTGGTTTGGCTTCTTTGATTGGTTGAGTGTTCGGTAGTTTTACGCTAATCATTTGCAGACCCAAGACCCATTTATAGAGGTTAATTGAAGGATTGGGGCTGGGAGATCTGATCGTGGATCAGAGTAGGAGCTACTGTTTTAAAAAAAAAAAAAACGTACATTTCCACTCTGCCTCGCGTCCCTTTCAGAACTTGCTGTGACCTAAACCTGGGTCGTGACCCATGGGCTGAGAACTGCTACTGTAAAGGAGCTCACATGTGTGTCGCAAACCCTAACATTATTTACACGCAGGGCTCTGATACAGCACAGACTTTATACTTGATTTATTGACTGAAAGCTATAGGAAGGATATATGGACGGATTGATTAAAAGGATAATTAAAGGAAAGAGAATGGAACTTGAAAGAATTGGTAGAGAACACAACAGGTAATTCAAATATACATGTATTTGTTTTTTTTGTTTTTTTTTTTGCTGCAGTAGAGGTCAAGCAAGGATGTAATTATCCCGATTTCGATTAAATGCACCCATGGTTCTTATGCTATGCAAGGCAGACAAGGGCACTGCAAGGGGCGGAGCCGTAAACCAGCTGTCACTGGCACTGCAGTAGTGGGTCTGGGAGCAGTAAATTCTCTTGTAATGAAGGCTCACCTGTGTGAGACGGCCTACTGTTGGTCTTTCACGAGACGGAGATGCAAACTAAAAGCTCTGAGATGGAAAAAAAGTGGGTGGGAGACAAAATCCGTCCATCCATCAATCATCCATCCATCCATCCATCCATCCATCATCCATCCATCCCCAGTCTACACATATTCACAAAAGGCAGTCCAGTTACCGGTTTGCTTGACTGCATGCCACTGGAGACAGGAAAAGCGATACGGAAAATGCCGGTGAGGCCCCCGCCTCGGGAGCCCTCCCTGACTTGTCACAGCTCAGGCGTGGCGTTTATGTAGCGCTTTCAGGAGCGCTTGTTAAATCAGCTCACCATGCAGATCCGCAGGCGGGCTGAAGCGGTGATTTACACACGCCGCAGAAGGCCTTCGCCATCTTCACACCCGCCTCCGTTTCGTCATGCGAGGACCCTGAGGTTCGCTCACCGCCGCAGATGCCAGGCCCCGCCCCATTCAGGGGCTCCGCCTACCAGCCCCTCATCCCCAGCCCATTGTGGCTCTGCCCTTCACCTCCAGATATACCTGTGATCAGAGCCTGGCTTTCTGAGATGGTCTCACTTCATTCAGGATTCACAAGGTCGAGGTAAAATCTGCAGAGCTGGATGCAGAGGAACTGAAATTAAATGATTCTTAAAAAGCAAATCACCTTGGAGCGGACTGTACTCTAAAAAGTCATTAGGTGCCTGATTAGGAAAACTGTTATTGGACAAGCAAGTGATGAATATATGTCTAAAAATACAGAAGACAGGTAAATACCCCACACAGGACACTGTGTACCGTAGAAGATAGAATAAAAATATATAAAAATAAAACTGCACCTCCCACACTTTAACGTCACTTGAGATACACTTCGAACGTGAATCCATCAGGGCTTCAGTAAACATGGATATGTCATAAGTAAGGCTACCTAGAAAAACCCCAATAACCATTTTTAATGGAGCCCGTAAGTTCGAATACCGTCAGGTCTCCGGCAGTAATCGGCGCTTAACTGAAAATCGCCGCATTAAAAGAACTGCGAAACATTTCGGTTAAAACCATCAGTGAGGCAACTAAATAAGGAGAAGCTTTTAATGAGAAGCTTTTAAAAATGGGGAGAGCAGAAATGATGCTCAGTCTGTAGCTTTAAAGAAAAAAAAAAACCGGCCGGCACCCTGATTTGGTAAGTGGACTGTGCAAGGCTGTCAGTGATGTATAACTGAGACCTTGCATTTAATTAAGGTCTCCGCCACTTTTCTGCAAGTAGGCATAATAATTTCAACACCTCAATATCATCTGCTTAATGTGCTATTTTACCATACAGTTAAAGCCGAGCGATAAATCTCCCGTATCGTGCGTGAGACGGACACGAACTGAGCAACGGGGGCGTCGCATTAGCGACCCGGGGGGCGGCGCCCGAAAGCCGGCCCGCCGCGCTCCGCCTTACGCCGCTCTTCTCTGCCTAATGACCTCCCCGACTGCCAGCGCTGTTCATCACCGCCCGTCCGGCAGGGCGCTGATGTATTATGAGAAAATAAACATAAATCAGAAATTAAATTCCGCATATTGTAGCTATATGCTGAAAGAGACGAAGCGAGACTGAAATCAATACCTTATAATAATATTCAATATTTTTCAGTAATAATAATGATCCTATACACATAGTGTATAGGCTGAAACAGTCCATCAATACCTTATAATATCAATGTTTCATAATAATGTGGGCAGCAGTTCAGCAGGTAAGTCGCTGTACCAGTGATCGGAAGGTCGCGCGTTCGAGCCCCGGCCTTGGCAGAATAGTGACATCTGTGGGCCCTTAAACCCCAGCTTATGCCCTTTGGGCATGGAGGGACATGGGGGGTCGCAGCCTGGAGGGTGCAGGAGCGCGTCAGCTGTGAGCGAAAGAGACTCCATCCCAGCTTCGGCACGACAAGATGTCAAAACGCTCAAGAAGGCTCCAAGAATTAAATCTCATCAATATTAATGTGGTGAAAAGGGATCAAAATATATCATTTCTGTGTGTGTGATACATGAAGGAGGCATCATGCATAATACATCGATACTGAAGACTGGATCTGAGGGGGGGAAGAAAAGAAAATTACAAAATACTGTTTCTGCTCGCTGAAGGATTCATACATAAATGTTCTTAAAAAAGGAAAACTTACAATACCTGCCAGGGCAAGCTGTAATTCGTGGTTTAATTAGATTATTCTCCCGCATATTGCATTCATTTTGCTGGCTAAATAATAAAACAGGCATTAAAACGATTGAGGCAGTGGTGCTTTAATACACATTTCAGGGTCTCTTATGATTCACAGTGTAATGTCAGAGCCACGGTAAAACAGTTCATCACAGAACCCATGGGCAAGGCCAGATTAAACGCAGGAGAAGCTACCAGCCAAATTTAACCAAACCCTTCTCCACGTGCTTAAATTAACCGGCCGCAGTTCTGCCTGAATTAATCTCTTTGGGTTCTGTGAGTTATTAGGGTGACAGAAAGTGAGATTTGGCTTCATTGCCTGTCAACAGGGTCCCGGGGCGCAGTGGCATCGAAGCCCGCAGACGGCAAGAAAGGCTAAATGCTAAAGGGTTCTGGGATACTGTAGAAATTAGAAATATTTTCTAGACGTCACATGAATACAACACATCCTCTGAACCACGAAAACGTCTCATCAGGTCCTGCTGAAGGAATGAAATATTTCATGACAGCTCCCCTGCTTCGATTACGCTTAACTGACAAATCCGAAGCAAATTAAAACAGGAGTTCCGTTCCTGCAGCTGGGTGGCTTACTAGAGCAAATCCCCACTCAACCCTGCTCAAGGGTACAACAGAAAGACCCAGAGGACGTGAGTCCACGACTTCCAGGTCACCATCTGCTGCCAAAAATAAAGACTTTCCTGAAATAGCCAGGGGGGCAGGTCCACGCTGCATTTTTCATACCACACACAGGTGACAACAGTTTCACCAAGAGAATCAAACGTGTGTTTGCAGCAGGTTAAAATGTTTAAGGTGCAATATATTCATTTAGTGGAAATGCACTTCTTAACTCTTCTGTCAACCTTCAAAGAAAGAGAATGCTTTTAATAGTCCCTCTTGCAACAGGGTATGTTGAATTATATGAAGCGATGTATTTTCAGATGAGACGTATAATCTTTCAGAAGGTTTGGCCATTTGATGTGAACCGACTCCTTTTCTATAATACAATAACTTTGCAGTACATTCAGTGTGAAGTAGCTAATCTTTGGTATTTTAATACATTTAACTCCAATTCAAGGTATACAACCATTAATTCTGAAAATAGCTGGTACAAACATAAGTATTAAATAAAATAATAGTGATCGATTCAAACAGGCATGCAAGAATTTCCTATTTCAGGCAGAAAGTAGGTTTGTGTTATGAACTTCAGGGACAGGTACAACGTTCCAGCACCCTGGTGATGAGGGGGGCATTTACCTGACTACATCTTTGAGACGCAACACCTGATTGGTGGCTTTAATGCAGCTGCCAGCTGAGAAAAGCTCCAGGGCCCCTTTGGGTGTATTGGCTCCATTGCTTGCCCCCCAAGTTAAACACAGAGCCTTAGAATCAGCAAAGCTACAGATGGGAATCACACAAACCGCTAAGACATTGGATGTAAGAGCAAAAACAACTCAGAGACAGAACTGAAATAAATGAGCATGGAAAAGATAGTGTGAGCACTCTTCAAACATTCATAACACCACGAGGTGTCCAGGCAGCCATCTTTACACCATGACAATGCCACAGGCAGCCAACTTTACACCGTGACAATGCCACAGGCAGCCAACTTTACACCGTGACAATGCCACAGGCAGCCATCTTTACACCGTGA
>JAODKF010000068.1:34178016-34202173 GCA_026779585.1 Mormyrus proboscirostris | reverse complement strand
TTTTAAAAAAAAAAAAAAAAAAAAAAAAAAACCGACCGCAGATGGCTTGAAGTATCACATTACGATTTATATATATACATAAAAAACCGTCAACAAATGGCATGGATTCACCAACTCTGAGTTACGAACAAACTTAAAATGCCTCCCAATGACTGCGCCACAGAAACGCCGGGGTGATCAAGCTGGTCTAGATAGAGACTGCCACGACAGACCGGCTCGTGGGTTTAGAGACTGCAAAAGAATCGGAGGCGGGGGTGCCAGAGCCTTATTACAAACTTAACTCCTTGTTTCCTTGTAATTATGACGGCCAGACACGCAAGATAAAGCGATCAGAGCGCCATCTGCGAGGGGGTTTGCCCAGGTCGCAAAGGCGTATGCGCATGTGTGTCAGCTCGGGTTATGTGGTCATAACCCGACCAAGCAGCGTCCGTACGCAGAAAATGCATTTGCGTACCGAATCGGCTTCTTTAGTTTGAAACCATAGTTTCACTTAGGTTTTTAAGGTAATGGTTTTAGTGTACCGGTTTTTGGTGAAGTATCTCGATTCCTTTTCCTCTTAGGGTTGGACAACCTAGTCTTTTCTCAAGATTTAAAATAACTACGCAAGCTTAAGATGAATAACAACTACTGCCCGTTTTGATTAATCTGCAAATATTTTTATAGAGAAAATATCAATTCTGAATACATATTTAATTATAATAGAAAAGGAGTACCTGACCTTGAAACCAGCCCTTGTGACCTAACCCGGTAAATGCATTTAAATGTACTTGAAACATGCTGCCTTTGTCAGAGGCGAATTGACAGGACAGGCTGCATATGCAATGGGGCCCGGAGCTGGGAGAGAGTTACAGTGGGGAGGCCGATTACATAATGAATTGTAACAAATCAACCTTATCTGTGAATTCTGTTTTTCACCAAAGTGAACAATAAAGGTCTTGTGTTTAAACTCTCTTTGTTAATATTGTAAATTTACACGTCACAGTAAAATAAAGGAAATAAGTCTTATCTTGCCTGCGGAGGGGGAGTTGGGCGGGTGGGGGCAGATACCCTAGAATGTACAAAGCCTCTGGGCTGTGTTACCGCCAGTATGAAATTCACGTCAAACATTCAGGTGTTCTTGCACCCCCAGACAAATAGGGGGTGCCGCAGTTTATGGTGCACAGCAACACTGGGGTCCCACAGCACATCCTCCCTGAGAGGTTTCCTCTTGACCATCGTACCACTCTGCCAGATACCGCTTGCGCACCTAATCTCGCTCTGTTTGATGCCACAGATGAGTTGTGAGTTCGCGATTGCTGCCACACACTCTCCTTTAATGGAGACACGTCCTCCCAAGCTGAATGCACCTTGCGGCATTTTATCACACCACACACTTGTGATTTGCATAGCCGTCATCGCCGTGTAAAGCAGGCCGATTACATAAACACCAGTACTGACAGACAGTTAGCACCCCTGACAGTTAGCACCCCTGACAGCACCCCTGACAGTTAGCACGCTCGTGATGCACCTGTCAGACCCATGTATCATTTGCATGCTTCTGTAAGACTCTCGCAGGACTCTGTGTAGAGGTTTTCAAGCTTTCAGTAGCTACTCACTCTAAGTTGGGCAAGGTCATAGATTTGGCTACGGACAGTAGGGCTGTGTCTCTACCACTACTGTGGGAGTACGCCGTGTGTTTAGGGGGGCGGGGGGGTCACCTTTGAAGTTGGATACCATGCAGTGAATGCTCCATTTTTAAAAATCAGCTCTGCGTGCTGCATACCTGAAAAGATCTGTCTGGGAATGCGGTGTCCGCATCACGATGCGGTCGTAAGAAACACGGGCAGCGAGGCATGCGGCTGCGAACCTCCATCACCTGCGTCTAAAGCCCAACTTCTATCCGACTGGGATTCTGGTTATTGAAATAAGCCAAAGAGGCCGAAGACGAGAAAACTCTGCGGGCAGCCTCACTGTGAGAGTGATAGCATCCTACGGAGAAGCGGCGGATTGGAGCAGGGGGCTTATCAAACTCCGCCACGGGGGGGGCGGGTGCAGGTGGGGGGGCATTTTCCTCGTCATGGCCCCTCAGCGACCAGAAACGACCCCCAGTTTGGCCTGTGGGACCAATCCGGCACCCCCCTGTCGTATGTCCTATTGCTGTGGGGGGGGCATAAAAACAGAGATACTCAGCTTCGCTGATCGTTACAGTCAGAGCTCAGGTTTGGTGGTGGGGGGGGGGGACCCCCCCGCACTGTAAGATGTGCCTCTGTACCTCTGCAATGTTACACAGTAATGTTGAGCCCGTTTGGTGTCTGCCTGCCCCCCAGCTGCCCGTCACGGCTGCCTGGGCGCCCGGTGGTGAGTGTGCAGACGTGCCCGTTAGTGCCCACTGCATAGCAGAGCTGCGTGCCCGCCGGCCACAGGTGACTCTTATTCCCTCTCTGGGTTGCAGGGATAATTGGGCCTGCGGCAGGAGGGACCCAGAGCAGCTCTAGGGAGAGCATGTGCGGCCAGCAGTGGCAGAAGGTTCTAGATGTCGTGTGCAGAGAGACACCGACCGCTTCGCATTTAAAACCTCTCCAATCTCTCACAGCACGAGCCTTGGTTCGGTTTCACGAAATCAGCAAAAATCATCAATCGCAAGTATCTGTTTTCTTATACCGCGGGGATGCACCGGCGATTCCCGGGAAGTCCGATCTCTTATTTCACGGCGCCAAGCGTGATGCCGATCTGGAGTGTAACGGCAGCAGTGACATATTAATAACAGAATTCAGCAGGTGCGACAATTTAATAAAGATGCTGGGCGAGCGTGCCGCGCTTATCAATGGTGAAGACACGGTAAGTGACGCGGCGTTGGCTGAGCAGCACCGAGGAAAACGCGCTGGCTTCTTTATGGCGGTGCGCGCGGAGCTTAGCCCCACGGGCGTCTGGCCGCAGGCCGGGACGGCTCACGGTGCACCTCGCTCTGTCCAGTTCAGTTTGCTAATACGGCCTGCCTTTGGAAATTAGGCCGCTGTGCCTTGGGTGACATGGTACCACCCACTGGGGGGGGGAGGAGGGGGGGTTAACAGTTTTGGTGCTCAGCTTGGTAAAGGGCCTTTCAGGAGTAACATTCATAAACATTTCTGGATGTTTAGTCATGGATATTAGCTTGTTTCGGTCAAATGAAAGGGTTTGGAGTTTCTGTTAAGGGGACCAGGCCAGACTGGACATCCTGCTGGGGTCAGCCCCCAATGTGCTTTATTTCTAATGTTATTATGACTGTTTGAAGAGTTTTAATGGGATCCAAATAATGCCAGTTGTCTGTGGGCAATTCCCATTTTTGTGAATGAGGCACCGTTAATTGCTTTTAGACACTTCAAAATGAAGAGCGATGAGGGCTTTTCGCTGATGAGCCCAAACCAATTTGTATGGTAATGAATAGCTTTTTCCCAGTATCAAAAACGCTGAAACATGGCTCTGCGCTTTTTCTTCTGATAACTTGCAGATGACGGTCGGGATGTGGGAGACGGA
Source organism: Mormyrus proboscirostris (assembly GCA_026779585.1). Taxonomy (NCBI): domain Eukaryota; kingdom Metazoa; phylum Chordata; class Actinopteri; order Osteoglossiformes; family Mormyridae; genus Mormyrus; species Mormyrus proboscirostris. The sequence goes on along the minus strand of JAODKF010000068.1, from coordinate 34,198,681 downwards.
ATTGCAGAATTGCCTGCTCAGCAGCTCAGGGTTCGTAGGGATCCACACAAAGCCCCAGCCTGCAGAGGGCGCCGTGTAGACAAGACCCCCACATTTACTGCCAGGCCTGCTGTGCCAGAAAGGCTTGTTGTCAACTTCTAGCTAGGAACCCGAGGTCAGCGGCTGGGCACTACAGGCCACTGACTATGAATCCTATTTAACTGCTAGGATTTTCCAGAAGGGACTGTCTGTTGTATCGTTAGACAGCCAATTATGTGAATTTCTACAGCAAACTGTCAAAGCATTGATGTGTTACATAAGCACCTCTATCTATCTATCTATCTATCTATCTGTGTTTATGGGACATGCCAGTGAGGGAAGGGCATTGATAAGGGTTACCATCTGTGAATCATAGTCTAACCCAATGGGAACCAAGATGATGAGCAGAGTTAATCCAATCTTCCCGATGCCTTTGCTGCGTGTGCCCCATCAGTTGGAAGGTGGTAATTCTGCTGCAGGAGATCATGTGGCTGGCCCGTTTGCCTCTGCGACACGGTACCCTGGTCATGTGACACCAGCATTAAGAGGGCTTGATAGGTGATGTGACAAGGGCCGTGATTTTTAGCAGGTACTAAATCAGGCTGCACTGACAAAATGTATAAACCAGATTTTGGAAACAATGGATTTTGTCATGAATATGGACACAGCCCCCTGTTTTATGTGACGCCTCCACCCCCTACTGGTCATCCAGCAGTTTGCGATTCTTGCGGGTGTTGATGTGTGGGGCCACATCCTGCCACTGTCGCACCCCCCTCCCCCCTGAGTTGGACCTCGTCCTGCCTGAGGCGGCCTTCAGGCATCAGCCCCCAGCTTTGATGAAGACAAATGTGCAAACGTTAGCAGGGGCTGCTTTGTGAAGAGCAATGGAAGCCCCGCTGAGCTCAATGGAGCCGCTCCGGGCCCCGGGCCCCGGGCCCCAGGCCCCGGCCCCCTCGTTCCCACATCGCATTTCCCATATGGGACTCACATGTTCACGTATATAAACGCCTTATTCAGCCTAACCTCTCTGCACTTGGAAAACCATGATAAAAAAAACATGGATTTTGTGATGCTAATTACTTTACTGATCTGCAAAGCACACATATCTTTTTAAATACTGTACTCTTTTGGATATAATACGCTTACAGGAAATCTCCAGATACAATACAGTGATAATGTGAATAAGCCCAGTCTTTCCATGTTCCTTGGTTTAGAGACTGATTCCGTTCAGAAAAATGAGGTCGTTCCTCATGCACATTGCCGGCTTGAAGAACGCTTTTCCCGCGGTCGTGTCGGCATGAAGGTGAGGCTAGTCCGTCCCAGTAACCCGGGCGTTGTTGATGTTACTTCCTCCCCAAGGAGGACAAGGAGGAGGCCTTGGCTCACTGTATTTTTGACGGCCATTTTTAATGACACAAAGGTTATTAATCTCTTACGTCAAAGCAGACCTCAATATGACATAATACTTTTTCATTCCTAAAGGGAAATTCCTTAAAGCACTGGAACATTAACCCAGCCTACGGGCTGCTTTTTCACACTCCCTTAACAGATAAAGCCTACAGGCCTGACTTATCTGTTTGCCATTTAAAGACATGCATACATTCAGTATGTACTACACAATGGCCGAGTAGTAGGGTTGTAACGTAATTCCGTATGTACCTTGCAAGTTTGTGATTTTGGACGCACCAAATATATATTTGTAATGATAGTACCTGAAGAATGAGCGTGCAATGGTTCGCACGCTGAAAATGCAGATTACTAAAGGATTAGTTCCAGACATGGGTGCTCATCTGGAAATTTGTGTTGTAACTACGCGTGTTATTCATAAAAACAGCGCTTAACTCGGGCAGCAAAAATAACGCATCATCTGCATCTCCGCCTCGGACGGCGTAATTAACGCTATTCAAGTGTAACGAACTGGCTGTCGCAGAAACGACGATGTTCACTTGTTCACTATTAGGCCCATTATAAAGCCAACAGCCTGGGTAGAAGCATGCTACGCAAAAAAAAACACGTCTGATGTCAGCAGAGGAAAGCGTGTTCGGTTAGGAGAGAAGAATGAGGATCCTCTTCTCACCTAGATGCCATGTGAAATGAAGTCAGCGCCCTAATTGTCAGTCTGTATCTGGGGTCTCAAAGCAGATAATCCAGAAGCTACTCGCCAGGTTCTCAGCTCACGCAGTTTTTTTTTTTTTTTTTACCCAAAAGAGAAAAAAATTAAATAAAAACGATACAACAGCCAACCTTAAAAGCTGCCCACCAGAGGGAGGGTTGATGACAGTAAAATTTGTTGACCGGGGGGGTAGAGTTTGACAAATTTTACTGCTGATTAACAGAATGATGCTGCATTACATTCAATATCCTCTGTAAAATGACTGATCGATCGGCTAACGGTATTTATTGATGATTAAAAATCACGTTACAGGCTGAATAAAACCTGTACTTTGAGACCCCTACTTCAAGATAACTCTGCCCAAATGAATCAGGATCCTCATCGCAGGTCACAGGTTATGTAAGACACGGGTTTATGTTTCATGAATCCAAAAACTCATCAGCCTAAAGTTACGCAATGGAGATACTTCACCGGTTTAGGTAACACCACTGATAAAAACATATGAAATTTACAAACGAGAGGAGGCCATTCGGCCCATCAAGCTCGTTTGGAGAGAACTTAACTAATAGATCAGGGTTGTTAAAATCTTATCTAGCTCAGATTTAAAGGAACCCAGGGTTTTAACTTCCGCTACACTAACAGGAAGACTATTCCATACTCTAACTACACGCTGTGTAAAGAAATGTTTTCTCAAATCCAGTTTAAAATGTTCTCTCACTAATTTCCGCTATGATCACGAGTTCTTGTATCTGAACTAATATTGCAGTAACTACTTGGTTGAAAAGCATCCAGACCTGTTAGAATCTTATAGACCTGGATCATGTTCCCCCTTAGTCTCCTTTGCTCGAGGCTAAACCGATTCAGCTCAGCTAACCTTTCCTCGTAAGACATTCCTCTAAGACCAGGAATCATTCTCGTAGCCCTCCGTTGCACCTTTTCCAGGGCAGCAATGTCCTTTTTAAGGTATAGTGACCAAACCTGCACATAATATTCTAGGTGAGGTCTCACCAAGGAATTGTATAATCTTAGCATCACCCCCCTTGACTTAAACTCCACACACTCAGAGATGTAACCCAACATCCTTTTGGCCTATTGCTTCCCGACACTGGTGAGAGTGGGACATACTGTAGAAGCATCACCATACACACCAAGGTCTTTCTCATAATCGGCTACCAACTGAACAATGGCTGTCAGCCATCGGCCATAGGCTGGGAAGAGCCTTATGTTTTATATGACAGGTGATGGAGACCAAAGCAACAAACAAGTAAAGAAGGTAAATGAACAGAGAGACGCAGGGGAGCTCAGGTCTTGCTTTAGGAGAAGTATTAGGGCCATTAGCCACTAGGCAGGCTGGGTTGGGCAGATGGCTTTATCTCCTCCTGTGAAGGACCGGGCAATGCCTACCTAACTGGCATAGGATGATGTCTACAGTGAAACACCATGATAGACATTGTGGGGGGGGGGGTTGTCTTGTATAAGCACTATAAATTTTTATACAGTTTCTTTTACACTTTAAACAAATAAATTCATTAAGTACTTAATAGCTATTAATTGATTTCCATGTTTCTTTATTCATGGCTGTGTTCTTAGGTAAAATTGTGAGCAAGCCCCTTCCCTTGGCTGAGAAGCAGCCCCACACATGAATGGTCTCAGGGTGCTTTACTGTTCTCATGACATGGGACTGATGGCAGCGCTCACCTTTTCTCCTCTGGACAGTCTTTTTTCCAGATGCCCCAAACAATCGGAAAGGGGATTCATCAGAGAGAATGACTTTACCCCAGTCCTCAGCAGTCCAATCCCTGTACTTTCTGCAGAATGTCAGTCTGTCCCTGATGTTTCTCTTGGAGAGAAGTGGCTTCTTTGCTGTCCTTCTTGACACCAGGCCATCCTCCAAAAGTCCTCGCCTCACTGGGCGTGCAGATGCAGTCACACCTGCCTGCTGCCATTCCTGAGCTCTGCACTGATGGTGCCCTGATCCTGCAGCTGAATCAACTTCAGGTGCAATCTTACTAGCAGCAATATCCTTGCCTGTGAAGCCCTCTTTGTGCAAAGAAATGATGACTATACATGTTTCCTTGCAGGTAACCATGGTTAACAAATAAGGAACAATGATTTCAGGCACCACCCTCCTTTTAAAGCATCCAGTCTGCTGTTCTTACTCAATCAGCATGACAGATTGACCTCCAGCCTTGTTCTCCTCAGCCTTCTCACCTGTGTTAACAAGAGAATCACTGAACTGATGTGGCTGAAATGCACTGGAAATGGCTGCTTTGGAATTAAGTTCATTTTCATGGCAGAGAGGGACTTTTGCATTTAATTGCAATTCATCTGGTCACTCTTCATAACATTCTGGAGTTTGTGCGAATTGCCATCATACGAACTGAGGCAGCAGACTTTGTGAAAATTAATATGTGTCATTCTCAAAACTTTTGGCCACGGCTGTATTCTATTAATTGAGAATTAACATTACCAATGTAAAGCAATCAAAAACTAAATTAAAATAACCTTTTGTTTTTAAAGCCATGTTTTTCAAATATTCTTCTGACACTCAAGCACTCATGGCTGCAGTGCCTGACTGTTGATCACTGTAGAGTACAGTTTCCATACACTGCATTCTGCTGTGCCTCGTGCTGACTTTGTGAACGAAATTTACAGTTGAGAATTCGAACAGCACCACAAAATGGCCGATTCACTATAAAGTTTAAATGACTTTACCTAGATTCTATGCTACTTCTACATTAATAGTGTAGTAGTATAGTATATATAGTAGTATAGTGTATAGTACAGTAGCTTTTAGCCAGTAGTTTTACTGATTAACTTACACACTTTTCTGCATTTAACTGAATATGCACAACTAAGAGGACAGAGTGCCAGACGTACCAATGTAATGAATGTGAATATTAAGCCTCTGTTCCACGCAGCCATCCAGTAAAATTCGTAGTTTTTGCATACGCTGCGGTCCTGCGGGCAGACGGCTAATCGGATTAGTGAGACTCGCATTTCTCAGCCGCTTTAATTAGTGTTGCAGGCAGCTCTGCGCGGCTGCGCTCCCGCAGGTGTTTTTCAGCACAGGTGTGGTGGTATCGGCGGGGTCCCTCGGCACTTTTGCCAGCCGTGATCCTTTCTGGGGACAATGAGAGATGGCGATGACATGGTGACGATGACGACGGCGCGGTCCGCCACCTGCTTCCTGCCACGGCACGTCACTCCATGTAAGAGCGAATAACCTGTCAGTCTTCTAGACCTTTTCGTGAGGCTTTCCAACAGCAAGCTCGGCTTTTCCGACCCGACGTGCCGCCATATTTGCAAACGTCAGCCAGGACCACATGGGTGGGGGGCTGGGGGTTAATAGCAGGTAAGAAAGGAAAACAGGAAATGGCGACTGTTAATGTTGTGGTGGTGTTAATTTAGGGGTAAGAAAAGGTGATAGAGAGAGGGAAAAATCACCAAGGCGACATGTTGAAGTGGCCGTCTACGTGATCCTGAGGAGCACGTTGCTCAGTCCTTCATCCAGGAGCAAATATACCTTTTCAGGGGCCCTAGGCCAAGCTTTGGGAGGCCCCCCCACCAGGAAAACTGATGATCACTTCCTCTTCATTTGCGGCCCCTAGGCAGGCGCCCTGCCCCCCGCCCCCCGCCCGTTCAGGAACGTCAGGATAAAAGCAGCGATGTTTCCAGAGCTGCCATTGACACCCACCCCCATAAAAATAAGACGACGCTAAAGTCTTTGGTCACATGAACAGAAACGCGCATGGGCGGGTGGCGGCGAGGCGCGACACAGGCTTGCGACGCAGACAGAACCAGAGGCTCTTGTAACAGTCAGTAATCTGCCAGGACCAAATAGACGTAATATCCCACAGCATTCCACCGCTACAAGGAACGCTCTTTAGCCCAGACACATTTAGGTAAATCAGTTTGGACTGCTGGTGGTGCCTTCAGAGGGACTGCGTTCGGCTCTGGCTGGTTCCACGGTCCCCTGTGAGATTGTACTGTTTCGAAGAGTTTGGGGAGCCATTCCAGCCAATCAGAACGATTATGTAGTGCATGAAGGACCCCCCTACACCAGGTGTGAGTTTGCGTCTCCCCACGGGGAGCACGGTGGGAGGAAACCACTGCAGTGAAAAACAGAGAGGCGGCACAGACCCAGACAGCGGCTGAATACCTGCTGCCTGGTGGTATGTAATGGGGTAAAATTGGGTTTATTGATCTGTTGTGTGTGGCTTGTTCAGAAAGACATGAGGATCAAACAGACCAGGGATTTTATTTCTGTGTAACGAGGGATTTGGTGTGTGCGTGTGTGTGGGTTATGCATTACAATGTGGGGACCAAATATACCCACAATGCGCTAAAAACCCATTATTTTAACGCTGTGGGGACCACCTTTCCAGTACATTTTATAAAAAATCTGTGACTGCAATCAAAAAACTAAAAATGAAGTCTTGTATTTTGTTTGGTTACTGGTGGTTAAGGTTCAGGCTGGGTGGGGGTCAGTAACCGAGGTTGACAGGGTAACTTCCAGCCCTTGAACGCTGATCCCACCCCAACCGGCGTGACCCCCCCACCTCCCGCGATCCTGCAGTCCCTGTGCCCCGCCTCTCGCTCGCTGCTCTGGGGTGACTCACTCACTCTCCCGGCCCCTGCCGCGATGTGGGAGCGGCCCGTACCCCCCCAGCTCTAAAGACGCAGTGCAACCAGACTGACGGCTGGCTGAGAAGGGAGAACGAACCCCCCCCCCAGCGTAAGCCACACATGATGATCAAGGTAATATGTACGGAACAAGGAGGGAGAGACCTGGTGTGGCGATGACAGTATGGCGGGGTGGGGGGGGGATGCAGATCTTCGAGGGGAATTGCTCAACCACGTCCGCAGCAGGTCACACTTCAGTGCCAGCTCATTAGCCCCCGGCACGGGTTACGTAACGATGACAGACACACACATTTATTCTGGCTATTTTTATACACATCGCCCTTCCCAACACATGTGCCCCACGGCGAACTAGCAGGGATTACACAAGAACGACATGGCTGTGTAATAAGGTGCCACCATGTCGGCACGTCAATCTGGTGGAAAATCATTTCCACTGAGGGGCATTCGTGGACAGTGGCACGTAAGCCTAGATCGAATAGGCCTTTGAGTCGAGATGCTTAGAAAATGAGGGTGAAAAATGCACCAAAGTATGAGCAGTCCATCCAGAACTTCACGGAGGATGATGTTCTCAGGTTTTGTGGCATAAACCCGATATACAGACCTACGGAGTCTTTCGAGAAGCGGATGAGTCAGTCCTCACTGTGGTGTCAGCCAGCAGATGAACGTGTGTGTGGTCTGCAGTGCTCATTTCTCACGTTGAGGGCTTCTGGTGCTTCTCTCCTGCTGGGGGTGTGTCCTTCTGGCATGGTTTAGGTCCACTTGGCCCAGTAGAGGGCAAGTCAAAAGGCGATAACACAAAGGCAATCAGAGTGATCGCACGGATCCCTGTGGTGGAGTTTAGATAATGTTTCACTGCTCAACGAGAGCTCACTTCAGGTCATTATTGCTCACCCAGAGTGAGGTCCATATCTTCATCACTCTGCATGAGGTAATGTCTTCATAACAAAATAGGTGGTTACACGTCTTCACTTTCTATGATTTCATAGGTCTCCATCCCTCACTGTGAGGTTATAGGTCATCATAACTCATTATGAAGTCGCAGGTCTTCATCACTCTCCATAAATTCACAGGTCATAATCCCTCACTGTAAGGTCACAGGTCTTCATTATTCACAGTAATGTCATAGGTAATCTTCACTATCCATGAATTCACAGGTCTTCATCAATGTACATGCATTTACAGGTCTTCATCACTCACTGTAATGTCACAGGTCTTCATTGCTCTCCATGAATTCACAGGACTTGATCACTCAATGATCTTGATCCCTCACAGTCTCACAACTCTCATTCTCATTGTGATTCTAGACAGTTTTGTAGCTGCTGGTCTGTTTATCCCCCTTTGTCTGGAGATAAAATACAAGCCCTACAGAAACACCGGCCTAAAATATATCTGATCACACCAAGATCCACCTAATAAAGCCTTGGTGGGCAGCTTAACCACAGCAAAAAGGAGTTTAAAAAAGAACTGAAATAGATGCAAGTAAGACACTACAGGCAATAAAACACAACAAAAGCAACATATCCTGATTTTAAAACTGGCTTAAATTCGAGGGTGAAACAAAGGCCAAGCTTGAATATTGACTAAGTGGAAATCAGGTCATTACCTTGAATAATGAAACACCACAGGCTCCGAAGGTAAGCTGATTATAGTGACTTTTGCTCACCTTGGGCTGGTCTTTCTGCAACAAGGGCAATATCCAATTAGAGCAGGTGGCCCGGGCTCCTGCCCAGGGGGTCAGAGGTCAGGGGTCAGAGAGGTGAAGCAGCAGCGTGGGGGAGAGTACAAAGAACTCCGACAGGTGAAAAATCATCACGGTGACAGCACTGTGGTTATAAACTGCAGCCTTATTGGAGGCGGCTTCCTCACTGCGCCCTTATTGGAGGCAGCCTCCTCTCTGTGGTCTTCTCAGAGGTGGCCTCCTCACTGTGGTCTTCTCAAAGGTGGCCTCCTCACTGCGGCCTTATTGGAGGCGGCCTCCTCTCTGTGGTCTTCTCAGAGGTGGCCTCCTCACTGTGGGCTTCTCAAAGGTGGCCTCCTCACTGCGCCCTTATTGGAGGCAGCCTCCTCTCTGTGGTCTTCTCAGAGGTGGCCTCCTCACTGTGGGCTTCTCAAAGGTGGCCTCCTCACTGTGGGCTTCTCAAAGGTGGCCTCCTCACTGTGGGCTTCTCAGAGGTGGCCTCCTCACTGTGGTCTTCTCAGAGGTGGCCTCCTCACTGTGGTCTTCTCAGAGGTGGCCTCCTCACTGTGGGCTTCTCAGAGGTGGCCTCCTCACTGTGGGCTTCTCGTAAGTGACCTCCTCACTCCATGGGTGGCTGGGGCTCTCCTAGTCTCACAGGGAGCTAAATTAGGACAGACTTAGCGGTACAGCTGGGCCAATGGATGATGCCATCATCCATTCCTTATGGCTGACAGAAATAATCAGCCAGCCAAAATCGCCCCCCCCCCCCCCACCATCCCCACCAACACTCCCAGTGTCTCTGCTATGCCAAAAGAAAAAGATTATTTTTAAATCTACCTGTTTTGCACCTGCTTCAGTAAATCAGGGGGTGGGTCTTTATTTGTAAGGATTAAAACTGCTATGGCAGTCTTAAACAAATATTTACACATTATTATACTGATGTGGATAAAACTCTGAATTTCCATTTTACATTCACACAAGCTCAATTAACACAATTTTAAAAGTCAAGATTTTATTGCACAATAAAGTGTAAAACTTTTTTTATTTTATTAAATCTTACAGAAACTAAACAAAACAACTAAATTTGCCTGGTTGAATTTGAATAGGCTCCACCTTTTGACTGCCTAAGCGCATTCACTGACGTACTCAAAATAGCAGGCTTAGGTGCTGAAGTACAATGTGAGACTCACAGCAAACTGTGCGCAGGAAAAGTGAGGGAAGAGCAGGCGAGTAGGGAGGACGGGCGGTGAACGGGCTCAAATGTGCGAAAAATAGCAATAGTAATAAATTAATAGTAATTAAGTACTTAATGAATTTATGAATAGTCATTTAAAAAGTGCAAAAGAAACTATATAAAAAATTTATAGTGCCTTTACAAGATGAACCCGCCCCCACGTCCTTTGCGATGTTTCACTGTAGCGGCATTTTCCTGTGGCAATGTTTCAAAGGACTGACGTGTTATAGTACGCACTGTTCACTGTAGCAGTGTTTCACTGTTGTGAAATTTCACTGTCACGATGTTTCACTGTTGTGAAATTTCACTGTCACGATGTTTCACTGTAGCAATGTTTTACTATTGTGATGTTTCACTGTAGCAATGTTTTACTGTTGCGATGTGTCTCTGTTGTGATGTTTCACTGTAGCAATGTTTTTCTGTTGTGATGTTTCACTGTAGCGATGCTTTAGTGTTGTGATGTTTCACTGTGTTGATGTTTTAGTGATGCAATGTTTCACTCGAAATATCAGCATATACCAATTAGGTCAGCATTACCCAGCCCTACTCTACAGTCACAAACAATGTGATTGTTTGCCTAACTGATACTTTTGTCCAAATCCATTGACACTTCCCCTTATTATTCAATATCTTTTAAATAGAATATTTCAGGATAAGGACCCCTCAAGGGTATAACAGCAATGCCGGTGCTTCATGTCAGTTCTGCCCTCATCGCTCTATAGCCAATTGCATCCGCATTCTCACTTTGATCCCCATGTTATACCTCAAGTGGCTGATGAGGACATCGATGGGCAAATTCATTCCATCAGCTTCCACTGTTTATTTTTGGTCAGAACGATTCTTTTTCATCGTCCGGGTGCCACATCTGACCAGCTTGACTTCCTGCCAGGCAGGCCTTCCATATCCCCGGGCCCCGGGTCCCGCAAACACACGACCCCAAAAGTCTTGGCTCTCCCAAGGGGACTGTCCTATAAGCCTCTATGGACCGCCCATGTCTTTCTCTCTGGGGCGGGTTCTGGAGCATTGCCCTGTCAGATGCCATTACACAGCTGGAACAGAACGTGTGGCACATTACACAGTTACGTAACAGCCCAGTTTCACCTGTCAGCCCCGTGATATACACACCAGCCTTCTAGCCCAGATCAATGAACCATGATACCGTTTGTGTTAAGTGACACTCTCAATGGCCGTGCACCGGAAAATGAGTCTGCAAAAGGAATTAAGCCCATAATATGTTTGCTTTATGTGCTTTGGGTTCACAGGTATAAGGTCCTAGACTCATTTACATAAACTTTCCTTCAAAATTCCCAATTCATTTGTTAACTAAAAAGCTATTAAATCATGCAAATGAGAGCAGAACATGATCTAATAAACAGAATAAGATGGGGGGGGGGGGGTTATCTGAGTTATTATAAGCATTGATGCACATAACAGGAGGCCACGGCGTGAACGATAAGACAGCGCCAGGCTGAGGGCGGGCAGCCGTGCAGCGCCTGCCCTGCTCACCATGAGGGGCGTGTCTATGCAGTGAGCCACACCCCCTCACTCGGTACAATACCCCCTGCGGTGATGAGCTAGGAAACCCCGACAGCCCTGTGAATATCTTGGAATGAATTACTGGCAGATTCCTTTTCGGTGAACGAGGATGCGCTGTTAACAACTCAAGATGAGTGCGGATTGAACCGTAAAGTTGCCCTCCTGGCAGACAGTCCCACAGAGTCATAATGGGCCCCCTGTTCGGCTCAGCCTCACTCTGGGTAATTAAAAAGCCTGCCTCCATCTCGTTCACAAAGAGGGCCGGCCAATTTGAAGCTGGGCATGGTGGAAGGGAAGGGATACTTCTCAGGTGAATAAAAGGCAAGTTGGTCACTGAAAAGGATTTTATTGGCTGGTGGGTTGGGCCTCGTTAAAATTTCTGATCGCCAAAGCAGTTTTTCCATTATTCCTTGTCGACGGTGAAAATTGCCTACCTGTGCAAGCTGGACTTGACTCGAAATAAAAGACTTGATTTGAGAAGTTGCTACCCCCCCTGAAATACCTGTTTCTTTCTGCAGATTCAATTATGCTGGTGAAAGGAGCCTGTACCCAGTCAGTGATAAACCCCGTGAATCACCCTCAGCTGACTTATCTCCATGAAAGCTGCTAGCTTCGAAATTAATGCCGGCATGCAGTAATTGCCAATCCCTCAGCAAAGCATCCCAGGATGTAGAGTCAAGTTTTTCAGTAAGTTTTGTCAAAGATCCCAGAAAGAATTTCCTCCACTCGTAACATTTGGTTTATACGACATTTAGATGTGGCTCTAAAATATGGGAAAAGTGCACATTTGATTCTTTGATTTAGAGTTTCTTTAGGTTAAGATAGAAACAGCTTAGTCAATGGCACTGTTAATTGGCCGGTTTATAGCTCAGCAGGTTTCAAATGGGTGGGTTTGAGTCCTGTGATTGCACCAGTGATCGTACCAGACATGGGCCCTTGAGTGAGGCCCTTGAGTCTGGCCGATGCTTCTCTCTGACCGCAATGGGCCCTTGAGTCTGGCCGATGCTTCTCTCTGATCTCAAGCTGTGCTGTGGACAAAAATATCTGGCAAATAAACATGAAGGTGAACAAGCAAACAGGAACATAACACAAGGAGCAGGCCTGTGACGCCCAATGTGGAGAAAGAGTCTTTCTTACAGTGATGGGCTCTTTGTCTCTGTTGGGTTTAATATCGCTGAGGTTTCATGCTTCTCATTTATTTTGTTATTTTTATCCTGCTGACCATGTTTGTAGCCCAAGCTAAACGGTTGCTTTTCCTTTAGCTTGCCCAGGCTAATTAACACGCCTCATTTTTAAGGTACATGTGCTAATGAGCTGATTAGAATGCAAAGGCGTTGAGCACATAATATGCGGCAATTAGTTCCCTATTAATGAGGGTTTTCGCTTCCTTGGCCTCACCTGCTATGGTGGGATGGAAAAGGAAAACAACAATTACTGATGCTTGCTGAGTTCCAGGGGCCAATGAATGCTAAGGGGGTAGTTAGGACATCAACATGCATGGCTAATGATAAGCTAGCTCCGACTGTTTGTTCATGTGGGGGGTGGGGTGGGGGGGTGAGTGACAAGCCAAAGTGGACCGAGCCACATCGGCCGAGGAAAACTCAGGGCTGAACAAATAAACCAAATGTATCCATCGATGCAGAACATTTGACCATTCGACAGGCTCAACAGCACAAAATATATTATTCAGAAAAACAAGACTATGAATTTGCTTTCTTAGCACAGAAGCCTTATCCACACATTTATCGTATTGTGTATCTGACGTTTTGTAATTGGGCAATTTTTTTGTCCAGCATTTATCCGCCCCACTTGCGCTCCATTTTGCCTTCCAACGTGACCGATCATCTCTGGGTTTTTCTTTTGGGTCAGTTGAGGATTTGGATGTACCATCAGCCATGTTTCTCCATCAAGTTAGTCTATTATTACATCAAAGGCCGAAAGTCCATTCAGTGTTAAGGTGGAGAATGGTCTATTGAACATAAGCCAAGATCTGGGGGCCCCGATATGATTTTGCTCCCCACCCTTCCTGCCTGAGGCTCTCGGAGAGGCTGTCGGGCCAAAAGCGACATGCCTCCCGTGGCCTCTGCCCCTCTGGCGGGCGGAGCCAGCGCCCTTCCCATGGCATGTCCAGATGGTGGTCCGGCCCATCTCAGCGTGGCCACTGCGCCGTTTGGAATGAGCGGAAGCCCACTTGCGGTGAGATTGGCCCGGCCCCGAATCAGCCCTCTGACACACGGCATCGAAGCTAAACTGCCACAGGTCGGCTAGCCTGGACACCAGTCGGCTTTTCAAGGACACATGGCCACATTCAGGGAGACAAAGCAGAAGACCTTGTCAAGCCTTCAGTCCTGCCATCGTTGGTCAGTGTTTTGCACTCTGATTGGCCTCCATGGCTCCTAGTCTGACCATCGTCATTGGTTTTGTCATCAGCATTATTGTCTCTGCCTCTCATATGATTGACTACCACCTTTCTCCACATGACTGCCTTTCACGAATCAGATGAAGCCACCTCAACAGCAAGTTGACAAACATAGTACCAAAGGTTCTCCCAGCGCCCAGAGGGCCAAAGGCAGGTGTGGAAGGGTTGCGTCTGCTCGCCGGCATTTAGCGTGTAAGTCTTCCTGTTCGGCTAGGTAAAGGGATAAGTGAGACAGCTTTCTCTCCCATGATTCACAGGCGCATCTCATAAACCCACGGATACTGTTCCGAGCTGCCGATTCCGGCTGTGATTCCGAGCTGCCGATTCCGGCTGTGATTCTCACATCCCGCTTGCGTGAGGCAGATCTCTATGTTCACCAACCGCATGCCGGTGCCTGAGCTCTGAGCCACACACAAATAGCTGGACCCCCAAACGGCTGTCGGAGACAGTATCAGGGCTGCTTCCAATGTCATTTGTCCCTTTCTGCTGTCCCTTAGGGACCCCGTATATTCAGCATTTCCCTAGCCCATTGGCAGAGGATGCACAAGTCTTTTAACGGCACTGTGACCACACTCGATATGTCCCTGTCATCTGTAATTGGCTGTCATCTCTGCCCTCTCCGACAGCTCAATCGCCTCCCCCCCCCGCCCCCCTTAAGCATTCCCTCTCATTTTTTCTTTTTAATTTCCTACATGGTCATTTTTCTAGACACACATTCTTTCAAGACATTCAAGCTCAATACATCACATAATTCCCAGAGTCTCTGCGCTTTTGCAAATATGACATGCCGGTCACAGCTGAAGGTCAGGGCAACCTCCAGGAAATCTGGAATGGGAGTATTGGGGGGGGGGGGGTGGTGATTGGAAAAGGAGATCACCCACACTGAGCATGACAGTGGCCCCCATCTCTCTCTCCCTGGATCAACCCGCGATAAAGACGTCAACTTTTTGTTTGGGGCTAGGCATTGGGTGATGACTGAATTAGCAGTTCAGGCCAACAGGTCAACAGATATCCAAGGGGAATGCGTGACTTTAAAAAAAAATCAAGCGTACAGAATGGTCAGGAAGTACAAACTGCGATGCTGCTATACCTGCGGTGTTTCAGTTCAGACCTTCGGTTGGGCCGTTGTGATTGGACAACTTCACAAATACTAACATTAAGGCAGTTAATGAAGTTTCAGGCAGACACTGGTGTCACCGGGGCCAAACTTCCTGTTCTCCTGCCTCCTGAAGCTGATGCTACTGCAGCCAGGAATGCTTAATAAATATTCATGTCTTGTCGCAGGAGGCCCGTCATTATCTTTGTATTTGTGAGTAAGCATCTAAGCGCGGCTTGTTTTCCAGCAGCCTTTATGCTAATGCGTTTTTTTTTTTTTTGTTTTTTTTTTTTTTACAGAAGCGCAGTCTTTCGTTCATTTATGATGCGATTTAATTACTGCGACGTGCATTTTAAATGGCAGACGGGACACACTTTATATATGCTTTGCGTGCGTATCATTGAATAACTTTCTGTTACATCAGCGTGACAATAAAATTGCTCAATGGAAAAGAGGAACAGATAAAATTTGAAAGAGATTACGACGAATTCTCCAGCATCAACAGATTTCACACATCCGAGCTGGAATCCATATCAATAAAGCAGCAAAGGAAACAGAATAAAATACAAAGCGGTCAGAAATAAATCAAAGTAGATCCTTCAGATGGATGTTGTACGGCACATGAGCTCAAGCGCGGAATACAGACATCCATTTATTAAATATTCATCAGTGTTTATCAGCTTTATCCCCTTCACGCAGAGCAAAGGAAGGCAGTCTAAAACAGCTATCAAATAGTTTTCTAATCTTTGCAGGTGAACACCTCCATGATGCTTCTCCAAGTGCAGTACAACTGAACAAACGCAACTTGTTGTATTCAGCCATCGCCAGCCGTAGCAGCAAGGAGAGTGATCCAGTCCATGCACAGACAAAGGTGTTCGTAGTAATAAATAAAATAAAAAAAACAGCATGTCCAGGGTAAAAATTACATTTTGATCAGAACGTCCATCAGAATCCGGCATGGCGTTGACCTCTGCATGGTATCTAATAGTCTGTTGCCATTTCCTCTTAACTCCGGGAAATTGCTTCGGACACAAATGGAGACATTATTTTCAAACTCGGAGGCTTCAGTACAACACCTCCAAGGGTGTATAAAGGGGTGGGGCCACAGAGGCAGTGGCCTGAGTTGAAAGCTCATTGGTCTCTGGAGCTCCATCTCCATGTCATTCGCAAAATCCAAAACATTTCATTGGCTAATGATAAGGTTGGCACCTCTGTATGAATTTTAGCCCATCTTATTCACCGAAATGCCCGTCTCTGCTGCTGACAGGAGTCATGTGACACACCGGAGCAGACTCAGCGAGCACCAGCGGGTGACGTGGGAGGGGCGGGACACAGTGTACTTCGTGTGCGCCGCCAGATTCGCAGCAAATCAGGGGCTCTCATTTTAACTGCATACTTCCTGATAGAGACCTCGAGGGCCTCTATTTTATTTTAACGCGTAATTTTTACAGTTACCCATAAAAGCTGATTAAAGTAATGAATTCTGGGATTGCGTACAAATGGACAAAGGCCATTTTCTCACTATAAGGCCACTCCTAATCACTAACTTGTGAGCACACTAAGCCGGCCCTGCCTCACATGCGTGACCTGGTGACAGGAGAGTGCTATGAGCAGTTCGGGCATCTGAAGTGCCTGTCGGGCTGGTGTCCAGGACCCCATCAGGCACACAGAGAGGTCTGATTGCCGTTCAGCCTGCCAGGACCCAAAGCTCTGGTCAGGCCGTCTGGCATCATTCACCGAAGCACTAAACCCGGCATGGCTAACCGGGACAGAGAGTGAGACACGTACACATGCACACACAGGATGACATGCTACGCCACTCAGCCGAGGTCAAAGTGAAGGTCAATCTCTGACTGGGGTGTATACAGGGGCGGGGCTACAGGGGCACTGGCCCCAGCTGAAAGCTGATTGGCCCTCCGAATGCCCCTCCCTTGTTATTCACTCATTTCCAACATATCATTGGCTAATGATAAGGTCAGCCCCTCTGTATGAATAATGCCACCACTAAAATCCCAGAACCGCCCCTGAACTCTGAGCTAAGCTGTGTGTTTCTCCTCAAGAAGAATAACCTCAAAAGATCAATGATTTCCTACATGACGAGCCTAATAAGTTTACTGCAATTCCAGCTGACATTTTCATTATGGGAATATAGGGACAGTAATGATTTGTGAGGAGCGTAGCAGGTCCTGGGGGCGACGCTCACCATCGGCTGCTCTTTCCCCTGGAAATCAATGTGCGGACAGGAAGCCACCCAGCGCCTCAGCGCCTGCCGTCTCATTCGCTCTGATTCCTGTAAAAGCAGCGCTGGGGAATAAACTGCAGCATGGGTGAAATCAGGATAAATCGGGAATGTCTGCTGTATTATTCACTTGAATGGTGGGGGGGCAGCACACTCCCCCTCACTAATCCTCCCCCTGTATTTAGGACCAGGTCATTAAAAAAAATAATAAAATAAAAAAATCCAGGCAGTCGTACAGAAATACTGAACGACGTTCCAGGAGCAGGACAATCGGAAGGTCATCCGAGGTGGTGTTCTGTCGCCCTGCAAGCAGCGAGGGGCTTCGCGCAAGGGGTACGACTCCCTGTCCTCTGTGTTGGCCTGCCTGTTACCTGGGGGGGGGAGACTGATCCACTTCAGCTGCCGAAGGCCACAGACATCAGGTTCCCAACGTCTGAGTTTCATGGCAGCTAGCGCCCCAGGTGAACCAGACTGGAATGGACAGTCCAACCTCTGAATACTCATCTGCGCATCATCGAGGGGAACGTGAAGTTCCAAACGTCCATTGTTTCGGAAGCAGTAACACGGACCTTGAGATTCTCATTCGAAGTGCTTTTCCTATGCTAATGATAATACCGAAGCTATAACAAAGGTGAGATGGCCCTGTGATGTTTACTGCCTAACTTATTTTTCTCCACCGCGTTTTACCCGCTTTGCTTGATGACTTTCTGTTCAAGAGTAATTGCATTTTCCTGCAGTTTGTTTCCAGCACGGTGGCTCTTTGTTTGGCTTTTGTCTGGCTGGGGCTTCACACTTGGCATGCAGGATGACGTCCTCGGGGCCTTGCGTCCTTAAACAGGAAAAGAGAACCGGGGGCAGCAGTGAGGAGACCGCCGTGACGGTGACAACTCAGGATCCATGGGTCGGCTGCAGTACTGCATGGGGTCAAAAGGGGGCTCTGCTGCTTCAGTCCCAGTATGTTGTGACATTCTGCCAACATGACGGCACCGCCAGAACCCTGATTTCATCACGGATACCCACGTCAGAATGGGCTGACGCACCCCTATGGATACCACCACGAGCATCATTCAATGATTCATCATTCTATTTAATGCACGTTTTTGGACCCTGTGAGGGAATCCTCAAGAACACAGGGAGAACATGGGAACTCATATCAGAACATGCAAACTCAGACATGTACAGAGCATGGGGTGGGAATGGACCCCGAAGAGTCACTTCCCATGTATTTAGAAGAGAGAAAAAAAAAGAACTCGACAGCTGTAAGGACGAGCACAGGAGTTTGTGTACAGTATTAAAGAGGTGTGTGTAGTAAGAAAGCAATGATGAAATTCACTACATACACCTGTGTTTGGCTAAAATGAAGAATCATGTGCCTCAGATCTTCAGCAGGGGCTCAGTCTCAGGTTCTCTCCTGTCTGTGCAGCCTTGGATACGGTTACTCATCAGTTATGCTAATTTTATTATGACGCTATAGCAGGTTTATGCCCGGCGATTAGCTCCGCGTGGCACCTCTTAAAAGACTGTATTATTTATCACTGTGAAGAATACATCAGCCTTCACGGAGAAGGTCAGTTCCCCGGTTATTACCACGCGCAGACAGCAGAGGTGAGGCTCTCTCTCCCACGCTGTTTCGTGAACACCTCGATTCCTAGGCGATGGTTCCCTTGGCGAAGTGGGGTGGGGGATGTATTTCTGTAAACCAATCAGGCCAGATGAAGAAGATTAACAGACCTTCCATTAGAAATTTAACGCAGAAAGGCATCATCTCAGTAGAAAGTGGCCCCTTATTAATATCTGGCGGCACGTAGCCATTATCCCGCCAGTGTGTTAAGTGATTAGGAGAGTGAGAAGGCAGTTACTCACTTTGCCGAAAATGCGTCTGGTGGAGGGGCGGGAATTCACAGGTATTAATCCTGTCAGCGATTTCTGTAAGGAGAGACAGATTAACAAAAGGCTCACAGCGATGAGGGAAAATAAACGACAAACAGACAGAGGAAGAAAGCGGAGGCCATTAGACATTGTGCAAGAGTGACGGGCAAACAGAGGAAGATGGAGGGAAAGAGGGGCGTTAGGATAATGAGAGAATAAGAGAGAGATGGAGAGGCTGAATGTGCAGATAAAGAGGGAGCCTGCAGACGGACTGTGAAAGTCAGAGAGCAACAGAGGGGGAAGCACACAAAGACGGAATAGGGGCCGAAATACATCTCTGGATTAAATTTAAAGAGAACGATGCCAAAGCCTTTTATCACAGGAGCCTCCAAAAGTGTCCAGAGGCAGCCAGGAAAGAGTCACTCTCATTGGCCCAAAAAGAAGTGCATTCATCAGAAGACAGTCACATTGGTCAGAAGACAGTCACATTTGCCTGAGAAGAATCACATTTGTCATAAAAGAGTCGTGTTGATCAGAAAAGAATAGCTCTGGTCAAAAAAGAGGCACGTTGTCAGAAAAAAATGTGTGTGTGTGTGTGTGTTAGAGTGTGTGTCTGTGTGTGTGATAGAGTGTGTGTGTGTGTGAGTGAGAGAGTGTGTGTCTGTGTGTGTGTCTGTGTGTGTGATAGAGTGTGTGTCTGTGTGTATGATAGAGAGAGTGTGTGTGTGTGTGTGTGTGTGTGTGTGTGAGAGAGAGTGTGTGTGTGTGTGTGTCCAGTGATGGGTTTTAGCCCCATCTTGAGTTGCTCCCTGCCTTGCGCCCATAACCTATAGGATAGGCTCTTGACCGCCCGCGACCCTCAATAAGTTACAGAGGATGGATGGATGGATAGATGGAGGTTAATAGTGATAATAATTGGCGTAGTTCTTAACACCAGTGAGAAGTTAGAATCTGAATATAAACAGCATGATTCAGGAAACGTGAGCTTCGGCAAACTATAAACGAACGCAAACTGCCTGCAGTGCCGGCAGTGAAGAGTGAGAGCAGCGAGAAGGACGGGCCACTAATCACGGCGACAGACTGGCGGCGGGGAACGTGAGAGAGACAGGGACGCATGGATGGACGGAGAGAGAGAGAGAGGGAGAGATGGTGAAGGCCGGTACAGTGAGACGCTGAGTGGGAGAGACGCAAAGCAGTCCTGTATCTGCCATGTTACTGTGGCGATCCCTTGCAATTCTCACATATCACCCTGGGCTGATAAAGTCACTCCTGCCTGAGGCACACCCCCCAGCTTGGGGCTTGGTTCTGTACCATGCTGGCCTGAGCAGACTGCCACCCCCAACCAGCAAATTCTATCAATAGATCCCTCTCAGAGGTTGTTGTCCAACCCCCGAAATATATTTTCAGCTACAGGCCTAAAGTGGTGAGTAGCTCAGTGGGTTAGGCTGTGCTGGTCATCAGAAGGTTGCTGGTTCACATCCCAAAGTTGTCAGAGTGATGTAATGTCAGTGTCTGGCCCTTGCTTTGGATGAAAGCCTCTGCTAAATAAATGAAATGCTTAAGTAAAAGGATTTTGATTTATTTGGCGGTATATTTCTTATGGCTGATGTATCCATGCCAACTGCTCCTCAACAAAGTTTCAGTGTTTCTTGTCTCTCGTGGTCACAGTTTCAGCTGTAAATGTGGGAAAAAAAAACAAAATCCCCGAGGGGGGGCGTGCTCCACTGGGCCAAGCGAATCTTCTGTGCTGAAACACACACATCCACTCATCCACACCAAAGACGCCAGATGCCACAAACTCGAGTCTAACGCGGGG
>JAODKF010000068.1:34160013-34175703 GCA_026779585.1 Mormyrus proboscirostris | reverse complement strand
ATGGCAGGCAACAGCAAGGTATACCCAGGATACCAGGCAACTGCGAGGTACACCCACCTAGGATGGCAGGCAACAGCAAGGTACACCCAGGATGGCAGGCAACCGCAGGGCATACACACACATATCAGGTATCAATATCGCTGTGGGGACATCCATTCATTTCTATAGGTATCACCCAAATCCTAACAATGAAGACCTCACCCCCTACCCAGTCCTAACCTTAACCAGAAGTAACCAAACAAAACACAAGGTGTTAGGCATTTTTAGTTTTTTGATTTCTGTCACACACCCTTCCTTGGACTGTCACCTTCTCGTGGTGGAGGGGTTTGCGTGCCTCAGTGACCCTGGGGGCATGTTGTCAGGGGTAACGGCCCTAGTAGGGTCTCCCATGGCAAAAAGGTCCCAGGGGAGAAGCCAGACAAAGAGCAATCCAAAAGAACCCTATGATAAAGCATACAATCAAAATCAAGTTTCCCTCGTCCGGGCTAGAGTCACCGGAGCCTCACCCTGGAGCCAGGCCTGGGGGAGGGACCCGTTGGCAAGTACCTGGTGACTGGGCATAGCCTGACCGAGGCACGTGGGACTGTCCTCAGGTGGGCCCACCACCCGCAAGGGGAATGTAAGGAGTTCGGTGCATTGTGGATTGGGTGGCAGCTAAGGGAGGCCCTGGCGGTCCGATCCCCGGGTGCCTCAGATACATCTACAGTACGCACACTGCCTTTGAGACATCTGAGAGCACAGAGCACGGGGCTTGCCCATCACTGAGGCTGAGGTGGCCGAAGTGGTTAAAGAGCTACATGGTGGCAGGGCCTCAGGGCTGGACAAGATCTGCCCGTAGTACCTAAAGGCTCTGGATGTTGTGGGGCTGTCGTGGCTGACACGCCTTCCCAACAGTGCATGGAGGTTAGGGACAGTGCCGCTGGATTGGCAGACCGGGGTAAGAAGGGGGACCAGAGGGTATGTTCCAACTTCAAGGGGATCACACTTCTCAGCCTTCCTGGGAAAGTCTATTCTGGGGTACTGGAGAGGAGGGTGAGATAGATAGTCAAATCTCAGATTCATGAGGAATGATGCAGTTTTCGTCCTGGCCGTGGAACACTGGACCAGCTTTATACCTTTGCAAGGGTACTGGAGGGGGCCTGCGAGCTTGCCCATCCAGTCTACATGTGTTTTGTGGATTTTGAAAAGGCTTATGACCGGGTTCCCCGAGGTGCTCTGTGGGGGGTGCTTTGGGAGTATGGAGTCCAGGGTCCACTGTTGTGGACGATTCGGTCCCCGTATGAATGGAGCAGAAGCTTGTTCCACATTGCCGGTAATAAGCCGGACATGTTCCCATTGCGGGTTAGGCTCCACCAGGGCTGCCCTTTGTCACCGGTCCTGTTTATAATATTTATGGACAGGATTTCTAGGCGCAGCCAGGGCGTTGAGGGTGTCCAGTTTGGTGGCCTCAGGATTGCCTCGCTTCTTTTTGCGGATGATGTCATCCTGTTAGCTTCATCTGCTGGGTATCTCCAGTGTGCTCTGGGGCAGTTTGCAGCTGAGTGTGAAGCGGCGGGGATGACGATTAGCACCTCCAATTCCCAGACCACGGTTCTCAGCCGGAAACAGGTGGATTGCCCTCTTCAGGTCAGGGATGACGTATTGCCTCAAGTGGAGGAGTTCAAGTATCTCGGGGTCTTGTTCACGAATGAGGGTAGGCAAGATTGGGAGCTAGACAGACGAATCGGAGCGGCGTCTGCAGTTTTGCAGGCACTTATCCGGTTCGTTGTGGCTAACGAAGAACTGAGCCTGAAAGCAAAGCTCTCGATCTATTAGTCCATCTTCGTCTCTACCCTCCTATGGTCATGAGCTATGTGTAATGACCAAAAGAATGAGATCGTGAATACAGGCGGCCGAAATGAGGTTTCACGGCAGGGTGTCTAGGCTCTCCTATTGAAGTGGTTTGGACATCTGGTGCGGATGCCTCCTGGCGGCCAAGTTTTCGAGGTTTTCCGTGCATGTCCTACAGGGAGGAGGCCCTGGGGCAGACCCAGGACATGCTGGAGGGATTATATCACTTAGCTGGCCTGGGAACGGGAGAGGGTATCTCTCCTGAAGCTGCTACCCCCGCGACTAGAACCCCGGACAAGCGGTAAGTAATGGATGGATGGATGGATGGATGGATGGATGGATTTCTGTCACAGATTTTTTATAAAATTGAGGTTTCTAGAATTTGGTGATCAGTGGTCTTTGTTGACACACCACAATACACAACAAAGAAATGTGTCCTCTGCATTTAACCCATATGTGACTTAGCAGGGGGCAGCTAATTCAGCACCCAGGGGGCAGTGCTTGGGGGTGGTACTTTGCTCAGGGTACCTCAGTGGTGCCTTGCTAGTCGGGGATTTGAAATAGCAATCCTTCAATTACAAGTGCACTTCCCTAACCGTTAAGCCACCACTGCCCAGTACTGTGGGCACCTGAGAAATGCCCGCACAAGCTGAAATTGTAATGTAAACTCCATAAAACCATATATCAAGATAAGATAAAATGTATTGTCATTCAAAACTCAAGGTTACGAGAACAAAATTGTAATCCCCCCATGTGGGGATTGACCAAAAATAATATGATACATTGTCAATGTCAAGTATATTAAAATAGAATAAACAGCCCATATATGTGATAATTGTTGTGCTCCTATCAGTACCAACCACATAAATAACCAAACATAAGGCTGTTATTAAGAGCACGAGATGAATCCGCCACCGGCTGTCACACACAATGACAGCGAACGAGGTCACATATTTATGCTAATTTTACCTTAGCAGAAATTGCTTTCATCCCAAAGATGCTGAAAACAAATTTAAGCACACGCATGCATGTTAGACGAAATGAATGTTACTATTGCCACATAAAAATAATGTGCTTTCTCCTTCGACGTTCATGTCAGACCGGCTTCTTTTTGTTCGACAAAAGCAACTCTTAAATTGCAATTCATGTACTTTATGCAGTGGGTCAAAAAAAATGCTGACATTTGAACATGTCACACGTGGAGCTTTACTTTCTGGCCTATTATGGTATAAACTGATGTTTCAAAAGTAAAAAATAAAGAGCCAAGTGCATAGAGGGAAGATGGTTAGAGGGTCATGCTACTTAGGAATTCAATAGCAATGAAGAACGTGTTCATTTGCTAATTAATGTCATGACAGTTAGTGGCCGACAGAGGGGCCCCAAACTTCAGGGGCCCCGCACAAATGCATGGGTTGAGCTATAGTAAGCACTGCCACTGTCCTGCAGTACTTAGGAGCCCTAATGCAAAGAAATATATGGCTTCATGGACAATCATTCTCCTTCCTTGCGGTAGTTACTTATAAAGAACTTCGTAGCTTAGATATCCACATTTCCAGTTCAGCTTCCCATGTGTCAAGCAGAAGAAAACTTGTGTTCCTTACTTACCTTTTGATTGAGGGTTTTTCTGTTTTGTTTTGGGTATAAATTTAAAAGTTGTGTGCCTGTAGTCTGGCAGGTTTGCATAGACCGATCCCCCCGCCCGTGTGTCAAAGAAGCAGCAGAGTCATCCTCATTAGCGTCTAATACGAGGCCCCCACCGGCAAGGTCACCAGCCTGTCGCGCCTCCCCTTTGACGGGACAAAGGAATAATGAAACGCTGTCTGCCGCCGTCGGCGGTGAGCAGAATGGCTCATATTACAGAGCTCTATCAAATATTATTAGTAACTTCCTCAATTACACGCATCGGGAGAAAGGAATGGGAGGAAAGACCCGGTGAAAGAGTGAGAGAGAAAGACAGACAGACAGAGAGAGAGAAAGAGAGACAGGTAGACAGAGAAAAACAGAGAGAGAGAGAGAGAGAGAGAGACAGGCAGATAGACAGAGAGAGAGAGCATACGATGGAGATTTTTACATGGCAATAAAAATGTGACATCACTTTTTTTGCTGAAGGAATGTTAGTTCTTGAATACGTGAATTTTTATAGTGCTTTAAAATAAGTGAATACTGGGGCTACAGATCGAATCAATCCAGTAAAGTGTATTTGCGTTTTCAAAATGATATAAAAACATTGTAACTTGTGCAGTGCATCCTGTTATTGTGCTGCCTTCTGTCGTTATGTGTTTGTTCCTTTTTCTTATTTATTTATATTTGTATACCTTTGCAGTCGCCGTTTCATCTCCATTCCCCTGAGTGCTTTATGAGGAAAGCAGAAATAACACAAAAAGATTTGAATGTACCTGTGCTCAGGGCTGATTCCCATATTCTGTGTGTGTGCCACATGTGACTATGCCCCCTGCTGGAGGAATGCTAAATTACCAGGCCGGCCCGTGTGCTATGATGCAATGATGCCAAGCAACAGGGGCCCTAAAAAATCTGGAACTTAATATGATCGGTCTGTGTTGGGGCCCCAACATCTGCAACGACACCCCTGGGAGGGGGGGGGGGGGTGCTCTTTAGATTGCCCCCGCTTAGGCAGCCATTGAAGTGCTAGTATTTACAGGTCCTAATTAAAAATACCCCAAGCGTTCTCCCGCGCTCTTCCAGCAAACGCAAAACCAACACTACACCCCCAAAGCGCTTCTACTGTTCTGCTGTAGGTGTTAATAACAGTGATAAATAAAGTAGCCTGCTGAAGGAAAGGCATTAATTGTTTATTTTTCGTGCTGGTTCTCTAAGGAGTCTAAAACAATGTACAGCCTTAAAGTTGCAACGGTGTCCATCCTGCTACTTTCTGTCTGCTGTCATTTTTTACAGTTCCTATTTTCGATTATTAATATTTCATTGCTTAGCAAACACTCTCATCCAAGCCTTTAATAGGGAATAACTGGTTCAGCCATGCAGAGCAGTGAAAAGTACCAGTCATGGGTCTTAACATTGCATCTCCAAAGACCTTCCTGTTACGAAAAAAGTCCATTTAAAAGCTAAAATGAAAGTTTTTTCGGTCACGGTACAGGCTGATTTATTATATGGAATCAACACTGTAGTTAGCTGTGTAGGCCTGTACCCTGTGCCAGTGTTTCCCAACCTTATTTCTGGCAGACTTTCCATGGCAGACCGGCTGAAAAACGTAGCATAAGGTACACAGCAATGCATCTACAAACGGCATAGATTCTACGCAGAAGGATATATCAGCCCCAATGCAGAGGTGATTTGCAGAGAAAACACAGTGTCTGGTAAACGAAAACGCAATTGATCAAACCAATGAAGTTTATGTGTTTGCGTTCGCAGGTGTAATTCGTTTAAAATGAAAACCTATTTTGCAATATCCTGCAGCATTCCACAAAATAAAAAACACACCCATACTTTTCCATTTTTCTCTCCATCGTCTCACAAATCAGAGGACAAATTCATTTCTTCTGGAAGAATTTAGCCATCAGAAATCTGGGTCCTCTGCTTACACACTGGCTTTTCCCCAACCTGAGCTATCAAACATAAACACGGGCTCGCAGCTATGCAGTACCAGGGCCACTCCTGCAGACATTTTAACCACAAACACAGAGACAGAACATGGCATTTCATTTGATATGTGCTTCATAACCACAGACAGCTGCTGGTTCCCCCCCCCCCCCCACCACCACATATCACACAGTTCCATCATCCTCAGGAACTGTAAGCACCACGGACAAGATCTGACGGGTAATCTCAGAGGTCGCTGTGTCTAGGGGTGCCACAGCATTCCAGTTTCGACGATGAGACAGATGTGAACACGGACTGGGCTTTAACAGGCAGGCTGTTAGAGGCAAAGGAGACTTTTAAAAAGAAGAGATGCACTAGACAGGAAGGTGACGTCTTGGCTACATGCGATCGTCGCTGTCACGCGACTGTAATGCCAGCCTGTCATAGTTACACTTAACGGAGGACCCAGAGCCAGAAGATGTTTCTCGGTATGTGTACTTGACCGCAGTTGTGTTCTCGTGCACCCAGTGTATGTCATCTCCCATTGCCAAAGACCAGTTCCAATACCAAGAACAGGGGAAAAAAGGATGGAAAAAAATCCCTGGATGTCATTCTTTCCCCGTCCCGAAATATCAAGGATACATCAGCTGCACCCTTTTCAAGCAGTACCAATCCCAAAAGTCATCGCACCCCAAGACTTTTCTGGCCCGTGCCCCCGGCGGCCGGCCGCAGAAGGCGCCACGCTTGGGGTGCCCGCTGAGGCCCGTGGTTCCTTCTCTCGTGCCGTGTTTGCAGCGTTTTGTAATCTGCACTGTGACCCGGATTAGGAGTTTAGCATATTCTGCATATTAATAACATCCACCATGCCAAGATATGAAAAACGTTCTGAAGAAGTAATTAGCCTGTTGCAAAGGCCAGAATGTTGTGTGGCAAAAAACATTGATATGTAGCAAAGATGACACCCCTGCTGATTAATGCAGCACGTATCTGTCAACAGGAGGCATGTGAAAACCTGTCTGAGCAACCCGCTTAATCTCCCTTTAATCTACTTTTATTTCAGCAGCAGGGGATCGTTATATAGATTTAATGAATAAGCTTAATTAGATTCAGCATTAAAAGACAGAATATAACTGAAAACAAACTTTGTTTTTGACGTATTGCAGCTCACATGCCTGCTGCTTGAGTCCATCACGACACCATTACTGTATGTTATTGTTGCACTGAGGGCTTTTTTATTCATCTCTGGGAAAATGTCTAATTTGTCGAAAATGTAGACATCTAATTTGTTTAATTCGTTAAAGTTTAATGGCAGTGACTGAGAGAATGCTAATTGATTTTGGCATGATTGCTTTTTAGTATAATTTTCATTGTAATTGGTTGGTTTTTGGAATCATCTAAAAAAATGATAATGTGTATTTTTAAATTGTTCAAATACGAAATGTATGAAAAACCCATAATTACATTTGGTTTATTTGGGGCCTGTCTGTCATCTACAGGAACTTGTTCCGTACATGGGGGGGGGGCTGTACTTCCCTCTTCGCTCTACGTCACATTTTTTGAGGGAGGGCTGTCTGTCCTCGAGAAGCACTCCCAAAGTCCTGTAATTTTCTCTGTTCCACATGCAGGGCTGGCTCTAAGGTACAGCACTGGCCTCAAGCACTGCAAACAGCATGTAGTGATGTCATCAGTTGATGCAGCAACACCAGGGCAAAGGGAGCAGCTGATTGGACAGCCAAAACTGGCTGGTGCACCATGCAACCAAAACGGAAGCAGGTAAAACTGACGTCAACCAATGAAAGCACAGAAGACCAATTTTCCCATGGACCCTGGTGATGAGTAGCAAAAACTGGTGGCAAAATTTAATTTCAAATCAAAGGAAGTTCTACAGTACATAATGAATTCTAACATCTTAATCACTTTTTAATAGCCTACACCGAACCAAACAGACATATTGGGCTGATGGCTCTGTAGCCGTCATTAAAATAACTGTAAATTATCCCCATATGTAACATCTTATACAATTCCTCCTGAACTACTTATTTTTCATGCTCAGGTAAACAATGCCAGTGAAATCTAATCACTGTGCCGACTGGGATCCTGAATGTCCTATGAGGTCCCGCCTTGCAGCTTGGTGGAGATACAACCACAAACAGGATTAGTTTTTTTTGGGAAGATTTGGCCCTCAGATCCCTACTATGATTTGATAGTGGAAGAGCCCCCTCCCTCATGTTTTTATAAGATGGACTTGATATATCTGGTCACCTCCCTGGTCAGCTGGTCTCTACTCATCTCAACATAAACCCCCCATGTTGGTTAATAATAAGGTGCAAAACAAATCAAACAATGCAAACACAGGGGAGGGGAGGGGGGGCTGCTGAACCTTCCACAGTCATTATAGGCTGATTTTTTTTCCTATATCTATTTAAATTTTTTTTTTGTTACAAAATTTTACCATTATTTTACATAGGAATTCTTTGGGTTTTGCATAATCGCACTCTCAGTGACAGAAACAGTTTTGAGGCCAGAATGCAGTGCACGCCTTCCCTGGAGCAAGGTTAAGTGTCGTGCAACATGAATTCAAACCCATGACCTTCCACACAGATCCCTGATCTACTGGGCTACAGACACTAAAGTCAGACTTTACCATCCGTGCTGGTCAGAAGTGCAGTTTATGAAGCGTGCTCCTTCAGCTCTCATTCCAGCGCGGCAGGAAGCCCAGGGCATGACCAGGCTTGCAAAAGTTTGGCAGGAGAACAGCAGCAGGGGGCAGGGTGGCCAATCTGATGTCACCTTTGGGAGTTTGAAGACAAGCCCCATGGTTCCTCCATGGAGAATCCTCCAGGGCCAGCAGCCGGACCCCTGCCCCATCATAACCAGGGGCGAGGGGGCGGGGAGGTCACGCTCGCTAGAGAGACACCACACTCGCTCCGTCGCCCCCATTTCTCATCATTAATAAGGAATCTCACCATGTGTCCCGTACAGAGAAGCATCCGCACGGCTCGGTCTCTGTAGAACCTGAAAACATACAACCTGTGATTTACATCCCATATTAAACAAGCGTGCACCTGTGTTCCCCACAAGCTGAGCACCAACATGGAGGCCCTGGATCGACGCGGGGTTCTGTCTACACTCGGATTTAAAAGTCTGAGCCGATGATCCGTGGCCCTTATCCGAATGCGTACCGGCAAGAGCTTTCCTGTAGGATTTTAGCGCTTCCTCTAAGAATCAGTGCCGTGTGGATTACAGGGATTCTGGGCTATTTTGGTTTTTAATAGACAGGAGCCCCTTGGCTGTCTCCATAGATCCGAGAGAAAACACGTGGCTGGCACACAGGTAAACCTGACTGCTTGGAGGTGACACCATGCTGGGCCCGGACAGCTGGCGGAAACCCCCTGCAGCATGAGAAATGCCTTTCCGCCATCCCGCTGATCACCCCACCCACTAGCGCTAATGCTAACAGAGGCTAACGTCTCTGGAGAGAAGACTTACTTTTACTTTTTTGGAGTTACACATCTTAAAGGGTCCAGGTAGGGGGGTAACAGGGGGGGTAGGGGCAGCCTCTGAGCAGTGCCTTGGCGGCCCGAAAACCAGCCCAGTCTGCAACCCCCTGGGATGCTTAGCCAGTGCTGCTAAACGCTACATGCTAATTGCTTTACATCTATTTATCCAAAACAGACAGACAGACATTTTTGAAAAAGTGGGGTCAACCAGTTCCTGCATGGGGCAATTTGGGGTTAAGGGCCTTGGTCAGGGACACAACGGTGACATCACTCTGCAGATCATGGGATTTGAACTAACGACCTTCCAGTCACAGATATAGGCTGTGTTCGAAATGTTCTCCATATAGTGCATTGTATAGAGAGCTGGTCATTTTATAGTACTGTTTCAATTCTCAGCTGCCAATTTCATTCACTGCATAGTGCACTGCAAAGTTGGCACGAGGTACAGCATGACGTAGCGTAGAGAAGCTGTATCCTACATCGGTTGACTTAGACCATCATGCATTGCTGCCAGTTGCGAGAGTGTCGGAACCATATTTGACAAACTTTAATCAGTCTGAACTGTAACCGTGAACAGTTAAGTAGCTCACTTATGAAGTACCTGCATGTGAGATATAACATCACTGGCAGGGCTACCGCTGCTTTAAAAACAAAGTTATTTTGATGTATTTGATTGCTTTACATGGGTAACGTTAATACACAGTTAATACAATTTATTGAATATTAGTAAAAAATACCATAGCTACAGCTGCAGTCCCCATCGTGCTTGTGTAGTTGGACAAGCAGTCAAGTGTGTTGTAAATAAGGTAACGTGCACAGATTCGTGTTTTATTTTCATTTCAACATCGCAAAACATGTCAATTACAGTGTGTACTAATCCAGAAATAGGCATGTTTTCATGTTCTGGCATATTTGTTTTAGTTTCAATAATGAACAACAAATATGAACATGAAAAAAAAATAAAGAGTGCATTCTTTAACAGTATTGTTTAATGTTGTAGTGGATGTTCTGGCATTTGTTTATGCACCAGAGATAACAATTATGAATATCTAGCACATGATTAAGTCGCAGCTTAACATCCACCTAGTGTCAGAAATGTATCTACCGGTGTCTGCCCTTATTCCATAGTGAGTATTCAATGCAGGGAACACTACACGGTGAGTGAGTCAGTAAGGGAGCATTGGACGTTTCAAACACCGCTATAGCCTCTTATCAAACTGAGCCACTGACCACAGCCGGGAAATTAATCTGACAGCAGCTGCAGCAGAGCAGAGCTCATAACTTCATTCAGAGCGATAGTGAACGCGACGGTCCGTTTCTGCACTGACGCTGTACAAACTGCCGTGACAAGCCTCCTGCTTGCTTCTGGACGGGCAGTGAGGGCACCGGGGTGCACAGATCCATTATCAGCAGCATGTCCCCTTAAAGCAGTCAGTGATGAGAACACAAACCAGAGGCCTGCGGTGCTCGATTAACGGCGGTGAAAGACATTACCAGACGCGGCGCTGTACAAGAAATTCGGTCTTATCCCACCTCCAATGGCCCCGTTGTTCTAATTAAAACAGCATCTCCTCGCACTGGGCGGGGGGCTCGCTGCTGGCGTGATTGTACCGCCGCTCCCTGCTCTCGGCAGTGGTAAATTTGGCCCCGGTTGAAATGGATTTTTTAAAATGCTGATATTACCTGTTCTCAGCTGCGGGTGTGGATACAGACTGTTAATGAGCTTCTCACCTTATGGTTCCTGTTTGTTCATGGTTGAGGCATGTAATGCTGCATTTTAGCACATTATATATGATAAGATTCTATGAAGTCTTGTGTCAAAAATACATACGGCACCTTTTAAAAATCCAGTATGGTGGACCTTCGCATATTTACTTAAACACCACATTTCCCATTTGAATCTCTGGACAAGAGCTAAATAAGATAAATTTTATGTAAACAAAGATATTTATAAAGCAGATAGCACTGTCACCTCACACAGGGTTATGGGTTTAAATCCCACTTCTGCTCTGTGAGTGTGCACGTCTCTGATTTACCTGCACTGCATGGTTGTCTACATGTCCTGCAATGGCCTGGCGTGCCCCAGGCTGGGATGGTACCTGGGCGCCTCCCCCCCGTGACCCCGACCGCATTGAGCAGTTAGATTGATGCCCAAAGGGGCATTTACATGGGTGTGTTTTAATGCATTACTACAATCATATATACAGGATAATACAAAACGAGGGAAGAGGGAAGAGGGAAGAAGGAATAAACGAAAGAAACAAAGTCAGATGACAATGGAGGAGAGGAAGCAAAGGAGAAAAGAAAATACCTCAGCAGCTCCGAGCTCAACTGTATGCTTTATTTATTTATGTTTAGCTCTGTTTTATTCCAGATGCTGAAAACTGACCAGATTAATTTATCTGTAGACAGAGAAAACACAGAGAAATAAACATGTCAGAGAAGAGTGTGGAGTGACTGTCACGGTGTCTCACAGCCCCACAGAGACCCAGGAATAGGGGAAGGCAGGACTGGACCCCCCTGTCACCAGCGAGAACCAACAAGCCCTTTCACAACCTATCATCACTCCAGCAACCACTGACACTGAGCTGAGAGCAGGCCACAGCGCCCCCTACCTGCTCCTCCAGACCGGCCGGCTGACTCCCTGCCCAGTCACTTCCTGTCACACCAGTGACACTCCGTCCAGTTAATGAAGTCTGGGAGTCTGAATGAAACTGCCCTCTTCGTGACACAGGAAGCCTGAGTGTAATCCCTAGCTGTAGGTCTTTCTATCTGGCAGACATATCGAGTGAATGCCCTGTGTAAATATGCAGTGTAAATATGCAGTGTAAATACGCAGTGTATTTACACACTCAACATCCAGTGCTCATCATACACACCATGTTTACATTCTATTATCATTGTGACTGAGAACGTGACATTTCTGCGCTCAGATAGCTGCGGTCTCCCATTCTTTTTGGGGGCCGGGAAGAGGACATTAATTCCGCTGTTTATCACAAAAGGGACAGTCGTCGTAGAGCGTGCGTTTCGACGGCGCGTAGAAGCACGAGGGCCGTCTGATCATTTCAAAAGGCTCCTACTCTGACTCGTCCCAACATCCATCTGCGTGGCTGAATGCCGCTTGTGATAGATAAATAACTGAATGTAAATGTTAGCAGAGTAGATGGATGTGAGCTTACAATTTAAAAATATAAAACAGGCTATGTATTTTACTGATAGGATAATAATACATTACAATACATTATATATAAGCACATGCTTCTGGGAGAATGATGATGTAAAATATATCGTTTTCTTCATACAGGCCTAAAGAGGCATTTACGGCGAACCAGCATTTGCGCAGAAAAAGTGATTTCAGACGTTAAACTCCACCTGAGGAGCACAATATCTTACCTTACGCTCCGGGCCCACAGAAGCTAAACGTCGACTGCAGTGATGACGATGAGCCCAGCGGGCACCGTTAGCCCCGGTCTAAGGGCGGATCCAGATCTTCTTCCTGTGACTGTCACCTGTGCATAGATGCTAGGTCTCCCCAAAGGGAAACGGCCATAAAAAAAGCGAGTGGGAGGGAAGGAGGCCACTGCCCGTGTCTGTGGCTCCCCCTGACATCTCTGTTATTAGCCACAAACGGGGGGCAGCTGCTGCGGCTGTTTGTTTAGCTAACAGCCCATTAGCCGCAAGCGCTTATAGACGGCTTTGGTGATGTCAGGGGTGTCTCTTGGGCTGTTTTAGAGGAGCTTTAGCTCCAGGATGTTGCGTACGGCAGAGTCACTCTCATTATGACTAACGCAGGACTCTTCTAGAAAGTTCTCACAGTGATGGAGACGGGGGCGAAGGGGAAGAGAAGCCGTCACACGTCAGGCAGTTAAAGTGAAAGCGTGAGTCTGTTCTGAGGTGTAATATAACCGCGGCTATTTGTCAGTCCTCACAGAAGAAGGGGGTCAGATCAATTTGTGGGTGTGGGGGCAGAGAGAAGGGGAGCTCATTCATGACCGTTTTTACTTCTCAGTTAGAGCCTCTAACAACAGGCATGATTCAGAAAAGAGGAGGCGAGTTTTTGCCCCATTGTGGCAGGTCTGCATTTACAGGTAAGAGGACTAACGGGGGAGATGCTAACTGTGTG
Source organism: Mormyrus proboscirostris (assembly GCA_026779585.1). Classification (NCBI taxonomy): domain Eukaryota; kingdom Metazoa; phylum Chordata; class Actinopteri; order Osteoglossiformes; family Mormyridae; genus Mormyrus; species Mormyrus proboscirostris. Next base: position 34,162,695 of record JAODKF010000068.1, on the reverse strand, counting down.
CCAAGAAGCACAGGTGTCTCCAGGGAGATTCGAGCCCCGCCCCCATCCCACCCAGAACCTGGTTACAGCTGCCAGGAGCGTCTTTGGGACCAGAGAGTTTGTTTCCACAGGACCATGCTGTCCGACTCCAAGCTGGCTAACTGCCCCAATATGCCACCCTGATCGCTCTTGGGGCAGACCCACAACATTTGACACCACTGATTGTCACCAGCACGTCTCTGAACAATCCTCTTTTGCACGGTGATGTAAAAATAAACATCACCTAATGATGGATGGCTGGCCAGGTCTGCGATGCGGAACACCTTGGCATGCTGGGTAATTACAGGGAGAGAGTGAAATCGCTGAGTGACAGGTGTGGCTCAAGAGGCAGTGATTTATTAAGGGAGAAGTTAGAGGTTCTAGCAGGGCTCAGGAGTAGTTTCTGGAACAAGTGCCACTCAGAGATATTCCTTGGGGAATATGTACTTTTTTCATGTCTTGTTTTGATGAAGACGTATTGATTAACAGGCCATCCAAAAGTGCACTTCAAAGACACATGAAAGGCTCCATTTGTGGTAATCCATGGCAGATCGAAAACAACCAGTTTATGTATTACAGATGTGGTAATGACCAGTAAGATTCAAGGCTAGTGCAAAAGTAACGCGACCAGAAATTTAGAGTTTAGAACATTAGGAACATAGACAAGACAGAAACAGGGGAAAATGAAGCATAATACTGTGTCCATTTTTGATCTATGACTAATAGCAATCTCGCTGGCTGGGAGTAGTGTTTGTTCAAAGGGTTGACAAGGAGGAAAAACACCAGGAGCTGTTTATTTAACGTAAAAAGCAGGAGAGGAATCAAGGTGAAATCTCTCTCCATTCCTTTGAAGCTCTCGTGAAATTCGAGGATGTGCAGAAGGTAATGCGAGGAAACAGGAAACTAATGATCAAACCCCACAACTTTCAGCTTCATTGCCGATTCCCAGTCCTGTCCCCCAGCTCATCCGGAACTGTAACAAAAAGCATCATTTGTCCCTCTGTAGTCAGTGGCAGCAGGAAATAATGGCAGATGAAGAATCCTTGACCAAGTGTAGCTGGCACCCCCAGGGGGCGCTGTTGTACGGGAGTCCATTTGTAAGGTGTGCTTTGAATTAGCTGACAGACAAACGCTCGCTCGATTTGGGTGCTGATTTACTCTTGAATTCCACTCAGGGCTGAGCTTTAAAACATCGCTGAATGGCTTTTGTTATTTCGAGAGTTTAATCAAGGTTAAATGATGAGACTGGTTTGCAGCCACTTTGCCACGTCTTGAAGAAACACCCAGTTTCTGTAGAGCGTTTCGGTGGGATTACTGCAGATAATTACCAAGCAGAATGATGGAAGTGAAACTGGAATATCAAAGAGGCAGTAAGTTCCTCGCCGCGGCATTGCGCTGCAGCCGATGGCGGCCATGTCGGCGCATATTTTCAGCTCGCACGGTCAGCTTCACTGGGCTGGTGACAGATCACAGGACACAGGAAACACATTAAGTATCTGCCTGCCATTGCAGCATTGCTCCCTTCTGCTGGCATCAACTCGCAATGTGGGCTGCAGCTCTCACAGCACCCGTGCAATTTTCATGCCACTCTGCCTTACTTTCAACGCACCTGACAGGGGTAAACTTTGCGTCAAGTGACTGAACCAGAACTCCAGGCGGTGGAGCGGTGATGTAACTTTGTCCCACCAAACTGAGCCAGTTTCCAGACTGGGAGGTTGCCCCTTTGTTCATAAAAACTGCTATTTTCTGACTTGAGCAATAAGAGTGTCATACTCTGAGTGTCATACTCTGCCATTCTAAACACTAAAGATCAGTGACCCTATAACAACATTGACATTCTGAGTCCATGGCATCTCACTGCTGAGCTGAGAGCAGCACCTCATGCGAAACTCGGAACGTTGATCTAGTGATTTAGTTTTATGAGGCGTCCACCATCTGCTTCGCCACGGAGGTTATTAAATTAATGTTATGTGCTTCCCAAGTCTTCTGGGATAGTATTCCAAGCACGGCCCCAGTAGGGACAGGAGCGACGGGACACAGGCCTGCTTGGTATTCAGCCCTGCAGCAGGAGACTCCCAGTAATCAGTCAGCTTCTTCATTTTGGGATCATTTTTTCCCAGAGAGGAAGGGCTGAAGCCTGAGTAAATATTACGGGGGGGAAGATGCTCTTGGAGCTGGCCTGAGCTTGCGGGGGAGTCCAAATGATTTCCAACGACGGCCTCTGACCCCCCCGAATCTCGCTAAGTATCTGTCAGCAAGTCACACTGAAAATTCGCTAACACGGCTGCCATTTTCTTGCGCAATAAATCTGTGTTACTGCTGCAGGGAAGCACTTTGACGTACTTCTGACCCATTAACAATGAATCAACAAGTCTGTCATATTATGATTTAATTACAGTTGTCCTGTCATTAAAATATATGAATCCCGGAACATTTTAGGCTCTTAATTGACAGGCAGCAGGGTTAGTCTTGAAGAAAATCATTTATATAGACACACTCAGATTGAGCTGTATTGCGCTCTAATGTATAGTATAGTATTATTAATATTGTTAACACATCAACCAAACCAAGACTAAAAGCTCACTGCCATTTCAGCCAGTCTGACCGTGCTGAATCCGCTGGCCTACTCTGTCAAAGTGTCGAAGTCACACTTCAATATATATA
>JAODKF010000068.1:34068739-34091242 GCA_026779585.1 Mormyrus proboscirostris | reverse complement strand
GGTTGGACAGGATCCTGATGTTGCTATGGCGACCCTAATGAGTCCTTTAACTGATTGAGCTGTAAACTCTCCGCCTTCCAAAAGGAAATTGTACTGTTTACAGGATGCATCTCGTAAACGATAACCCAGCGTGTGTGTGTGTGTGTGTGTGTGTGTGTGTGTGTGTGTGTGAGAGAGAGAGAGAGGGGATTGACCGGGGAATGTAAATACCCTGTAATAAAACAGAGGGGTAACTGGAGGGTGGGGGCCGGATTCCAGACACAACAAGAAGTTCAGCGGGAAAACAGGCAAGCCAGCCCCCACGTCCCCCACGCGATTAATGGCAGCACAGGGGACCAGATCACGGAGGAGCCAGTTATCCTTCCAAGGCAGGACCCCGTCCATGGGAAGACAGACGACACCTTACACCTGATAATGAGGCAGCAAAGTGAGTCTGCGTGCATCACAAAACCCAGCGTGAGGAAATGGGCTGGCAACATCACTCAAATGCTAATTGTTCAGGTCCCTTTCGGATCAGCTGGCCCTTAACGTCCATCTTCCTTTCCCACCTCACTCAAGCCAAGATCAATGCAACTTCCTGTCTGAGATGGAGACGGCCGATTTTCACACAACAATCTGACGTGTTACAGCGAGCGGCTCTGTAAATGATAAAAGGGAAGACGATAAGCGACGTGATCGCTCCGATTCGTCAGGGCGCGCCATGGATGAATGGATGGACAGGTGGACAGATATCGACTGAAACAGTCAGCAGATAAACATCAATATTAACAAGGCTGATGGATTCAACAATAATACACAATCTCACAATCTCCTGACCAGTCCGGCTTAGAAAAACAAGTTTGTGACACTGATATTTTAATAAAAAGATTATTCTAATATGCGCACACAAGCATACACACACATACACGCGTACACGCACATACACGCGTACACGCACATGGACCACTTTCTTAAATGCACGGCCTGACAGGTTACAAAGCCCCCAGGGTTGTGGGGCTCCCCATGCTGTCCTTGTCAGGCTGCTACCCGCCTCCCTCCACAAGCGGCACTGCCCACTGGGCATTTTGGCCATCAATCAAACAACTCCTGGCAAATCCAGAGAGACACATGCTGGACTGGAGGGAGGGGCTAAGAGAGAAGCACATGAGCATGTGCGAACACGTGGTGGAAGCCCGACGGCGGGAGAGGGATTGTCCTTTGTTCCACCTGTCCTTTACCTACACGAGGTCACAGGACTGCCAGCTGACATCACATGGCCAATCAGGCTTGCCTATTCACATTGTGGGCCAAATCTGGCCCGCCCACTCACATCACATGGCCAATCAGGCTTGCTTATTCACACTGTGGGCCAAATCAGGTCTGCCCACTTACATCACATGGCCAATCAGGCTTGCTTATTCATACCGTGGGCCAAATCAGATCCACCCACTCACACCACATGGCCAATAGGGCTTGTTTATTCACACTGTGGGCCAAATCAGATCCACCTACTCACATCGCATGGCCAATCAGGCTTGCTTATTCACACCATGGGCCAAATCAGATCCACCCACTCACATCACATGGCCAATCAGGCTTGCCTCTTCGCACTGTGGGCGAAATCAGGTCCCCCCACTCATGTAACACGCCCAAACAGGCTTGACTGCTTAATTACTGGGCCATTGGTGCCCTCTTCTCTCTGACTGGTGTTGAGATTCTGAGATTTCTTCTTTAAAAGGCCAGTGAAACAAGGCTTCACTGCCTAAATGGGCTTTCTGGGCCTTCAGTGGTGTTTTAAATAGCCAGTCCACCAGCTTGTGACAGCCGTGTCTTTCGAACAGAAGCCACCACTTCTCAGCTATACAGAGCCAGCCATCGCCACTGCTGGGATCTGGAGGAGAGGCCGCCCACGGGGAGTTAATAACAGGGTACGGAATCGCCGTGTGGGAGGGGAGCGTGGAGCACACTGAGGGCTCCCTCAGCCCGACGGGGAGCAGGAAGGGAGCCGTCGCCAAGGCAACCACAGCACCGGCACCAGGATGGAGACGCGACAGCCCGACGGCGGGAGCCAGCCGGGGCCCGGATAGCGAGAAAGGCTCCCAGGGGAGTGCGAGGATGCAGGGAAGGAGGTGGAGTCTAGACAAAAAGGATAGTGCTTCATATTGACACAGCAGAGGTGATACAGTCAAAGCAGGTGCTGGTAATCCCTCCAAGCCCTCAGAGCCTCGAAACCAGCTGCGGTACGTCGGGGAACTGAGGCTACGCGGGTCAAGGTAGAGCAGGGACAGGGGACAGCAAGTCTGGAGACAACGGGGCCAGGGGACGGTGAATGAGGGGACGGCAGGGACAGGGGACAGTGAGTCAGGGGACGGTGAATGAGGGGACGGCAGGGACAGGGGACAGTGAGTCAGGGGACGGTGAATGAGGGGACAGTGAGTCAGGGGGCTCTTTACAATCAAACACTTCGTCTGAGTGTGCTCTCAGTGCATCCAAGACTATACTCAACACAGTCACATTTATTAATTGGCACCAGCAAGTGCTCCCCAATTACACAGCTGGATATTTGATGGGAGTAAATGAATTTATGTTACATGCTCCATCGTCCAACAGCCACGCTCCTGAGATTGAGACGGTAACGGCTGCGGGCCCTGAATACCCTGACACCTGCAAATGATTGTCATTTACTATGTTCTGTGACTGCACTGTAATCTGGGTCATAACCGCCACAGACGCAGACACCACGGGAGTACAAGCAAGGCCCTGACTTTGAAATGTCCCCTAACTTTTTAAGCGGGGGAAAACTGCAAGTCTTTACAGACAGGTATGAAAAATGTCGTGTACTAACCAGTAAACAAGGCAGCCATCCATCTTGGGGGGGGGGGGGTGGGGGGTTAATGCAGGAGAACCCAAATCCCACACTAGAGGGCAGCGTCTCACATTATTCCCAAAGTGAGATGACATGAAAAAATGTAGTGCCCAAAGAAAAGTATGTTTTTGAGAAAAGTGTATCATCTGGGTGAATATTCAGCTTCTAGGGGGGGTGTGTGATGGGACAAGGACCCCCCCCCCACACCACACGCCTCAAAGTGACAACAGGCACCTGCTCCACCGTCCCCCTTAATTATGTGCATTCAATTAAGCCCATATTTCACAGCGCCTGGCAGGGCAGTCAGTCTGCTCCGTATCGCCATGGCAGCTGATTCCAGCGCAGTCCTGGAGATGCCCCCGCCACCGCACTCATGTGCCAAATCCAGATGGGGTCCCGGAGGGGAGGGCCCCCAGGCCCCCGGGCCCCACGTGCCACTCACGCCTGCAGCAGGCATTGGCCCCCCTGGCTGCTTCGACACGCTACGCCTAATTAGCCAATCACAAAGCTTGGCAAGCAACTGTCGCCGGGCGCCGGTCACATGGACCGGAGGGGGATCGGTGCCTAGATGCAGGTCGGACATGGAACGAGGACGGCTGTTCTTTTTACACCCGAAATAACATCCCCCTGAAGGAGGCCCCCCTCATCCTGCAGTGACAGGTGTTCAGGTGCCAGGGCTCTGCCGGGCCGGGCCGGGCCGGGCCGTCTCTGCCTGGTACCCCCCAGGACACTCAAGCTACATGATCGCACAGAAGGATCTCAAATGAGCGGCGCAACCAAATTCACGGCTTTTCAATGATGGTCTGCGTGTAGGTCAGTGTTATTACTGACAAACAGAATATCACACACACAGAAACACAGATTAAGAAACAACCAAAAGCTCCCGATGAATCAATGAAATGAAGAATTTCCACTGGCGGCCTTAACGCTGTTGCAGTGAATGATGTCTAAGCCTAAACTCAACATGTGACACTGTAACAGTGACACTGTAAGGGGAGAGGGCAGAACCACAGCATGTCACAATGTTACAGTTCCATACAGTGACACTGTAAGCCAGGGGTAGCCAATCTTATCCGCAAAGGGCCAGTGTGTATGTGGGTTTTCGCTGCAACTCCCTAATTAGACTACTAATTAGAGGACTGATTGGCTGAAGAGTCCTCACACCTGGGTTTGAACAGCTGACCTACAGGTTATCCCAAAAACCTGCATACACACCGACCCTTTGCAGATAAGATTGGACACCCCTGCTGTAAGCAGAGATGGTACTGGAATTCTGCTGGAGACTGCTCCCCCCCCCCCCCACCTGAAAGACAAACATGCCTATCATCTCATCTGTGCTGCCGATGAGGGCATCTTACCGAGGTCGGTGTTTGGTCCAGCCAGGACCTGCCGGAATTTGTCCAGGCGTGACGCTTCCCTCTCCGTCATGGCAGGGGTGCCGGTCGTGTTCTGGTCAGCCATGCGTGCCACCAGCGGGACGACAGGGCGCTGGGGCAGGGAGCGCTGCCGCTGGAGGGACGCCTTCTCCTCAATACCCTCTAAGAAACAAAACCAACATCACGACAGTCCTCTTTCCAGGGACCTAACGCAGCTGAGGCCAATGAGTGATCACCATGATAACATAGGCTGAGGTGAGGGAGGGCTATCACAGAGGAAAGAGGAAGGGGAACAAGCTTTGGGCTTTTGCAATAATTTTATAACAATGAGTTTTTAAAGTGAATATCCACAGCTATATAGTCATTGTATTCATAGTTTCTATTGTGTTTTTAATACCATGTTGATTTTTATATGGGGTATATGCTTGATATTTCTAACATTACGGTGGCAACCGGTAAATTTCGGAGCCCTCGTATAAAATTTCTCGAACAATGATAAATTGAAAATCCTTCATAAGCTGAAGTTACAGAGAACAGCTCCTCGCTACTAAGCTTCATGAAAGGTAGCTTTTCGGTTTTGTGGGAGTGAGAATAAAGGCGGCACTCATTGGAAAGAGCCTCAGATGGTAGCTGGCATGCGAAAGGCACCGTGACAGGGAGCTGGGAGGGCTTTGGGGCACCACACTGACCCCTGGAGAAGCCGATGTGGGCCTCGCTCAGCGATTTCACCATCCTGCCGCCGGGGCTGGCTTCCGACAGGACCGACCCTGGACTCTGCTCCTCCCCTTCCTCCTCAGCCAGCGGCTGCGCCCGCCACTGCGCCTCCTCCGTCACCGCCGACTCACGCTCTTCCTCCTCCTCCTCCTCCTCCTCCTCCTCCTCCTCCTCCTCTTCATCCACCACGCCCTCCTGCTGCTTCTGTAGTTTGCTATGGTTCTCGATCACCTTGTTGGCCGTCTCCATGACGACCTCGATGTTCAGGTTGCGGGCAGCCATGGCCAGCAGCTCGTCGTCGTCATCCCCTACGTCCCAGGCGTCACTGGTGATGCTCTCAAACTCCTGGAATGTGGTGGCCTTCTTGGGCTTCCCCGGTGTAGCTGCTCCCTTGGTCCCTGCTTTCACTATACTGAGAGCGAAGCGTATGAACGGCGGTCAAACTGCATATACTCCTGATCCTAGGCAAAGTGCACACAGCTAAAGAAATGCAGCCTGCACTTCATACCACCTGATGTGCTTGGCCAGATTGGGTTAAAAGAGACATGTTAAAAAATTTAAATTATGTAATTGAAGTGAACACTTAAAATTAGAGAATCGTTGCACTGTGCTGATTCTAAAAATAAATCTAACCGAAGGTGAACTGAAATGACACAGCAGCAAAAAAACATTTCAGAAAAAAGAACAGAAAGGAAATTATTGTTTAAAGACCCGCAGCAAAAAAAATCTCTTTTCAAGATAACAGAAGTGGAGAAGAGAGGGCTTTGCAGCATAACCATGACAGAACTGTATCTTGGTGTAATGCTTCTCTCATTGTGTAGCTCCCATCTGAGCACCCAGCATAGTTTAAGCTGAGTCAGGGAAGTGACATCAGAAAAATAACCTGTTCTATGTCTTAAAATACCAAGACTGTACTTTCTGAATGAATAAGCAGCAAACAGAAATTCCTTAAATTGGTACAGAGACGGTGGCATCTTTAAACTTTGTTATTCATCAGTCAACTCCACAGGTATCAGAATTAATGAGAAAACAGAAGACGATATGAATTCACCAGAGGGGGCAACCCAAGCCATAAACTTACTTGACATGTAGTAAAGGGTCAAAAGGGGGGTGCTGTGCTCCATAAACGTGTTGTATGCTGGAGGGGTAGGAAGCAATGACAGGTTAATCTTTACATCAGCGTGGCGTCAATGCAAATCAGCCATGGAGAACTTTACCCTGTCATATCAGATCGTATCATATCATATCTCATATTATGCCATACAACTGGCATGTCAATTACTGATTTTAAGCACTACTATAACGATAAGACATTGAACTTGAAGCGTGACATGAATCAATTTTACGGTTTCTTTACAACGTTTATGATCTGGGAACAGAAGAGCTCCTAAGTTCGAGTAAGAATGGTTTGTGAGCTCAGTTAGCTCTCTGTGCAAGCTGAACCTGACACCCAGGAAGGCGAATGGACTCGCCTCTGCAATTCAGCCTCTACAGTTGGCAAGAAGCGGAAAAGCGGTTCCTAGTTAATTTATCAACGCAAAAGCGTTTTATGGGATAGAGTAAAGCCCCGGCAAACTCGGCAGAAGAAGGTACTCCGCAGCGACAGGACTGTCACTCTCCAACAAGGTGTACCTTAGTTTTTTCCCCTCATTACTCTGCCAGAGACACATCTGATACATAGTTAACTGTGTACAGCAATCAACACACGCCACTACATTTTCCCTTCCGTTTCCAGCTGTAGAAAAGCAGTAACACAGAAATAAAATCCCATGACACATGACTGCTATTAACGCTTGCTTCTGAAAGCAAAAACTACTTTGCTAGCCGTGAAAGGTAGCTGGATTAGCACGTCACATACCTGCCAGGGACCTTGGCTGTGTTTCTTTTCCAGAATTGTTTTTTGTTGCCGTCGTTTGACATTTTCTATTTGCAGGGTAATATCTCATTAAGCACGAAAAATGACAAGAAAAAAAAACAAATGTGCAGATCGTTACCAGTGTTTTTATTTACACATAGCCTCTTCCTTAAACTCAGACAGCCGCCATGTTGATTCAGTCGTCTATGAGTAAGCGAGGCTCTGATTGGTTGATTTGAGGAACTTCGGCTGTTACCCAATCAGAAGTAACAACAAATGTACGTGACCTATACGTAAAGACGTCGATTTTTTGAACTACAGTGTTACTTCCAACTCAGTCTAGATCGCCTCACTATTGACGTGGAAATTTATTTATACGCAAGTGTGTGAGTCAGCACTGTCTGTTTTAGGAATTATTTAGGAATTATACTTTAACATTAAAGTAATGCAATATGTATACACTTAAACTAAAATAAAAATGGAATCGTACAACTGTCTTTTTTCTGTATGTAGTAGTGGATTTTTTGTATGGACTGATTCACAGCACAGCAGACCAAAGAAAATTGATGATTTCCTCTATTGTCAAGTTGAACTGAAAATATTTAGTCTGACTGCAAAACCTCCTTACTTGTAATGTAAAATGGTTACCTGCAGCAGTCTACCTCGTGCTTACATTTAACTTTATGTCACAAATACCTTATAATCTATGAACCTCATTACACTTGGTTTTAAAATGTATCTTGGGCAATCAGATCACAGGTGGACCGCAATAAATATAAGTGTAAACGACCACCAAGGCAAATTGTGATCTGCTGAGGTGGTCTGATATGCATTTGACCACATATGCCATTTGTAGTGCAAACACTGATGTATCTCGGAGAAGGAATCTTTACACGGCTGAAGACACATTTAGAAACCAAATGTGAGCCGGGCCAAACATCCGTTTCATATGGGTTCCCATACACATGTGTACTGGCTATGGTGAGTTTCCCAAACTTACAAACAACGAAGCGTTAAGAAAGCTTCAGGACACTTACCCTATGTCCAATACCCTTGTTATACATTTGTGAAAGTGTTGAGCTTCATAACTTTATTCAACAGGCCTGTTGGGTTTCTCATTGGCGATCTCTTATTGAATTGTTGAGGGAAGGACCCTCTTATGATCCAAATTATCTCAGAGGGCAGCCCTGTGAGAGAACGGGTTCTGTGGCTTTGGAAGACAGGTGGTTAATGCAATTCAATTTATCATATTTATTGTCATTATATAGATCGATGCAACAAATTAATTAACATTGATTTGACAACACTCCTTACATTATGACCCAGTTAAGGTTTTGTACAGTACTATAATGACAAAAGACAGCAAAGGGAAGTTGATTACAGGTCCGAAATCCATCTGGTACCTGCACATGCATATTTTTAAACGACAACATGATCAAAGACAAACTGAGAGCTGCTAAGGAAGTCGGGTTTTTTCGCATTAATCTGATCAAAGTGGAATTAAAGGTAGACACGAAATATTAATCAAAGCTCATTTCAAAGTTAGCATACGATCAAACTGGTTTAAAGGCATCAGTGCAGTTTGGAAAATGTTTGCACGTATCTGCACTTGAGAGACCATATGGCTCGTGCCATCTGTGCCAGTCTAAAATAAGAATTATTAATCCCTTTAATAGTAAATCTTATCCAGACCAATTATCTTAAGCATATGGCAGCACACGCATTTTGTGTGACTCCGTCAGCATCTTTCTGTTTCAGCGTGCTTGACAAATTGTACTTATACATGATGTTTTTTCTTAATATAGACAGCCCCTTTGGATTACAAATTGCGTTTGTCAATACATGACGGGTAACAGTAATTGTGTTAATATGGACAATCTGGAAATCATATGGCGGCGAGTTTCTATCTATCTGCCTGTCTTTGTGTGTGTGTCTGTCTTCTATTATTTTTGTGGGTACAAAATGTGGCTGTTAATTGTAGCTTACATGATCAAACGAAGGAAGAAAAAAAAAACAAGATAAATAATCCCTTGTATCAAATGCCACCCTTTAATTTTCTAAAGACGTCAGATTTTGAAAAAAAAGTTTAACTGTTGCAAATGCAAGCATAATTTATACAAATAATCGGCCAGCTTGGTCAGTGCTTTTTCAAATAAATTTCCAAAGGTTTTCACTCTACTTTGAAGACATACGTTTATTGATGACAACTCATTTTGGTCTCGTTTGAAGGTGTAACTTGTTTATAACGTGATTCAAGTCTCCGTCATGAAAATGTCAAAATCAAATTAAATCAAAATACTGTACTGTAAAATACTCGCTGCGAAACCTGTACAAATCACCATAAGGAAGCTCCGTGGGCACCCCAGCAAACAACTTAATTAGTCTCTATCAATAACAAAACTATGCCATAATTATTACTTTTAAGTTTGTTCGATCGCTATCATTTGGGTTATACATAAATGGATAAATTTATCGAAATGGTCGTACGAACGCATTAAAATGTAATTTTACTGATGTCGCATAGTTTGCAGTGTACTTAATATCCACCTTGACGCGCAATTAAAAGGCGTATAATAAATATTAAAGCCAGGTCCACCGGGATCGGTGCTCTTTAGTTGTTATAACAATTATAACATCTGTTATTGTACAATAATGGTTTACAGCCAAAGGCTTAGGGGGGTTTATTTTTTTGTTCACCGAGCTTTCAGTCAAAGCGATATTACGAGGTTTTCACACGTGGTGCAGTAAGGTGTGTTTTCTCTTTTGCTGTGGGAGTATCCGACAGGACGGGTGTGCAGCTTGGTGAATGTGCATATGCCTTGGGGGACCGGCGACTCGGACCGTGAGATCGGCGCGCTATTATCCTGAAGTCCGACCTCCAGCTGAAGAGCGGCGATGGAGGCGCCGGAGAGCCTGCTGTCATCCCGATTTTTCCTGAAAAGCACCATCTTCGAGGTGAACCTCAGCCGTATCAGGCTGACGTGGAGGAACCTACAGACGAAAGCTTTCTCTGGAAGTCATAATACAAGCAATAAATTTAAAGTCGGTAAGTCGCTGATGTGCAGTGTTGTACCTGTGCGCTTTGGCTGGGTATATTTCTGCTGGAGTAACTTAAGCTGGGCGCACCGCGTTTTAAACGCATTTGATATATATTTGAAATATATTTTAAAAAATAAAAACAGTTTAATGAGACGTGAAAGTAATAGGCTTAGTATTCACTGGCCGTCATTTTTCAAAACAATAATAAAACTTTTGAAAAGTGATCGAAGATTTCCAAGGTCCCGTACAACGTCGTTTTCATAATTGGAGGATATGTCCTTCATAGCTAAGTGAAAACGCACATTGCTTAGGCTAAATAATGGAGTCCCATACTAATCCTGGACATGTGTAGCAGATAGGATATTCGTCAAAGTTGAGATAAAACTTCAGGAGTTTTTATGCCGTTGTTTTAAACACCAACATTTCATGATCCGACTATGTTCTCCAGGAGCAGCTCTTCATACAGCCTTTCAGAGTCACTGTGGTGTTCAGGGCACTTAACTTGTTAAGCATAAGCCTTTGCTCCAGAAAAACGCCAGTTTTAGACCATTTGAGTCACTTTGATGGTCGTATGCTGATAGACTATGTGTTATGTAATCTCTAAGCTGGAATCTCTGGATGCTTAGACACACTTCATATCTCTAAACAAAATGTGATGGTTGGTGTGTGGAAGATGCAGACTGTATGTCTTTACTTTTTTGTCTGTTATTGTTTTCACGCATCTGGCGTGACACTTACGCTTTCTGACTTAAGCAAGAAATCTTACAGCGAATCTGTATTATGACATTATAAATTGAAATTAGCTACATCATATGGTTTGAGGTAGTTTGCAAACCGTACAGACTATTTACAGGATCACAAAACTATTACATGCATGTATACATGTGTGTGCAGATTTGTCTGAAGCTGAAAATCTCACACCAGCCAGCTGAGCAAAGTTGACAACCATGTGCGGTCAGTTTTTTTGCATGGGCTGAATAAGGACCAGGTTTCAGTTACCAGGAGAGGAAACATCGCTTTTCCACATCAAAGTGCTCCCTGTTAGGAAAATGTTCTATTTTTGGAAGGGTAGTATTTTCATTACAATAGGATACAGTTTGTGACCTACGCCTTCATCATACTGTAAGATTCCATGGTAGATTACCAGCAAAAGGCAGTTATCTGAGCTGCGTTTTGCATAGCACACAGGAAGAACCAGCCATGGGGAAATAACTTTGTGAACTTTCCTGTAATGCTTGTACGATTTTCTAGCCTCTCCAATCTCATTAGGTCGTTGGGAACCGGCACGGTTTGGCCTGAGAACGGTCCCACATTAGTAGTAGGGGGATTATTCTTCTGTGCTTCTCTGGAGGTCAGGATTTAAACAAAACGTTGCCAAGAAGGGGATGAGCTGCAATGCTCTGGCGCATCGGACGCAGGTCCTGACAGAGGGTTTCCACAGAAACATCAATAAGCGCGCAATTACACCAAGATCTTTTTTCATACAAACCCGGTTTGTCAACAGGCTTAGCCAGTTAGACAGAGTTATAGTAATAGCTTTTCCTCTGTACTCTTGGATCTATTCCAACTATTCAAATGAAACAGATCACACCTCAGTTTAGAGCACATGACTTTCCAGGCAACAATTTGAAGCCTGCTCTGTTCTGTCAGCTGACGATGACAGTGACTTCTTGACAATGCATTCTGCATGTGATGAACGTTATTACTGAATGGGATCTTTTGCTAGTTGTGCCTCATAGATTTTAGCTGTTTCATTATAGAACCTTAGCCCTAAGCTATTTCCTATAAGCTATTTCCAAACATCACTCTGACCATCTCATTGTTGCTGAATTTCTCACTGGATCAAGGAATAAATAAAAACAGTTTTGCTAAGCAAGGATTCACAAACTTTAAACCCATCTTAACCAGCTAAGTGTAACTCTGAATGTGTCCAAGTGACACCTGCAGATTCAAAATTCTCTTCTCCCTTCATTTAAACTCCCTAAAGTGATGTGTGAACTTTAATTAACATCTGTCACTTTGTTAATTTAAAAGTTTCCATTCGGTCAGACAACGCTATTTCTTTTTAATGCAAATAATGGGGCCGTAATCCATAATGCTGTTATCAGCTCACTTGCAGTTCCATGTCTGTTTCACAGCGATAAAAAGACCTCAGTGCTCTCTGTAAGGTCCTCTTTCTTGAGATCCTCTGCCAAGCTGCTCAGCTAGAGACATACCTAATGTAGCATGGCTAACGTAGCATGGCTAACGTAGCATGGCTAATGTAACATGACTAACGTAGCATGGCTAACTTGCGCTTTTAATCAAGCTAGGGAAAGCGCCATTAGCATTCCTGTTCGGCAGCCACTTGGACCGCAGTTCCCTGGGACTTTAACCTGCTAAAGCGCTCGACTGTCAGCTAACTGTGCTGTAAAGTTCAAAGGTCTGTCGTCTCCTGAAGGTGTTGCTAGTCTACAGAGAGATTACAACAATTGTAGAGAAGAAGTACTTTCAAAACAGCCATTCAGTGGTACTCAGAGACACCAAGTACGTGTCCTGACATCCTGTAATAAAGTCTGAACAAAGTTAAATAAAAGCTTTTATTTCAAACTACTTTTAAAACCCCGTCACTCATTTCTGAGCCACAGTTACAGTGGGTGAGTGTAGTTTGCTTGACAGGAACTTGACTGGATGTTTGATTCTATAATTTCAGAATATTCAGTAGAAATATTCGATGGAGGTATTCTTCTTATACAATCCAGCAGCTGGTATGAACAAACAGTTGTTTTTACATACCAGTCATAAATACAGCTTATGTACCATTTAATGCTACTATAATTCTACTTTTGCTACAACCCTGACCGGGACAGTGGTTTAACAGTGCTTAAACGATGGATGGATAGTTTCCTTGTTGTCTGTCTAAAGGTTTACGTGATTCATCTATTGATTTCTGTCCCTCCAAATGGTTTTATCTAGTGAAACCTGAAGTGTGTTCCCTGCTTTATCAAGGGACGTTTGTGTGTGTTTTTTTTAGTGAGAATGTTGCGCTTTTCTGCTTCCACAGAGAGCGGTTCTGTACCCGTGTGTGAAATCATAGCTGTTTCGGAGGCTCA
Source organism: Mormyrus proboscirostris (assembly GCA_026779585.1). Lineage (NCBI taxonomy): Eukaryota > Metazoa > Chordata > Actinopteri > Osteoglossiformes > Mormyridae > Mormyrus > Mormyrus proboscirostris. The sequence goes on along the minus strand of JAODKF010000068.1, from coordinate 34,078,321 downwards.
GGGCATCTACCCGATCAAAAACCGTGAAAGATGGACCCAGGAGCAAGAGGAAACGTGCCAGGGTGCCTTCACAGGTATGGGATTGGACAGTGGTACATCAAGAGGGGCGTGGCCTTGATATAGCCCCATCGCCACCGTCACCCTCAGACACCCCCTTAGAGACTACCCTCTGTCCTCCTAGTGTCCTACGTGGAGAGGGAGGGTCAGCACCACTGGCGGTCACGTGACGTGACCTTCCACTGGCCCGAAAGCTCTACCTGTCACCGCTGGGTCAACACCATCAGGGAGCAGATCAGCCTTCTCAGTAAGGCTCCTGTGCTGGAAAGCGTCTTTCGCCCTCAGCTGGTCACATGTCTCTCAATAACACTTTACACATTACCTACATACCTGTAAGTCACTGAACGCATTTTTACCGTGGTGAAGAATTTGTAGCACAGACCCCACCCCAGTGAACCACAGATGTATAGCGCCTCTCCCTCTTCTACGCCAATACCCACATGGCTCTCACGTCATTTTGTTCCTGTGATGGTCAGCTTTATGATGAAGTTACAGAGAAGCTTGGGAAAGTTCATTGTGCTTCAGAAAGAGTTTATTGACAGAGTGAACAGAGACTTAATAACTAATTATCTCCTAGACCACAGACCCAAGCGTTTGCTGGTCTACATTAACCCCAACAGCGGCAAACGGCAAGCCAAGCAGATTTACGAGCGGAGAGTGGCCCCCCTTTTCTCCCGCGCCTCTGTGTCCACGCACGTGATCGGTGAGTCGACGCCGCGCATTAACATTTTAATGAAACACGGTGCCGTTGCAGCCCCATGGATGATCTCCGCTGCTAGGCGGCAGGGTCCGGCCCGGAAAAAAACACCACTATTTATGACTTTGGCAAAGTATTATAACGAGGACTGTGACAGTCCATAACCGTAATGATCCAAGGGAATCTTTGAAGAGGGACCCAACTAATCACTGGCACCTGGCAATTATATGAAGCGTGGGGTGGACACCCCCTCCAGCGAATGTCACCGTGATGTTCAGAGACACTGAATGAATAGCAGTCAGTAAACATCCAGACGCAGGTGCACCTGAACGCTTAGCTTGCTGACCCTGAGGTGATGGTGACCAGACTGCAATAAAGCAAAGTAGCTGCATCCATAAGGCATTTTGCAGTAAGATACTTTATATAATGACTGTCTGACTCCCGTCAGCATAATCTCCTAAAGTCAGCCAAAAGCTATCAAAAGTATCCTATATTTTTAGACATATAAGACATTTTGGCTTCAGCTCAAATGCCTCAAGGCAGAGGGACAGAGGCAAGACACATTTGTGATTCATTTGTTTCCATAGAAACTCAACGCAGCAATCATGCCAAGGACCATTTGGCCAGTGATGCAGACCTAACGAAGTACGACGGGTAAGTCTGCACCCGGACCAGGGATCACAATAGTCGTAGGACACAAATGAACTTGTTTGCTGGCGGATCATTTCCCCAGTCTCTTGGTTTGGGGCAGAGCCGGTAAACAAACGGCTTAGCTAGGGACGTCGGAACGGAGGCGGGATTTGAGGATATTGGCGGGATTCGGCCGCTCCGTCGTATATTTATAGGGTTCACCTTTGCGGAGCGTTGCTATGAGCCGGCTCAGTGTCGCTAGGTGATATGCAAGTGTCTCCCCTCGCACCCGGCAGCGTGGTGTGTGTCGGGGGTGACGGCATGTTCAGCGAGGTCCTTCACGGGCTGCTCACCAGGACCCAGAGAGACGCTGGAGTGGACCAGAACAGCGCGGAGCAGAACCCGGCACCCTGCTCACTTCGAGTTGGCATCATCCCCGCAGGTAATCGCACCAGCCAGGAGCAGAGTGAACCACACCGCCTCAGTCTGAGTAAAACCACTTTAAAACTGGGAATGCTGGGAGAGAGCACATTTAGGGGGGAATACTGGGAATCATCCCATGAAGTTGTGTGATTGATATAAATTAGCCTGTCATTTTTGGGAATACTAGGAATCGTATACTAATCAGGAATGCTGTATAAAGCCGTTAATAGCTTAATCTTTATTGCATCTTTGTAAGGTCGAACTTCATCACTATGGTAACAGTACTTGTCATAGCATATTTTGGCATTTACAGATGGACTGGGGATGTAAACACTTTAGATTACCTTAGAGGATGTTGGGTAGCAATCCTCACTATATCAAACTGTCTTCATTGTCAGCTAGAAGGCGAGAGCGAAGTTTGTTATGGGATGGCGTTCTTGTCAATGGCTTGCAGCTGTGGGGAAGCGCAGGTGTCTTCAGCCTGTGTGCGCGCGTGCGTGTGTGTGTGTGTGTGTGTGTCTGCTTCGAGGTGAGCTGTCGGATTAATACTGACGGGCCAGAGTTGGGAATTCTCCAGATTTTGAATAGACCAGTAATGCAAAAATCCGACCAGCGACGTGCAGTACATTCACAGAGGCAGCGTCAAATTAAAGTTAAAATTCCATGCTGGGGCACATGCCACCGCCGTTTCCATGGCAACGGCACGGCCCCCGTCACTCGCCGTGATGGCAAGGGAAGCGCGACGGGGCCATCATTCAGATTTCCCTTCCATTATGCATGCGATGCCCCATTTTTAAATCATTGTAAATAGGAGAAACAGAGAGTAAATTGGATAACGTGATTTGTTACCATCGCTGGAGATTTGGGGCCCGGCTCCAGTGTCTGCTTGTCGCCCTGAGCTCCCCGGCCTGGCGCTGATGTAGCTGTCCAAACGCTAATGCATTTTTTGGTCTCACTCCGCTGACACTTCGCCTGCATGCCTGAGATTGGGAATGACTCCACAGAGAGGTCTCCCTTCCGCAGCCCCTGAGAAAACGGGTTCTGTATATTTTTTCGATTTGACATGCGAGACGTCCCGGGCAGCGGCGCCGCTGAAGTATCGTAGCGTCCGAATGGGTCATGTGATGCTGGAAAATGCAACCCGACTGAGTTGCCACCAGCGGGGGGCTGGCCAGACCCCGCTTTGGGAAGCTGATGACTCCACGCTGAGACCGAGTCTAATTCCGATAAACAGCTGCGTTGTATCTCCTGCTGGCAGGTACACGATACATATTCATGAGCTTAAATACAGAAGCCTTCGCTTCCGATATCTGCCGCACGTGCCATCTGTGCGATTTCGGCACTGTACGTACTGTATGTATGCTTGCGTTCGTGTCTCTTTGCCTAATTAAAATAAAGATCGAATCGGATTAATTTTCCTGAACGTTACTCACAGGATCCTGTTTATCCTGTTATTCACTCCATACTTAATCATTCACACTGTGAAAGAGCACTTCAAAGAAGGGTGCTCCCCTAAGGGGCCACCGAGTCATTCACACTGTGAAAGAGGACTTCAAAGAAGGGTACTCCCCTAAGGGGCCACCGAGTCATTCACACTGTGAAAGAGCACTTCAAAGAAGGGTACTCCCCTAAGGGGCCACCGAGTCATTCACAGATGGGCAGGAAGAATCAGTAAGATTTAATCTGTGGCAGATTGTTGAAAGGTCAGTGAGGCTGAAGGCTGCCATGCTAACCACATAACAGTATATCAGCCAGCCATTTTTAGTATAGTACTCACCAAGGGAGTCATAAAGCGCCTGTTTTCATCATAAGTGATCTCAGTAATTCCCCTGCTTATCTGTTCATCACAGGCCAGTTTCGACAGTCATTTTTTATTTGCAGGCGTTTTGAGCGAAAGGGCGTGGGTGGTTATTACATACTTATTCTGAAATAGAATTTGGACGGACCTTAAAGACCCCGAGGGATGGGAGATATCGCTGCAAGGGTAATCAGGCTTCGTGTAACTGATAAGGCTGCAGAACAGCCCCACTGTTCAGGAAAATTTAGAGCATTAGCGTTATGGACCGCGATATGATCATTTTTACAGTTTGAAAAAGCTAATCGTCGGAAGACAGAAGACCTTTAATCAGAGTGGTTAAAAATGTTTCCGCTTGAGGGCAGATAGGCAGAGAGCCTCGTTTTGGGTGCTGCGTGTCGACAGTGACGGAACCAGAGACGAGCAGAATTTATGATATTTGTATTTAAAATAGATGATTTAAATACAGCATTGCATTTTGTAGTTTTAATTGGACTAACTTCATAAGAATAATTATATAATTTGTATAAAAATACAGTTTTGTAGTTTCCCCGTACGGGTGATGACGTCGTGTGTGCCAAATGTTTGTGTGTACACAAGGCGGAAGTTTGGTTTTTCTCAGTCATTTTACTGAATGGCCATTAGAGACTATAGCTGAACCAAAAGACTTAAAAGATCCATTTAGGCCTATTAGAGTTTAAAGTCTTTATGGTGTAGCTGAGTGAAGCATTTTTGTCATTTTGTTGTTTTGAGTTATTTGCATCTCCGGTGCAAAATAGGAGCAGTTTTGTCAGTTAAATTACAAAAAAAAAAACATTCTGCATTTATTGTTACCATTATCTGAGGGTTAACGTCAGCAATTGGGATGTATTTAAGATATTTTGGGATATTTGATATTTTGCTTGGGTTCATATTTGTACTGTTTGTGTTTGAGTCTACAGAAGTATGTGGTTGTATTTTTGTATTTTTATGTTTTTTGCTTGGTGGCTGCATTTTGTAGTTCATTTTGGTATACTTAAAAAATTTATGTTTTGTGTCACATGTATTTTGATGTATTTTTGCTCTGGACTCAATGACATCCTTCCCAGGTTCTACTGACTGCATCTGCTACGCCTCGGTGGGGACCAATGACCCTGTGACTTCCGCCTTGCACATCATCGTCGGTAAGGACTTTTACGCCGTCCATGACTGAGGCTGGGACTATTCCAGCATCCTTTAATGGTGGTGGGCATAAACTGCGCCACCATTCATATCATCAGCCAATGATATGGTTTGAATCAGTGAGTGATGGGGAAGGGAGCACTTCGGGAGCCAATCAGCTGTCAACAGGGGTCCGGTCCCACCCCCCCCCATATACATTCCTAGACAAGGACGAGATGTGACATATGTGAGGTGCCTGACGTTCACCCATCTTCACCCCCCCCAGGAGACTCCCACGCTCTGGACGTCTGCTCGGTCCACCACGGGAACAAGTTCCTCAGGTACTCCGTATCCATGCTCGGTTACGGTTTCTATGGCGATGTGCTGATGGACAGCGAGAAGAAGCGGTGGATGGGGCCTGTCAGATACAGTGTCTCAGGTGCATTCAGTCAGCATGCGCTTAGCCTCTCTGCACTCTCACCCGGACCCCGCGTGCTATAATAACCTACGCCGCCCTGCCTGCAGGCTTCACCACTTTCCTCACACATCACTCTTACGAGGGCACGGTATACTTCCTCCCGGCAATGGACGTTTCGGGGAGTCCGAGGGACCGGACCAAGTGTCGAGCTGGGTGAGTTCTGCCACACTGGCATCTTTGCAGACGTTCGGGAGCCGGGGTTTAACCGTGTCAGAGAGTATCAGCCTGCTGAGCGTGGGAAGGCGGGTTTTTTGTGTGATATCTTCATGCCAGGGAGCGCCAGCGAGAGCAGCGGGACACGGACACCTTTACGTAACGGCAGGCCCCTCACTTACTAAAGCCACCAGAGCCTGACAGGGAAATCTCAACATGGCAACCCGAGCCGGTGATGCTTATGTGTAATGTCCCCCCATTCCAACCCACGCAGGTGCCTTCTCTGTCAGCGGGATGGCCGGCCGCGCTCTGGTGACAGCGGGAAGGACAAGGAAACTCCTAACAAAGGTGGGACATCTTCTCTTTCACTCTTTGTTGCAACCGAACCCCACAAAAAATCCCATCATGACCCCGTCATGGGTCACACTAGCACACTGGCACATCTTCTGGTGAGGAACGCGACGTCCCATTTCTGTCCCTGAATTTGTCCCCTGTCAATCCCAAAGTCTGTCCTGAGTTTGTCCCATCAATCTCCGAGTCTGTCTCTGAGTTTGTCCCCTGTCAATCCCAGAGTCTGTCCTGAGTTTGTCCCGTCAATCTCCGAGTCTGTCCCTGAGTTTGTCCCATCAATCTCCGAGTCTGTCCCTGAGTTTGTCCCCTGTCAATCCCAGAGTCTGTCCTTAGTTTGTCCCGTCAATCTCCGAGTCTGTCCCTGAGTTTGTCCCCTGTCAATCCCAGAGTCTGTCCCTGAGTTTGTCCCCTGTCAATCCCCGAGTCTGTCCATGAGGTTATCCCCTTCTGTCCCCGTGTCTGTCTCCTGTCTGTCTCAGATTTTGTCCTCATCTGTTCCTGAGTCTGTCTGCTGTCTCTCCCTGCGAATATCCCCTACATCTGTCTCCTGCCTGTCCCTGAGTTTGTCCCCATGTCTCCCTAAGTCCTTCTCCTGTCCCCGTGTCTATCGCCCATGTCTGTTTCCCACCGGTCCCCCATCAGTCAGCACTCCCATTGTGCGTTGGGGGGCATTCCTCTTCCATCAGACCATAACTCATTGCAATATCGCGCCTGCTCAGCACCCACCGGTGCAGCCCATCCCCTCCGGAGAGCTCGAACTGTGACATGAATGTGGTAAACATTATTTGCAGTCGCTTATGCTAAGCAGCAGATAAGTTGTGTTTACTGAAAACAACAGATCACACCCCTGATCCCTAATTGGCAGTTTTACATGTTAATTTATTGAGCTCGCCTCTTCCGGCTCCCGCTGATATGTTCCCCCAGGGGCGATGAGCGCGCACAGAGGCCCGTCTTAATCAGGAAGGCGGCAGTGATGCCAAACTTCTCTCTGATTTTTTTCAAACCTTGCCCGAATGAGTGCCATTGCTGTTACTTGTTTGGAATGAAAATATCACAAGTGCAGACACTGCAGGCCCGGCTCTGGCAGCGCGCATGCAAATGAGCTTCCCAGAATGCAAATGTGCCATTTCAGAGGCCAAGGGCTAATGTGCATCAAAGCTCCATCCTGTTTTTCCTCGTTTAAATATCCAATAAATGTGTTCTCTATGCAAAAAAACATCATTGAAACCAATACAACCCATCTCTAATTAATATGTTCACTGTTTGTTGATTGGCTGGGATTATTTTGTTGGTATAATAACGCAGGAATCCTAAATAATGAAATGCACACTATTGCCAATAGTTATGTCCCCCACATAAAAACACTTTGATATTACTGAAATGTGATCTTGAAACCATTCTGCTTTCAACAATATAGCAACAATATATTTTATGAACACTCTCTCTCTGCTCTCAGATTTGTGTATTCTTGTATGAAACGCTGTTACTTCTCAGGTCGTAGCTCATTGTTCTCCTTGTGTGAAACCCTGTTCCTTCCCAGGTCATGACTCATTGGTTTCTTTGTGTGGAACCCTGTTCCTTCCCAGGTCGTGACCCATTGCTCTCCTCGTGTGGAACGCTGTTCCTTCCCAGCATGTGAATCACCCTCCTCTCTAATGTCTGTCCCACAGATCACCATCATGGGTGGCAAATGATTCAGGGAAAGTTCTTGGCCATCAATGCAGCCAGCATGAGCTGTGCATGTCCTCGTAGCCCCGAGGGACTGTCCCCTGCTGCCCACCTGTCTGACGGCACCACTGACCTCATTCTTGTCCGTGACTGCTCCCGCCTCAACTTCCTCCGGCACCTGTACCGCCACACCAACACAAAGGACCAGGTGTGTGTCACCCTCCCACTAATACAATAGGTGCACTCTCACCAGTAACACAGGGTAAAACAGGTATTATCACAACTCAAGTACTCTGGTGTAATGCAAGTATTCCAACCACAGTATTTAGGTGTAACACAGGTATTCCCAGCATGGTACTCAGGTGTAAGGCAGGTATTCCCACCATGTTACTCATGTGTAATGCAGGTATTCCCAGCATGGTACTCAGGTGTAATGCAGGTATTCCCAGCATGGTACTCAGGTGTAACATAGATATTCCCAGTATGGTACTCAGATGTAATGCAGATATTCCTAGCACAGCCCACTCAAGTGTAATGCATGTATTCCAACTCTAGTACTCAGGTATATCAGAGGCACTGGTGTAACACAGTTGGGTACTCACTCCCCCCCTCTCCCCCGCACCCCACAGTTCGACCTGGACTTCGTGGAAGTTCACCGCGTCCGCCGGTTTCACTTTTTCCCCGGGAATGACCTGGTGCCACAGTGGAGGGGGGCCAGACCGATACAGTTCAGCCCAAGCTATGGATGCCAGCCCACGTGGGGCAGGTGGAGCTGTGATGGAGAGGTCCTCCACCAAGCGACCATCGAAGTCAGGTATGACGAAGCCATTGTGCAGCTGTTAGCTTTACCTGTGCGAGTCAGAGTCTCAAGACCAAAACACTGATCCAAGGCTATTAAGTGCATTTATGTGCATGGAAAACAAAAACAGGCATCTACATTCCATGCTCTTGGACAGGAATACTGGTTGCTCAGCTGTTTACTATGATTTTACAAGTCAGGGTTCTCATTAAATATTCTGTAAAGATACCAGGGCCGATAAAGAATGATTTAATTGCGTATGGTTGACAAAACCTTTGTATATTATGACTACTCACTCCAGAATTCATTATAACTTTAATGCACCATTGTAACCAATCACTGAATTGTATTTTGCCAATGATGCATGGCTGCGTGATGGATTTAATTTAATAGGCCTCCTGCTGTTAAAAGCTTACTTCCATTTAATTAAGAAAGAAATCCATTATTTCGTTGCATTTTCCCCTCTAGTAATTGTTCCTGATGTGAGTCAACAAAACAACTCGCTTGTAGAGATAAGTAATGAGGACACAGAGGCTAAAGACAGTAAAAAGAACAAAAAAAACGTTAATCTTACTTGTAGGAAACAGACGCCTTTCTGCATAGTTAAATACTGTAGTACGTGAATTAGGCTAAAAGGAAAGACACGTATCCTGCACAGATACATACCACACTGCCGTTTTACACAGCAGTCATTGTGAAGATGGATGTCAGGGGATTGAGAACAGAACCAGCAATGTTCTTTCTTAGCTTTGAGTTGAAAGGTTATTGGTCTTTGTGTCCCCAGGGTTCACTGTGGGCTGATCCAGCTGTTTGCCAGAGGGATTGAGGCACAGGAAGGATTTCAGGAACAGTCTACCTCCTCCTCTCACACAGTATGAAGCACTGTGCTCATCTCCAGAACATTGGCAGAACATTCAGACCAGACTGCATGTGGGCTTTGTCACATCACCGGGACCAATGCACTTGTCATCATCCTCTGATTGGTTGTTAGGTTGAGTTCCACTGGTGATGTCAGGCTGTTTTTTTAATTTTTATCCGTCCATGGAAACTTTCATATGTTTACCTCTTTCACAGATAAATTATGACTGGCACCTGGCGTGCCAGCTGGACTCTGAGTTTACTGTCGGTGTGACCCTTGATCCAGCTGAGGAGATCCAACGCAGTTTTTAGTATCGTTCTCCAACAGCTGACCTTTGGGTTTCAAAAATGACAGCTGGGATCAAAGATTCTTTGGCTTTCACTGAGTCGATATGTATTTATGAAACGTTTTTGGTGATTTTAAAATAAAAACTTTACTCTGAATGCCATCTTTTGGATTCTAACAGGTTTGGATGCTGTTCAACCAAATAGTTACTTCAGCATTAGTTCAAATACAAGAACTCGTGGCCATA
>JAODKF010000068.1:34055715-34068639 GCA_026779585.1 Mormyrus proboscirostris | reverse complement strand
TATTAGTTAAGTTCTCCCCAAGCGAGCTTGATGGGCCGAATGGCCTCCTCTCGTTTGTATAGTTCTTATGTTCTTTTTTTTTGTGTGATTGTTTTACAATTTCAAGTGTTTTTCTTTACCAGTGACCAAAAATACAGAAATCAGCCTCTGCACGCAAGAATGGTTTTTGTACATCATGTACTCGATTTCCTCATATTCTCAAAAGCAGTCTTACAAGGGCTTTAGATTCAAGCAGAATCTCAAGTCAAATCCATTTCCTTTTGCATATCTTGTGCACCCGGGTTTACCCTCAATGCACTCATCCCAGCTTCTCCGAGGTTCGGTACGTATTTCTTAAAATAGCACATTACAAGCTGTTGATATTGGGTGCTCAGTCCTGCCCCTGAATATTTGTAGCTTCTCATTTTCGCCAGACACATCAGATTCAAATTCATAAAAACCGTATTGGTCCCTTGAGTGAAATTACGACACATTGGAACTGTGTTGGTCTCAGCTTAACTAGTCACGATTCCAATTTAAGGCCCTCCTGAGTCCTGGGAGACTTCTTATGAGATGACAGGCAGCATATGAAGTCCTGGCCCCCAGGCAAACATTTTTGGGGTGATATGAGATTGATTTATTGTTTATTTACTTTGGTTTCACGTTTCACATCGGAGCCATTTAATTGACATTCTTTTCGAGGTTCCTGTAAAAATCCCAATGTAACGCTTTTCAGTTCCGATAATCTTAACCAGCATGACTGGAATACAAATATACTCCTGTCACTGCTTTTGATAGTACATATTTTTCCAGGAAACGTGAACTTGGCAGCATCTGGTGCATGTTATATATGTATTGCTAAGGTTTTAAAGTTGGGGATCCTTGGAGAGGCTGCCTCATGCTCACCTGGTCGTCTAGCTTTTTACCTGTGGTTTAGCATTGCGATGTTGGTGTCAGGACAAGGATTTTCAAGGACAGAACATCTAGGGAATTGGCAGGATACCTACGGGCACATCTTTGGGTGTCCCGCATGCTGGGGCCCCGGGTTCCAACTGGCTGACTTTATCTCCGAGAGGAACGAAGTCTGTCAGGGGCAGAGCTCAGGAACTTCACAGGAACTCAGGCAAGGGCGAGGCCGCAGGGGCACTAGCCCCAGCTGAAAGCTGATTGGCCCCAGAGTGCACCCTCCCCTGTCACTCAACAATTCAAAGAACATCATTGGCTAATGATTAGGTTTGCCTCTCTGTATGAATTTCACCCCTCTCATGCGAGCCACCTGAAACTCGGGTCATCCAGTGACCCTAATGGGACCTAAACCCAGGAGTCACCAGGAACCAACGTAAAATGACACCTGTTTCCTTGTAGGAAAGTCAGCTATTTATTTTTTTTTCTGCTCCCAACCAAACCCCGAAGAGGTATGATTAGAAAAAAACTGAAATACACACATACACACACACATTCATATATATAAATGTGTGTGTGTGTGTGTATGTATATGTATGTATATATAAACGACAATGAAGAGAATTTCGGTCAGCAAGCTTGAGGAAACAAGTGTCACTCTGGGCTCAGAATCATTCTTCAGGAGCCCCTCGAATCAGCCTCCAAAGCGCTGGTGATGAAGGGAACGAGAGCGATGGTGCGTCGATGAAGAGGAGGCAGCCGTCACGAAGACCTTGGTCCCTGTCCTTTCAGGCATCACCTGGCTTTCGACCCGTTCCTGTATCACGCTCATCCCATCATGTTTGCCCTGAAGGTACTCGTCGTTCAAGCCGGGAGCGGCTACCGGCAGTGACTGTGGGACTCTTCAGCTAAAATGTGATGACAAACGATACCAAGCGGCTCGAGCGCAAGGCCCAGCTTCTCCGCTGGCATGCAGGTGTCTCACCGCTGGCGGCCCGTCCTGTCAGAGCTGTTTAATGTGTTTGGCCAACCTGAGCTTCCGCATCCATTCCACTGTATGCAAACTGGCTGCCAAAACATCTCAGGGAGACTAATGGAAGGGACGTGCACCCCCTTGTGCTTTGCATAGCCCCCCATCTCCCTCCCCCCCCCCACTACATCCGCCACCTTGTAGGCAGATTGAGGTCGGTCAGATTTTCTTTCAGTTGACTTGGGGGGCGTGAGATTGGCTGCTGTACAACCTTACAATCAGTGAGACGCACGCCTCTCCCAAAAAAGGTTGCCGCATTAGCAGATTTAGGGTGGTCCTTCCGTGCGTGACTGTGACACAAGACCTTTCAGAGACTTGCTCTTCCTGCCTCTGACATCTATGAACAGCATATTACATCACTTCCTGTATAATGGCCATCGCTACCCCCGGAGCAAAAACCCTTTTAACTCCAGCATAAATATTGGGCACGGGGGCCACATGTGTGGTCCTCTTATCTTTAAGGAGCCCAATAATGCGGAATGGCTCACAAAGTCCATTTGGTTGACAAACACACTTTGGCTGGGGATCGGACGAGGGAGACGCCATCTCCTTTAATGGCTCGGTTGCGTAAAAACGTTGGCAGAACCTGTATAAATTCTGTCCAGTTGTTATTTTTTTTCCCCGAGTGCACGGGGACGATATATTTGCTCTGTCCAATCGCCGTCTCGCTTTGCGCTTTTAATGCTGGGCCATACATTACAGCGCTATCTAACATAGCGAGACAGTGACAGCGGGTAATTTTCCCTTCTCCTGACTGCTAACTAAATTCTGCCCTCTCCCTCCGCCACTCGCGCACACACAGACACACACAGACACACACAGTACTTATCGCTTCACCGTGCACATGGCCGCACTGCTCCCTCCTCGATTCCCACTCTCCTGGGACACCGGAGGAAGGACAGGAGTAGCGGCTACCGGCTACCCTCGGTTGTCAGGGAGATACCGGGTGCACTCGGGGATACTGGGGGAGTTTATTCTGAGCAGATACACCTGTGCGCCATCCTCACATAAATATACCAGAGCCGATCTCATTCGAGTAGTGGGAACCCTCCAGCTATCCGTGTAACGAACTCTAGTAATGACACGTTTGACAGGCCGTGCATTAAATATACAATTGGATTTTCCACAAGTTCCTTTCCGCCTCGACTACAAAGAGCCCATTTGTGATGCCTGTGTTTGTGCACGTAAAAGCAGTTAGCATTGAACCCAGTTAAGACTGCCGGATATTTATAGGGAAATTGGATCAATGAGAAAATGAACCTTTAATGTCAGCTGAGTGAGCTATGGCAGGCAGTCTTTTTCATCTGAAAAGCAGGAGCAGGGAATTCAAGAAGCAGACGGATGGGGATTTCAGATCGAAGTACTGGAGAAGCTGGAGAACATTGATCGAGGATAGTCTGTGCGTGTCCAAGCTGCTTTGCAAGCGACTGTTGAAGTCTAAGCTGCAGGTCTTCCCCATGATATCAAAGCCATGGCTGTTTCACGATGGAAAAAACACTGGAGTAGTTAACATTCCACGAGTGCGTTTTTAGAAAGACACAGACTGGATTCAAACTTTCTCCTGGGCTCCTCACTGCAGGTGATGGCAATTAACACACATGTTCTGAGAGTAACGACCTCTGGGACACAAGTGATTTCACGCATGGTGGTAACCTAATATCTCAGCACTTTGGCGTGTCAGCAGAAGGTGCCACACCTCCGCTGAAGATCCACCAAGCCAACCATGTTCCATTTTACGCAGAAGACCACATCATGACCGACACCAAGAATCTGGTGCGAACCGATGCTCATTTAGCTACCGATCATCCAAAGACATGGCAAGACTAATGAACATCTTGGCTAGTAGGTCACTGGTCTTCCTGGGTTTACTGGGGCTGGTGAGGCTGGAGAGATTGGTGATCATGCTTCTCATTATCGCGGGGCCTGAGGACCGCAGCTCAAGCCGACAGGAGCTGCACCCAGCAAGGACTAATTAGTGGAATTATGGAGATGAATGGGAAGTAGTCGGTCGTCGGCTCTGGGTCGGACAAAGTGGTCTCTTCGGTCTCCAGCATCGCTGAACCGAGGCTGGCTAACGCAGTCTGTCAGGAGCCCACATCGCCTTCACCGGTCGCCTCCAGCGGTGCGTTTACCCCCGAACCAGAACTCGGCGGCCCAATTAGCATCTGCCTCAGACGAGGGACACCAGGGCTGTGTCCGAATTCAGGGGCTACATCCTTCTCAGGCTGCATTTGAAAAGCGAATGTATCACGGCGGTGTGACAAGGCTATCCCATTTCAAAGCCATTCCAACCAATGGATCATTCGTAGCTCAACACATCCATTCCCAGATTGTGCAGAGGTAAAGTGGGCGTGTCCCAGCTAGGCAAAAGGTGCAGTGCTTCGTGACTCAAGGGTAAGGGCTGGAACAGCTGGTGACGCAAAATGGAAATTATCCGTAGGCCAGTCCATCCCATCTGACAGTTCTTTCTGTTTGACCTTCGAAGAACGCAGTCTAGACCACGCCTACGAGGTAGCTTGATGCCCAAGTAATGACTCCAATTAAACAATTAGGTTTTGGTTAGATGACAAATTATATTCCCATCCTGTATTCTGAAGACTAGACCCCGTCACCCTCCTGATAGGATTACACCCCACCGTTCGCAAATCTCTCCAGCTCTCCCGCTATAGTGAGACGTGTGCCCACACTGCGCTGCCCGAATTCCTTATTTTTACACCTCACGTATACAGCTGATCCCTTCCAGATGGCTACAATGTGAGAGAAGCGACAGACAGATGGATCCTCGACGCTCGCTAACGTCGTTGTATTCAAGACACGGGGAAGCTGCGGAGAGCCGAACGAGGCAGCCATTTTGTAGTAATCCGTCACAAATTGCCTTTATATCCCATATTTATCTAAAAGGTTTTAAGTTCCCTTCAGAGTATTAAATGTGTTATACTACTGCAGAACACAGTCTTTTCATTAACCAATGAACAGCAAGGAAAGAAATCATGGCAGCCCACGCCTGTGAAACCATACAGAAGCGAGTCCCCTTTTCGTCTCTTTTTTTCCTTGGGAGGCTTACGATACAGCTTTGCTAATGATGTTTAAAGTAATACCACTCTGTTATGCTAACCCCAGGCCCCCCAGCCCCCAACCCCCAACCCCGCCCTCTGAAGGGGGCCCATCTGTTTGTTACATGCCGTACAGTGTTCCTTAACAGCACTATCAAGGCCGATTACAGTTTCAGACACTCAGAAGCAGCCCGTGGAGTAAATTGGCAAGAACAAGGTCAGGAGGTCCTGCCTCCAGATAAATGACATTGGATCTTCTTTTTTCAGGATGTGAGGATGACGTGCAGATATGAGCCACAGAGACGTCACATGATGACGTAATGACTCACCTGTGACTCCCGTAAACATGCTCATCTGAGCCAAACCTGCTCCCTTCATTGCTGTATTATGTTTAATTAAACCTTTCAGCGTCATTCTCCAATGGTAACATTTCAACAAATTTGTCTCAATCTCATTTATGTTTCACATAATGACACATAGACTGATAATCAGTAGTTTACTGAACATTGCTGTGAAGTTTCACTATTCCTTTGTTTCCGCTGGATTGTGAAAGTTAGACTGCTTTGGCCCCGTACACAATTCTGGGAGATTCCACACAGCAGGAACAAAAGGGAGGCAGAGATTCTGCTGCATTAAAAGGTGAAAAGGCCGGGGATGTCATTCCGGCATGCATGAGACACAGTGGCTTCTGCAGTATCCTCAGCATATCAGAAACTCTACTTCTGTGTCACGTAGGAAAATATAAGCATCTGACTGTACAAGGAGGAGCGGGAAGCAGATTGAGAGAGAAGGAGAGTAAATGAAAGAGAGGAGGTGGACAGAAGCAGAGAGCGTGCCGGTGCACCTGCTATTCCCCGTCTTCCTTCAGATCAGTCCCCTATGAAGTGTGCAGCCCCCATTGCATCTACATCTAGGAGCTAAAAATGGCCCCTTCGCTGAAACAAACAGGTTCACGTCTCTGTAAATGCATGCAAATCTGAGCCATAAGGCCACCGCAGATTCCGAAGGTGTCATACATACCGAAGGATTTTACAAAGACTCACACACCCACATGCTCACTGGCACTCTCCTCCTTCAGCTGCAGGACAGACTCATTCATATATAAACCTCACAGCGAGCCGCAGCACTTAAACACCGGCTCGCTAACCGATGCGGATGACGTGGTTGGACTGGTGGCCTGAGGAAAGCACTGGCCTTTTGCACAGACCGAGGAGCCAACCTGCAGAAGCTGACCTGGCCGGTTTTCACTCCTCCCCAAACCTAAGGCCGGCAAAAGCTTGGAAGACAGACAGATGGACAGAGAGACAGACAAACAAATGGACATATAGACAGATAGATTAGATGATGATAGATAGATAGATAGATATAGATAGATAGATAGATAGATAGATAGATAGATAGATATAGATAGATAGATAGATAGATAGATAGATAGATAGATAATCCTGAAGAATATTGTAGGTTTACTGCATCTGAATAGACATTTAGACAATAAAAAACATTTAGACGTCAATAGGCAGTAGAGTGCAGTGAATGTCAGGCAAAGTATCACCAGACGTCCAGTGTTGATGCCTCAGGGACATACAGTATTGCACAGTGTCTGGGAAGCTTGATGGACAAAGAGGTGCCTATAGTTGTTCTGATCCGGTTGACTCACACGGGCCGCTCAGCCTCTCTCCCCCCCGATCTGCTCCGTAAAGAAGAGTCTGAGAGCCGGTCCGGTTCATCTCGAGCAAGCGAGGGGTGGTACTGACCACATTGATCACGTCAGGACCCAGCCTAAGCAAGCAGGCCGATCTCCAGAACTCAGGTACAATCAAAAATCCATCTGGGGGTGTAGCCACAATACCGTGGCCAGCCCGGCGCACGCCCCCCCCCCCTCGCCCATCAATAAGCCAACCTCAGATTTATCTCCCACATCCCCATGCCAGTCAGGCATGCGTGACCCCCGCCACCTCCAGCTCCACCCCATCTACATTCCTTGCTCTTCTCATGCTGTCCGTCCTCCTCACGCGACCCGGTGTATCACCCTTCCGGGGGCTTTCCTGCTCTCCTCACTCCACTTCTATTTGTAAGCAATAGCTTATTTTCCAAAAAAAAAAGTGCCTTCAGAAATCCCCCCCCCCAAGACAGAGAAAAAAGACACTGCAGGTTAAAAGCCTGCATATTGACAGAGACATACAGCAGCTTATATATGCACCCTTACAATAATAGCACAGTTTTAGACGACTGAAAGGATGCGACCCAGAAGTCTCCTGGGAATGGCATTCTGTCCCGTCCCGTCCCCCCCCGCTGTCAGACACCGTCCCCTGTGGATGCACACGCCTCTACTTTCCGGATGCGCAGATCAAGGATAAGGAGGGTGTTATGCAAACATTAAGATAAGGTTCCCCCCTTAGCCGACGGCAGCGGCTTCAAAATGCCAGGCCAGGACTTCCCCAGAACCGTGACCATGGTGGGAGGGTCAGGGGGAGCGGTACCTAAAAATCCGGAGCCCCCTGTCAAAATGTCACCTTGGCCAGCCCAGCCCCAGCTGATAAGTGCTGGGGCCCCCTGAATCTGCCAGGAGATTCACACCCCTCCAGAGGCCCTGGTCTCACAGCACTGACAGTACAAAACACTGGGCTGGGGGGGGACACTGAGGTTTATATATATAAACATTAAACACAGCGCTATGAAGGGCTGGCAAAAATAGAGGTGAGCTGAATAAATAAATAATATGATAATTGGTCAGGGTGGGTATTCATAGGAGCGGGGGGGAGGGGGGGGGAGATGGGCGACAGGGTTTTAGTGTTCTGGCAGTGTTGGTATCAGATATCCAGAGAGAGACCTTCTGTTCAAGCCTCCATTCATTCAGAGAGTTTTTTTTTTTTAATTGACGGCCCAAATCATTTGCAGCTTGAGGTGAGTTATCGTCTCCCCTGAAGGAAGCTGGTACCTCATTAGGTAAAAATGTCCACTCTTATATTTTGCGCTTTCATATGGAACCGCGTAAACACAGGCCATTCATTAATGTAATGAGCTGCGTCTCCTGATACGCCGTTTGCAGTGTGAAGAATGGTCAATCTCTCAAACCCATTAGGCTCTTCTCAGGACCTGTTTGTATACAGAATGGGTTAGGCATCATTCTTATGTCTTCATGCATGCGCCACACCTCATCATCGGTGTAGTTCCTGAAGACCTAGAACCTCATGCATAGGCCATGAATACCGCATCCATATGTGGAGGAGAACAGGAGACCATCCCATGGCCTCGCAGAAGAGTCAGCCTGTCCCAGGAGTAAAGGGGGATAAGGGCCTTGATCAACCTGCCGAGATACACAACAGATACAGCCTAACCTGCTGACCATCACTGGGCATCCCAGAGGCCGAAGACCAGACGTCCGCAGGACTCGCACCACGAATGACCCGCTAACCATTGCCTGCAAACGGCCATATTGCATTCCCAGCTGTGTAAGGGAGGGTGTTAGGCTGCCAGCTGGTCTTGGCCCCCAGGGGACTGTATTTCTCCTCAAACTTGTCCTCAGATTCCAGAGCCTGTGTTTCCTCCCTTCCTCTGGCCCTTTTTTCAAAATATTGTGCACCCAGAACTGCTGATGCGACCATCTCCAATGCTATAGTTAATTAGCTTTCAATCAAGCACGATGTGTTGTTTTATTGCTGTTTTTTTTTGTAGCAAGTGTTGTGAGCAAAGGAAGTTAATGGATCACAGGAAAGTAGTTCTACGATTTCTCCGGTTCACTCTCCTCGCCGTCACGGAGAGCCGGCCTGTCCACATTTTGCTCATTGCACCGCTTCTGTCCTTCGCACGCTCCCCTTCGCCTCGAGTCACCTTCTTTGTTCTCCCTAAAATGCCGCAGCGAAAGCCAGCCTGTTGCCCTACATTCCGCTGCCAATCATCGACGCATTAAATGGTCACGCTTCTGGCAGCAGTCTCTGTTTCTCGTAACAAAGGTTTGCTTGAACTGTTACGTTCATCATGTAACTATTGTTCGGCAATGCTATCCATTTATTTTTGTATTTATCTATGTAACATTAGCAAGATTTATGTCACAGTGAAGTCATTCTGAAAAGGTTAAATCAAGACTAGTTATATTAGTAGTAATGACAAGCATGCTTTGGCTTTTGATTGGTCTGATGATAAAGATCTACACAAAATAATTTCCCCACGGGGATCAATAAAGTTCAATTATTATGATTATTATTATTACACGCAACTTCCTTACTAAACTGGACCAACTCAGACATGCCAATAGCGATTAATTAAATCAGTCCAGTTCCAATTTTTCAGGGCATTATTACAAACGAGCTGAGGCAGAGACCTTTCTAGTCTTTCCGATGAAAATTAAGCCCTAAATATCACAAAATCTCAGAAGAGAAAAAAGCCAAAATTATTCCCTGATGTTTTAGAAAGAAAGAAATATATTTTGCCCATAAATTATGGAGGATTTGAGCCGCACTGGTTCCTGGGGTGTAAAGGCACCAGTAGATTGCCTGCTCGAGTCCCTTGTTTGGGTTTTCTCCATCCACCAAATGAAGCCTTTTCTTTATCCTATGAAATTACATCCAGGAGCTTAACGGAGTGAAGGTTCTTAGCCACTTGCCAGCTGGGCCAAGCCAGGAAAACAAATCAATACCCACATTAATGGAGAGACCTTATCATCCAGCGATTCTGCCAGGGAGACTTTTAGCCCTGTGTGTGTTACTGACTGCTTTCCGACGGACCCTCCTGTGGCCCCCGTGGTAATGAGGTCCATTTGTCCCGGCCAGGCAGGGAATGACTTTCCTGGTCACTGACATTCCGGAGACAGGCAGCGCATAGCATGGGGCTGGGTGAAACCACCCCTTTCTGATGTATGCACTCACAAAATCTGTTTTTCAGCCTCTGTCGCTGTTCCAGCTGGATTTTCATTCTGAAAGGAAACTACGAGAAATAAAGATGCCTGTAGCTGCATCGCATCTTCACTTTAAACCAGACAAAGCGAGAAGCGAATGTATGAGTCTCACAAGAAGCTCAGGGAAATGTTGAAATGTGAAAAGATCATTTGACAAAAGAAAAAAAATAATGTTTCTGGGCAAAGTTGGTTGGTCAGGTGAAGAGCTGCAGGCACACGGGGCTGTTTTCATGAGAAATGCCCTTTCAGGTGATACATATCAGGCTTAACCAACTCGCCCTTTGATGACACTCGCTTACAGCGTGCGTGTTTGCAGCATGACTACCAGGCGTAGTTCACCATAGTCCAAAAGTACGATGAGAGCAATGTCGCCCTCTGGTGGCCCAGAGATGGCACGCCTTTCGGGGGTCCAAAGTCCGCTGGGCCCCCACCTCTGCCGGTCAGCCATTTCCGATGGGCATAATTAGTGGCGCCGTCCACTCGGCGGCCGTTAATGGCGTATCCCCGGCTCGTGGGATTGCTACTTTTCTCGCCGCATGGTCTTTCTACTCTGAAGGCTGAACTGGCTTAATCAAAGACATACGGGCCAACAAACGGATGGAAAAAAATCAATGCGGGATTCCTTTATTTTCCCGAGACGCTTGCAGGGTGCGATATTTGCGGCGGATTTCAGATGCCACCTGTCCAGGCTACCGCGGCCCTCACTGCCTTCCCGCCACTGTCGGGCACTTTTATGTTTCTTGTGCGAGCCTTTGATATTCACGCTGCGCGGGCAGACGTTTCCTCAGCACAGTGCTACGACGCCACCTGTCGAAACAGGTCACTAATGCCTTTGATATGTAGATCTTTTTTTTCTTTTTTTTTACCCAATTCCTTCGACAGCTGGCTTGAGTCAGTTTTTAGCCATCAATTATAGCCCTACTGAATCGGTGAAGATTCCAGAAGATATGAGGCCATATTCATCTTTCCAGCAGAGTGCACTACACAATAGCATGGAAGCTGCTCGTCTCTTGTAAATTTTCTATATCACAATCTCTCCTCTGTGATGACACAACGCAGGCTGGTGCACGGCGACAAGGTCAGATTCTTCCAGATGTGGCACATCCCTCCAACTGTGTGTTACCTGCTTAGACTGACCCCGATTGTCTGAAACCACAGGCTATATCCCTGTAAACATTTCCTGTGCTTTTTAAGGGCAGAACATATCTCCCAAAAAAAAACTTGGAATAGCTGACTACATGATACATAGGTCAGAAAATACCAAGTGTTTGGTAGTTTAATGGTGAAAGGTTAGCAAAATATACCTCAGTAATGCCACTAAAACAGCTGAAATAACTGGAATTTCGCGCCGGATTTTTCGGCATGTACAGAAATCACGGAGCAGCGCTGATCTCCGCTTAACCAAAACCCGGTGTTAAAATAGAGGAGAGTTTGGCGAGAGGCTGACGTGCGAAAAGAACTGGGAGGATCATTAAAATATTTTGGAACGAGGTTCTCCTCCACCATATGGAGAGCAGTTGGTCTCGGGGAGGCAGAATGGTGTAAAGCATTCGGTGCTGATCTGAGGCCAGCGAAGCCACCATAACGAGACTTCAGTGTGGATCCCAGAGGCGGGGAGAAGTCCGTCACTCTGCGGAGAGACAAAACGCGTCTCTGCGTGACACCAGATGTCCACCATCAAATCCCGGCGACTCTCTCAAAAAACTGATCCGGGATCGCAGCCAAGTGGCTCGCTGGAACGCTACCTCCGGGAGCCATGAAGGAGATTCGGGGAGCGCGTCGACGTCGCATTCCTGAGCTAGACGTTTAACTCCGAAGCAGAGGGCCGCCGAGTTCGTCAGCTATGACAGGAACAGCAGGGGGATGCAGCCCTTGTCTAATAATAAAATATACCCTAATTACAAAGGACAGCGACTTTTGTGAGACATGCATTCAGCCCAACCACCTGCTGCCAGCACAGCTTACATAAAAGCCTGCTGTAGAAGCCCTTTTTCAAGGGGAATCTTAGAGAATCACTCCTTCAGTGCCATAAAAATATCAACATGTCGGCAGCCTGTCATCCATCTTCATTTTTGTGGTCTTTTTAGGAAAACAATGTCTAGTGTAAATAAGAGACCTTGGTCAGCACAGGAAGACCTGCAGAGGCAGGAACTTCTCGGCTGTGAGGGATCATGTCCTGTTCTTCCTGAGGACGGGGAACTGACTGAGATCCGATTGTGATTGATAGTCAGGGGAGTCCTTTGTCGGGGCAGAATCTGCCGGTGCTGGAAAGTGAGCTTTGGACCTCAGGCGCAGGAGACAATCTGATTACAGCCGCGATGAGCGTTTCATCTTCATTTCACAGCCCTCTTGCCGTGGAGACAGTGCCTCGGGCATCCAGCGCGCAGCCCTAACCCGTACCGAGGCCTTCTCCTGAGCCCGGGCCTCGGCCCTCTGAGAGTCACAGCTTTAATGATGCAGCATTGGGTCAAAGCATCACAACAGCCATCAGTCCACCATATCATTCCCCTCTGCTCCCTTTCCCACAACTCAGTTTACGGCTTCTACCAATTGCTTGGCCAAGGGTCCTGACAGGGAAGCGTTAAACATTCATACGACTTAAGCTTCCGGAACATGCAGCCCTAACAGAGTGTGCTTTCCCATCCAGCAGCACAAACCGGGCCTAGGAGGTGCAGAGTCCTTGCGGAAGCCTCCCGGTGGGTGGGCCCTGCTTTGTTAGCATTACGCTAATCACCTGCTCGCGACGGGGCAGCTGAACCGGCAGAGCAATAAATCCGGCTCCCAGTGCCACTGTGGTCTCCAGGCCAGAGCTGCTTGGGTGAACTTTGCTACATTACACCTGTGAGATCAATGGCTCATTTATCACAGACGTGACACAAGCAGAATTAACAACTGGGGGGCGGGGATTTAAGAGATGAAACACTAAGGGGTGGAGCCTGACAGCGGATATAACAGGCATGTTGTATGCAGTTCTCATTTTCCTTTTGACGCTAAGGGGTGGAGCCTGACAGCGGATACAACAGGCATGCTGCACGCAGTTCTCATTTTCCATTTGGCGCTAAGGG
>JAODKF010000068.1:34026109-34039187 GCA_026779585.1 Mormyrus proboscirostris | reverse complement strand
AGATAAGATTTTAACAACTCTGAGCTATTAGTTAAGTTCTCCTCAAGCGAGCTTGATGGGCCGAATGGCCTCCTCTCATTTGTATATTTCTTATGTTCTTATGGTTTTGGCCATTGGCAGTAAATTGTATCTCTTCTCATACCCGGTAGGGGGCGCTCATTCTCTGGCAGGTTGAAGATTTCATGGAAGGGCCCCTTTTTGGTGCTATGGGCTCGTCCGCCCTCTTCATCACGAGCGACGCCATACTGGGGGTTGGTCATCTGGTTGCTGCGAGATACCACAGGCTGGATCTGGAGGGTGAGGAGAGAGCTACTGATGAGTCCACCGTGTCTGGGGGACCATGAGCAGTTATGTTCATGGAGAGTAGGGTTGGACCTTTAGGTACGCATCGCCCAAGCCTACTGGGGAGATGAAGACCTGTGATGGCATGGAGCCCAACTGCAAAATTCACAACTTCAGACACATGCAACTCGGATATAAAGAGACACAGAAGTAGAGAAGATGGACACATCTGTCAGAATAAAACTTTTCCTGCATCCTCACCACAAAATTCGGCATCAGAAATCTGCAAAGGAACATTTAAACAAGCCTGATGCACTGTGGGATCTGGGGCTCACACTGCCACATGATCACTGCGGGACCTGGGGGTCACACTGCCACATGATCACTGCGGGATCTGGGGTCACACTGCCACATGATCACTGCGGGATCTGGGGGTCACACTGCCACATGATCACTGCAGGATCTGGGGGGTCACACTGCCACATGATCACTGCGGGATCTGGGGGGTCACACTGCCACATGATCACTGCGGGACCTGGGGGGTCACACTGCCACATGATCACTGCGGGATCTGGGGGGTCACACTGCCACATGATCACTGCGGGATCTGGGGGTCACACTGCCACATGAATGCTGCATGAATATTATTCCAGCACCCAAGCATGCAGGAGTGGAGTACTGGTGCGAAGTAGCTCACCCGCCGGGACATGGCGGCACCGGCACGCTCCTTTAGCTGTGGCTCGGTGAGCAGGCTGGTCCAGATGATGTACGGCGTGTCGTACTTGTCTCTCAGTTTGGGGCAGCTCTTGAAGAAGAAGTCGATAATGAAGAACTTGATGCCGGCGTACAGCGCTAGCAGGAGAGAGCGAGGAATCGACACAAGGACAGAGTAAAGAACCCGGCGATGAAGCTGTCCTCACACTGGGCAGGTAAGTCCACGGGAAACTGCTCCACCCCACGCTAGGGAATGTGGCGGCACGAGCCGGCATGTGGGGGCCAGCTGACCATGTGGCACAGCGCCTGAAAGCTCTCACCGATCATGAAGCCCAGCAGCTTGAAAGGCAGCACACAGGAGGAGATGAAGGCCACCCAGAGAACGATGTAGAGCTTCTGGGTCATTTCAGGCTGCACCCACATGAAGAGACTGAAAAACAGGCACACATACACAGCCACATATATTTATGCACACACAGGATCCTCGTACACTGTGTCTGTCAAGCTGAGAACACTTTTCCCCGATGGCATTGAATGAACACATACTTCTTTATCTTCTCCAAGACGCCCGCCATCTTGCCAAAGAGGTTCTGAGAACAGTAGGAGAGGTGGTCAGACAGAATGATCAGATCACACATGCCTCTGAGGTATATATCCACGTGTCAAACTCACACTGCCACATATCTCACTGGCCTGCCTTGAAGAGCACTATTTCCAAATCAGTCGAGATCCTCCAGAGGCAAACCCATCCATCCCTTCAATGCACTGACTCAATAGAAACATCATCTACATGTGGAAAAACCAAACTGTCTCCTTCCTTGTGTTAAAAGGTTTCCGCCTGAAGATCCTGGCATGTTTCTGAGTGATGAAATGACCCTCACCCCCAACAACAGGAGTCCTGAAGGTCTCCACCGAATCTTCAAGACTGCCGAATCGGTGACGTTACCCTACTCACCTCCAGAAGGCTGCTTATATCTATTCTGGCTCTGTTATGAGGCTAACTGGATATCTACTTGAGCCGGAGCTCCAGGGTAATTCGTTGTCTTAAATTGCAACACTGTGCCTTTAATGACACACCGTGTTTCACACAAGACTTGCTGCCCTGATTAAGGGCTTGTGTCGATGCTCTGTCGCCCGTCTGCTGCTTCATGCACCAACACACCAGTCACTTTGTCTCAATCATATAACAGTACATAAGGCTAATTTTAGATTTTACAGGTTTGCTGCTGTGGGCTGAGACCATCATTGTCACCTGTGCTTTTTGGGCAACGTCAAGAACCAACTGGAATTTCTCAGACACTGTCAGGTCCTCCTTCGTAGGTTCCTGAAAAAAAAGGAAAAAAAAAAACAAATAAAAAAATTCTGCAGTAAATAAAACACTGTGCAGAAGGCAAAGCCACAGCCCCACATGCTGCTCACCTCCGGTTCTGAGATTTCAGGCACGATACTCCACTGGATCCTCCAGCCTCTACCAAGAGAGCAGTGACATGCTACAGAAACGGGCCGCTAACTCTGATAGTGTGCAAATGTGACACAGTATCACGGCCCCACCCCAACTTCCACGTTAGCCCCTGTCCTCAGCTAACCCGGGAAAGGCAGGCTGTCACCACGGCAATGACCCCATAACCTCCCCCAAGGCACTTCGGTTAGCTAATGGATTTATGAGTTTCCCCCTCTGAGAACTACTGGAACACAGACAGGAATTGGGAAACCCAGGACTGTCCAGTCAAAATCTGTCATGTGCAACTGGGAAGGGGGTTACCTTGCGATGAGGTAGTTTAAGGACAACCTCAAGATAGCTAGGAACAGGAACATGGGGATGACCCATCCATGCCAGGCCGCATTCATGTACATCTATGCAGGGTGAGAAGATGCACAGATGTGAAATAGCACTAAGACGAGTAAGACGAGACCACGTTTCCAACCAATGCAACTCAATCTTTTTTACAATACAGCACAAAATAGCAACTGTCTATATTGCAAGAGACAAACACCTGCGTTATTAAAGTACCATAGATTATACTGCATTTTATCTATTTATATAACAGATGCTTTCATCTAAAGTGATTCCTGTTTTTTTTTTTTTTTTTAATGAAAAGCAAGGTCAGTCAGTCCCTATAGCAACTGCGGGTAAGGGGCCTCGCTCTGGGGCCAAACGGTGAAACCACTGTGCCGACTCAGGGATTCAAACCAGCAACCTTCTGATGACAGGCACATTTATATTGTGTTTATATTGTGTGAAAAGTAGGAGTTAGGATAAAAAACGGCTAAACCGCTCGTCCGTGACTAGCCAAGGAGTAAGCTTCAATGAATAACATCCACTGCAAGAACACTGCAGAACGACATTGAGTGGAATTATTCATGAATAATGCTGCTGTATAATAACTGAAATTGTGGGGTCCCACTGCAAAGCACCTCACCTCCACTGTGCGGCATCACATGTCAAGTGCAATAGTCATGAGGCCCGAGATCTAAGGAGGAACGAAGGTCAGCACCTGACTGAAGGGGGACAGGCTACTTACGATGAAGGCGATCGCCGACGTGTAGACAGAGTGCCAGTTCGATAAGGCAGACAGGTTCCTCAGGAAATTCGTGACGGGCCTGGCACCTCGCTCTACAAGGAACGGACACGGACGCAGGTCAGGTGACCTCCCACCCTACTGATCTACAGGCACAGGCATGTAAGTGGACTGTCCTCCACATAAAGTGCAACATGACGTCATACTCACTGAGTCTTCTCATGTTTTCAGTCAACCTAAAAAAAAAGGCAACAGTTTAAAGTTGTATTTTCCAGTCCGGTCCTCGGGGACCACACGGACAGTCTGAGTTTTCCTTACGCCACAGCCCCTGGGTAGCGAAACGCTGGTTTGAACAAAACACAGCTTGGAGTGTCTGAATCAGGCCTATGACATAGCTGCTGCCTTGTGATAATCCCCGCAGTCATTTTCGCAGCATTCAACCGAGACCCACAGAACTGCACTGCCCACAAGCAGCCACCAGGGGTCAGATGGAGGCACAGGAGAACATCCTGCTTTCTCACTGTACCTTTGGCATCCAAATACGTTCACTCTGATTGGCCCTCCAGTGCAGCCAATCAGAACAAGGCATATGTCACCATTTCAGCACAGTAGTTCACAGAATTTGCATTTTTCCAGGACAGCAGAATCAAGTGGAACAGCCTGTTCACCTCAGGCATCAAGCAAATTATTATAAAGGCAACGTGTTTTGCATGTATCCTATAATAGAAACAGCAATGCTAAATAAGGCTCCCAGAGGCAAAAATCAACTTAATTCAAGGGAAGGAACAGACATTTCTGCACAGTTACTGTTAACAGTAGAACAAGGAAGACCTCCATTCAAGTGCTTCTCACCAGTAAATCACAGCCCATTTCCTACATGGCAGAAGGTTTCATACCAAATCCCACCAAGAATGTCAAGAAGCTTGTGTGGCAGGATTATTACCCAGCACTGAATGTTTACAGGGTTTTTACTTACAGGGAAAGTTGCTTCTGTAACAGAATTCTCCAGAATACCACCAAGGTGAGACTATGGAGGCTGTCTCACCTCTTAGCACTTAGCGGTTCTTCCGTTTCCACGGTGTTCTCCTCTGGCTGGAAGCGGAAGTCCTCTATGTAGACGGCCAGCTTGTCATACAGCCACTGGTAGAGTCGGGAATACAGCTGGCGGCCTTGTTTGTCTGTCAGCACAGAGGCATAATGACCTTAAGGTTCAGTGTCAGCACTTCCAGAAAGCACCTGTAAACCCAGTACCCTCATTCACTGGCTGCCCTGGTCCTACGCATCCTGCCTTAAAGCACATCTGCAGCTACCAGCAGGCACGATACGGCTTAAAACGCAGAGGGAACGTCTGTCCTACGTGGTCTGATCTACAAATTCAACCCATTTCCAGAAATAATGTGTGCACCCCCCACCCCCAATTCCCCAGAAGCAAACCCAGTAGACTCACTGGAAAGCCACATCCACCATAAGTACACATTTGCTTATTCCCTGACTGACGTACACGGTCAGCTTGAAACGAACAAAGAAAAATAAACACCTTCCTTTAATTCTCCACACTTGCTGTAGGACTGGCTATAATGAACATGCTGTTGCCATGAAAACGTGCTGCAGACAGTCTTCAAACCGCCCCTGGCAGAAGCTGGGGATTGCACACAGACCTGTACTTATCATTTATTTACTCCCAAGGACTCGTTTTTCCTTAAAAAGCTGACATTTTGCAGGCGGCCGGTGCAGAATCTGTTTAAATAATTCTGCATATCATTAGCTTCTGGCCTCGCAGTGGTGGCTGAAGTCAATTTTGATTATGTCTGGAGTCGCAGCCAGCAGCCAGCTAATGTGGCTCCAAGGGCAAACCTTCCGGCACCGCTGACATACCCGTCCCGTTGGTGGCAGGTGACACCGGTTTCCGTGGAGGCCGTGGCGGCGAGTCCTCGACTCTGGGGGAAGGAAAGGAAACCAAAACCCTCTTCCTCAGCTCAAATGAACGGTGACAGGGCCGCAGACGAACAGAGGGCCGTTTCTGATAAGACTGTGGCTGCAGCTTTGCCTGTTTACACCGACAGCCAATGAGCCACAAAGCCAACAGAAGCACACACAACTCAGCCAATCACAACACACCTCCTTAGCTGTGGGCACAAGTCATTGATCACTATAAATCATTAATATTTCTATATAAATCGCCACTATAGAAGATCCTGTCTATTCGTGTTGTATTTCTAGGTGAAAGTTTGTTGTGACTCAGACGACTGTGCTAACTGGAAATCAGGTAGCAGTCTTGGAGTAAGTAGCCAGATCCTGGCTGAATGTCAGTACGGAGGGTCACTTGACAGAGATGGGCAAGTAAACGGGCTCCAGTGATGCTGAGGAGCGGCGGCACCCGCCCACCTGGACTTAAGGACCTCGCTCATCTTCTGCTCGAGTTCCAGTCGCTTCGTCCGCTCCTTCTCCAGTTCCTGTTTTAGCGTCTCGACGCTGATCTCTTCGCGGACCTTTCTGAGCTCCTCCTCTGGGGAAACACGAAACACACAAACGTTACACACGCAATGGACCACAGCCTGGCACCCTATGCTGGCTGGGGTACGCTCAGGGCCCGAGGGCATAACTTTGGGTTAAGCACTGGGGGATTGAGGTCTCCATCATTTAAACTGGGACCAGGGGCTTGTATTGGCTGGTTTTATGTATCGGAGGGGGTTACATCCCACAACACTGACCAGGATAAACAGTTAGAAGACTGATGGACGACCAGATCGGTAAGCATACGCTGTTTGTGCAGATTTCCTATGCATCACCCAAGATGTGCTGCTCCGGGATTTTAAAAATGTTGCGGTGTCCATATGAGCCCACACCATACCGGATGTCATGCGGTGTCCATATGAGCCCACACCATACCGGATGTCATGTGGTGTCCATATGAGCCCACGCCATACCGGATGTCATGCGGTGTCCATATGAGCCCACGCCATACCGGATGTCATGCGGTGTCCATATGAGCCCACGCCATGCCGGATGTCATGGCGCCAAACGAATAAGGATTCAGTGACATTAAAGCAAGACCGGTATCATGGCACCTAGCGACCATAAAACTGCTGCCTGGATCCCAGCAGGGATCCATACAGGAAAGAGCCTCACTTACGCCAGGGAAATAACACGCTTTAAAATGCACGTTAATGCCATTTTAGTACCAACTAAGCATTAAAAAATAACAATGTCATGTGGTATACTGTTAAAAAGCTAAGGACACAGAGATCAGGATTCAGCAAGAAAAAAAAAAGTGTCAAAAACTATAAGCAGAAAGGCTCAGAAGCCACCCAGACAAACCTTAACTGATGGGGGAAAGAACAAAACAAAAAAGCTGTTGGTTCACCGTGTCATTTTAGAAAGCTTCATTTCTGAAACTTCTAACCACAGAGGTCGTACTACACTGAGGACCGTTTGAGAGACTAACACGACAGACGCGTCCTGTAAACCCCGCTGTGTTACTAATTTAAAGATGGCTCGAGTTTATCCCCCCAGCCCGACACGCGAGTGTCAGCTATGGAAGCCCAATTTACATGTAAATTAGTTCTCAGCCAGCCAGTTAGCAGGAATTTGGCATGACAGACATGTACACATAAATGTTTAAGGACCACGCCCTTTTCTTTAAACAGAGACTGGAGAATGTTAGTACAGACTTCAAGCTAATCTGTACTAGAACAAAGGGCATCTTAGAACTCACAATGATTGGAATAACTGTGTGCTGCCACTGGCTGTGGTAAACCAAAAAAAAAAACACGTCTAGTTTTGCCTGCTTTCTCCCCACGAGCCACCGCGCCTCACCGCAGCCAGACGAGACGAGACGAGGGCCGGGGGAGATTCTGGTGCTTTCAGCAGCGAGGCACGAAAAGTGCAAAACAAGTGAAGGTGCGGAAACAAGAAAGCAAGATGGAAAGTAATTTTAAAAGTGCACTTGACACAAACAAAAGATCCAGATATTATGAAGAGAAATAAATAAAAATAAGATAAGCCTACTACTAACAACAACAATAATAAATAATAATAATAATAATAATAATAATAATAATAAATTAATAGAAGGTGTATGTGCAATTCTTATGGCAATTCCTGAAGAAGAAGTGAAATGTCATAGGCACATGTCACCCCCTAGGCCCACCCCCCCAAAATAAACCATCTGCTGCCGTCCGTCAAGAGAGAAGGAAAAATGAAGGCAGGTCACCAAATGTTAGGGACCTTTAGCTACATCTTTCTAGAAAAAATATAGGCTTACATTGTATATAATATACACTGCGACATTCATGATCCACAAGTGCATTTTAAGAAGCACCATCCCATTAAAGGAAGTTCTTCGGGAATTCGGGAGATGAAGACGTTCAGGTTGGACCTGCCACCAGATATGAAATACTGGTGCTCACAGGGTCCTCGGTTCTCCAAGATGAATTATTCCTAGCCAAGATTATAGAAACCAACTTCACCCAGAGACCAAACCCATGGGGGGGGTATGGAACTTCACATGTCCTCTCTATCCATGGGTGTGGCACCAGAATTTGCCTGCACGGAGAAAGGGAGGGGGTGACTTGTCAAATGGCCTTTTTATATTCCTTAATTGGGGAGACTCTTCATAAATGGACATTCACAGTCAAACCACTAGCAAGTGGCTGCCGTCCATCACGTCGGCCACGAAGCCGGAAGGCACAACGCTGGGCACTGGGCCCCTTGGCATGGAGGTGAAGCCTCTCACGCAGCCTCGCTGACCCCCCCGGAGGGCAGCACAGCCGACACAGGAGACCTCGTCCCCGCTTGCGGCCACAACCCTGGCGTGACCCCAAACCTGAGAACCAGATCATACATTATTCAGGCTCAGGGGAACGTTAAGCATCCTGTCTGTCAGCAGCAAAACTAGCCCACACCCCACTACTGCTATGCCCCCCCCTTCCTGACCACAGAACAGGAATGTCCCCCCATCTCAGGGGTGCCCCTTCGCCTGTGGTGGAGTGCTTTATCAGTCGTATGACGTGCTGTGGTAGCCACAGATGTAATAACCCTTAAGTGATAATAATTTTACCACTAAGAAGATTGGGATCCTGCCAGAAATGTCAGCAAACCTATTACACTCTCAGCTGAGCAGAACGAGGCTGAATATTATCGTGGTGAGGAGATGTCCCATAATGCACCTGTGCCTGTTTGCACCTCCCTAACTGGCAAATCAAATCAAACCCCCCTCCCCCCAACATTAGAAACCAGCGACAAGAGAAAACTTACAGAAAGAATCTCTCCTCCCGTGTTAAGGGACATCGCAGGGCTTGAACCTCTCTCTCAGTGACAGCATGGTGCTCCAACGACCCCCCCGGGGGGGGATTACAGTTACCGGGAGGAAGGAAGAGCCGATTGCCTGGCAGACATCCAGAATCCAGACAAAACAGAACCACTTTTCACGCAAAGAAGTCTTTCCAACTTCCTGTCGCTCACTGTTTGTCCGCAGGGCAGGTTGACCGTACTCAGCCATCTATGCAGGGCTCGGTGCCGAGTTGGACACCGTGCACGGGAGCAGGCCACAGCCAATCAGAGCGGAAAAGCAGAGACAAGGGCCCACGGCCATGCCATCAGGCCTACCTATGCCAAGGCGGCCATGCCATCAGGCCTACCTATGCCAAAGCGGCCATGCCATCAGGCCTACCTATGCCAAAGCGGCCATGCTATCAGGCCTACCTATGCCAAAGCGGCCATGCACAGAAAGCACTCACCTCCTGAGACTGCATATCCGTTTACTTTTTTAACAGAGATTTTTTGTACAAAGCGAAGTTGGGGGCAGATGGCGTCCCTGGAGTTAAAGGCCTTGCACACAAGGCTAACGGTGAAGTGGCTGTGCTGCTGGCCGCAGGATTTGAACCTATAACCACCCAGACATGAGCACTTAACCCCTAACCCACTGCGGTGCACACAGTCCCACATCCCTGACCGACGTACATGCAAGTTGTGAAATTTGCACAGGATGAAGCTGCAGGCTGTTAGAGAACAGAGAACAAGAAAAATCCAACTTTCACTCTGAAACTTCCTATATCATGGGAAGATAGTTCCTAAACTGAAACACCGCTTAAAAAGCAATTATTACCAAATGATTTACAGCAGTTTTAAAAGTGACAGTGCTGATAAGCGTCAATCTTCCTCTTACGCAAATGTAGTTTTCTCTGGCAAGAACAGAAACTGAGACACAGCTTAATAGTGTTTAACTAGAAAGAAGCAGAGCTGGCGGTTATCTTGACCTTTTATAGATAAGAACGTGCCCCACCAGGAGTTAACGGGTTAATAACAGCCGGTTATTCTGGGAAGGTCCGCCACAGCAACTGTTATCTAGCTCACAAATATTACTTCATGCTGGCTTTCCCATGCTAAACATGCAACTTATCTCTGTGCTCAAGGACCTACATTCAACAGCGCTAATCTTACATCTGTCGGGATGGAAAATGGACGCGTGTGACATAGGCAGGGGAGGACTGGACAAGGATATTATCAGAGTTTTGGGATTTTTAGGAAAGGAGCGACCCAAGAACAAATAATTTTTGTTTGGGCCTTGGGAGGGGGGAGGACACAGGGACAAAAAAACGGATGTGGAGTTTATGGAAGAGTTAGCAGATTTAGTTTGAGACATGAGAGAAATGCGATAGACAGAAAGCGGGTGGAAGAAGAGTCTGTCACATGACTTTGTCCCACCCTGGATTGCACGCTGCCTTATCGTCTTCACACGCCCACTTTGTGCACCTCAGTGTGAAGCAAATCTTAATAAACAGAGTCTGCTCAAACACGTCAAAATCAACACAGCCATGAAGAAAATTAAAATAGGATAAAAACGTTTTCATTACAAGAAATATCAATGACAATGGAAATAAAGAAGTTGCTGTAACACAGCAAAGTCTTCACATGAGCTTCAGGAATCGTACCTACAGCCAGACATGGACTATGGAAACGCTTCGATAGGTTAGCATCCCGTGTCGGTTACAGGCGTCACCATGGAGGCATTTTACATTACTCACATGGAAAGTGCATGGAAAGTGAGTGGGTGGTGGGGGGGCATCATATGAAACGTGGGCACCTATACCGGAACACTTACAATACATTTAACCACTTAGACTAACTAGAATAATTCAGACTCTGATTGGTTGTGCAGCATCCATATCAATGAGACATTTATTTTAGGTAAATTTAAATTTAAACTAGAATTTGTCTTTTAAAATTATACAGTTTTATTTTGCAGCTGAACTTTTGCCTCAAAAAAACTAAAGTAAAAACTAAAACTAGTTAGGAATTGGAGAGATGGACTAGAAGGGGTTGTTTGCTAACTGGCAGATCAGCTGCTGAACACGGACTCCGGGACAGAAGGGGGCGGGGGGGAGATCACTGATGTTGGCAAATATGGAATTGACCACCTTCTGACCAATCACAGAAAAGCTAGCTGACCAATCACAGAAAAGCTAGCTGACCAATCACAGAAAAGCTAGCTGACCAATCACAGAAAAGCTTACAGCCTTATCACTTGGCACCATGTTTATTCGTTCTCTTAGCTTTACAGTAATAAGACGGCTGACTTCTCTCTGAGAAAGAATATGGGCTACAAATGTGTGATGCAAGAGTGACATCACCATATCAGCCGCTAGCATGTGGCAGGGCGATCAAATTATTAAAGCAGTGATGATCAAAAGGTCTGTAGATATACTACAGTTTATACACACATACATACACATGAAGTGACTAAGTACAACACAGATCGTTTACGAAGTTCATTCTTTCCCTCTTTAGAAAGGGTGATTTTCTGAGACAATTAACTGTATGGGCTAAATGTCATTTACAGCATAAATAACCTCATTAGGTGTGTCCCAGGAGGACGGGGGGGGGAAAGAGTTTGCAATCAAGAACAAAGGGATCTCAGACTAGTCAAACTAATTTACATTTTTGTCGTTATACCTACAAGGGACTGCGGAAACCAGAAGTGGACGATTTAGCCGTAGCTATCATTATCATCATTATCACCTTTTACTGTATGTTCCCGTTGGTGTGAGGCCAGAAACGGAGACCAGAAAAACGAATTGGCTGACGGAACACTGTCAAACACGCCTGGAAATACCAAAAGACGGACAGAATAATTCTATAAAACAGGGGAGAGGTGTTTGAAAAAGCAGAAACCAAGCAGAGCCTGGGGGGGGGGGGTGGTATGAAGCGTATCATGAGTGGTGCAGAACCTCTGCCCCACACAGCCAGGGTCCCGGGTTCGATCCACTGACTTTGTGGAGTGTTTACTTTCTCCCTGTGTTGTGCGAGTTCTCTCCGGATTCTCCACCTTCCTCCAGCACTTCAAACACGTAAATTAGGCCCGGTGGCGTCTCTACATTGCCCGTAATGTGTGACTGTACGTGATAGGTTGAGTCTGGATGCGCGCCACGTGATAAGCTGGCCTTTCATTCATAAGAACGCGGCCCACCCAGGGTGGCGTGGCCTTATGCCCTGCGCTGCCTGGGTTAGGCTCCAGACCTCCCCTAATGCCCTTTCCAGGATAAGTCACTGGAAAATGGATAGATATATATGAGAAGGTCTATAGATATTTTCATCGATTGCCGGAAACAAGCACTTTGTCTGCCATACCTGAGTCCTCCTCTGTATCAGACCAAACTAAATTGGGCTTCATTAGTCTAATCAATACCATCCCAGACCTGTGTGCCCTGCTGGGTTGGTATTTCAATAACAGAAGTTAAGCTGGTATCTACAGATCAGTCTGTGCGTCCATTAAGCACATCATCAGCCAGTTTATCTATGATGTCATCATAGAAATAATTCCCACGCCCGCTATACGGTGTCTTTTGCAGCATTCACCCCCGATGTAGAAGCCGGAGGCCCTGAGGGTGATCTCTAAAAGCCGACCTCAGGTCTCTTAACAATGGAGGCCAGTTCTAAAGTGGGCAGTAAGTGCACTATGTTTCAAACACGCACGGAGAACGGCTGCGAAGGGCTTAATGTAGAAACCACCTTATGGGCCCCCGTGACACCAGCACAGAGCAAAAGGGGATTTAGACTGATGTGGGGAAAAAAGCAGAAAGCAGCTGCTTTATGAATGTAGTACAACAGAAGGCAAACAATGACTTTGCTCTCTGGTACAGTGAAACCTTTGTGAAGCTGCGCTAATGAGCTAAAGCTAATTAAATATTCAACTGGGGCTGCCAGCAGATTTAAAAAAAAAAAAAAAAAAAAGGAAAAGAAAAAAAAAAAAATACAGCCGACCTGTACAGAGGGGGAGCCGGCAATCAGCGCTTGGCCCGACAGCACTTTCCGGGATGAGGTGAAGCAGAAAAACATGAGAGGAAAGGTCACACTGGACTGGATATATCCCCCGGAAAAACAGGCGAATGAAGGAGTGAATGAATGATGGTCTTGGAAGGATTGACGTGTCACAGCAACAGTGCGACTCATGATACAGACATCGGAGTGATTCCCTCGCTGGGCAAAGGGTCCTGCCAGAGCTCAGCAGAACTGGTCATGAAAGTACACCCCCCCCCCCCCGCAAGATCTGACCCCCCACAAAT
>JAODKF010000068.1:33995896-34007704 GCA_026779585.1 Mormyrus proboscirostris | reverse complement strand
CCTTATTCTGACCAATTATTAAAAAATGGGGGGTGCCCTAATTGTTGGGGATGTCCTATAATCGGGGAAACACGGTAGTCTTTTGTACATACATCTCCTGGCTACCCAGTGAGAGGTGTATGACTACCAAAATACATAATGCCTTAAGCAAAAGGGCCCTGGCCAAGTTAGCTTACATGAAAGAGCAGTAAGTTAATGGTTTAACAGATGTCTGGAGTTGCCTACATGTAAGCTTCCTCCTCTTAGCTTCTCTCATTTTTAATCTTTACCTCTGACGATTGAAAACAAAATACTTATTAACCTTATTGTATATATCTAAGGGAAAGTATCTAAGGGAACTGTATTGACGATTAAATGAGGCTTTCAGCAGACGAAAACACAAGCTGGTTCTTTCTCAATGTTAGCGATATGTAATGTTAACTTCAACGTTAGCAATTAGGCTAATGTTAGACGTTAGCATATGTCAGATCAGTAATGTCGTACCTACAGTAGTTGAGCTCTCCCCCAGCCCATTTCTAAGTAGGGAAAGTTAATTTGCCAAAAGGCACAAAGGAAGTTCATATTTATATATAGATCATTTAAGCACCCCTTTTCAATAATGTCACCTACCTTGCTATAAACATATATATCTCTCTGTTGTCAGTGTTGAGTATAACTGACTGTGACTGATTGATGGCGAGTGACGACATCGCTCAGAGGGAAACTGTAGAGAACATACTCAGTGTAGCCCTCTAGAATCTCATTAATCCTTTTTGGTGACAATGTACAGTCCATATGGGCTTCCCATAGGCAACCTGTATTACTGAAACCATATGGGTCTAAGACAATAGTTCCCAGTTCTAGCCCATGCCCTTAGCCCATTTATCCTTAATGGGCCCCATAGAATCAGCCCATATGTAGAACTATGTTACTTAAACCCCTACTCAGTCCACAGTGTGTTACCCTGATCAAGCCCATTCCCACTAAGCCCACAAATATCCTATTTGAGACCCACCAAGTACACCCAGGTACAGCCCATATATATGCCTCATTGGTCCTGCACAGTCTGCCCACATAGGTGTCCCATGCGGGGTCCACGTTACTGAAACCATTTCCTTCCAAGATCATGTTACCCAGTTGCACCCCATGCTTACTTTACTCATATGAATCCCTTATGGGCCCCCCATGAACAGCCCACATGGGCTTCCCATATGGAGCCAGTATTATTGAAACCATATGGGATATATAAAGTGCTAACCAGATGAAGCCCATGCCCACTTGGCTCATATACACCTCTTATGGGGCCCCTATAGTCAATCCACATGGGAATCCCATGTGGGGCCCATGTTATGGAAACCTTATAGGTCCTAGATAATGTTACCCAGTTCCACCACACTTTACAGCCCACTTCTATCCCATCCGGATGTGCCCCCCCACCCCCACTAAATCTATGGCTATGTCTGTATGTAAATCAAAAAACAATATTCATTAACTCATAAAATGAAAACTATGTCAGATAATCATCTTTGCTCAAATTTGATGTGTCATAGCACACATTTCTGTTTCCTCACAGGAAAGACGACAATGGCAGACATAGCGAAAGCTACCAAATCAATTTCCAAGGCTGGAGATTTCAGAGATGACACCAAACTGATAATGCAGCCATATGCTAACTGGGAGGAGTACTTGGTACCTGCCCCAGTCTCCATAGCCATTCTGGGGGAGCTGGTCTGTATCTCCTCTAATGTAGATTTCTCCATCAACAAAAACCCTCCAAAAGGTGGCTTTCAGTTAATCAGGTACCCAGACTCATTCCGTGCCTGTCTTATGCAAGTGGCTAATTCTGGATGGGCGGCATTCAATGAGGCTCACAAGAACATGGACCAGATCCGTCTCCACACTGGTAACGTTCCAGCTTACATCAAGACAACAGTGAATATATTAGTACAGGACAATGATGAGCTGATCCAAACCCTCCTCCCTGACCAACTGGAGAACATAGCTACTATATCAGATGAATGTGTACAACTGGCTGATAAAACAGAGACAAAGTTCATCTTTGTTATTAATCTGATCCAAGAACTTTTAGAAGCTTGTATAAGTGCAAAGAAGGTATATGGTGATGATCTGGAAGAAGTCAAGCGTAAAATTGAGGATAACAAAATGAAGAAGGAGGATTCAGAGAGAGCAAAGGAAAGGGCTCAGAAAACACTTCAGGACATGAATAAGCAGCTAGAAGAGGCACAAAAAAGTTTTGATCATGAGATGGATTCAATGCCATCTGGGTGGGATGTGCTTGGCATGAACTTAGTAGAGGGACTCACAGAAAGAGTATTCGGTATTATGTCAAACACAGCAAATCAGATGGCAAAGACAGTGCAAAAAACAGACAGTAATGACGATGTTGCTATGAGCAACGTACTTTCCAAAGCAGGGCAGATTCTGAAACTGGCTCAAACACTGAACGGCTTTATTGACAAACAGCAAATTAAATGGTCTGAGATATATGATCAACGGAAAGGAAAAACACGGACATCATACATGGAGCAACAATATACTCAGATTCAAACCTCAGTGGAGAGTGAGAAAGGCTGTAAAGCCAAAGAGGACGCACTCGACATCTGCACAGCCGCCATCGAGCTGTGCAGTGAGCTCACCGAGATCGCACCTGAAGGGAAATGCGATGCTGCCATGACAAAACAAATAATTAAAAGAATGCAGAAGCTTTTGAAACAGTGTCAGACATTTGACTCTAAGAACAAAGCCTTCACAAACACTCCAGTTTTTACTCTTGAACCTCCACAGCAAGCTAAGGAAAGTGGCAAAAAACGGGCAGGTGAGATGGCGGCGGAAAATGCCCGTTTCCGCATAGAGCAGAGTCGAGCCCAGCTGGAAATGCTGAGACAGAAGCAAAAAGAGAGTTTGGAAAACCTGGAGAAAAAACAGACGGAGCTGACAGAGATCTTAGTCACATTGCAAGGCTGTGAAGTTAAAGAGATTGACTTCAACACCACCATTAAAATGCTGGTTAAGGGTCTAGATGCCATGGGAAGAGTGAAGGAGCAGTGGGAGAAGATGGTACGCTTCTTTCAGATGATCTCAAACATCGTTAAGACCTGCCTGAATAGATCTCTGACTGATTTTGTCAAACAGTCTCAGAAAGCATCTCAGAAAAATCTGTCATATAACACAAAAAAGTTCATGAAAGACCTGATCTACCAGCAGGCCTTTTACGCATCGAATGTAGCCAGCTTGGTTAACATGATCTCAGGGACCTACGTTGAGGTTTCCGACAAACACCTGATGGACAGGATCAGCAGTCTGGGCAAACTCATGGCTCTGGATCCCAGCAGACCAGAATTTGAAACTGAACGCAGGAAATTACAAGATGCCTGTAAAGAAGCTCAAGAAGCAATAAGAGATCTTGTGAAAAAGAATAACAAGAAATTTGATCAGAAGACAAAAGAGAGAATGGAGAAGATCGAAAGGGAGCTAAAGCCAATGTTACCCCCAGTATCTGAGGAGAAAATGAAAGAGATGAAAGAAATAACAGAATCTGCATTTAAAGACATGAGTCAGGAGGATGAGGATCAGTATGCTTGAAGTTTCTGATAAAACATGAAATAAAAATAGCACCAGAGCATACATTTGAATAACAGAAATACACAAGCATGCACACATATGTCCAGATGGTCCTCGATTTCCAATGCGGGTCTGTTCTTATGGATCCATTACAAGTGGAAAATATCATAAGTCAAATATGAATATGATGTGATAAGTAAATAACTACTGTCACTAAACAAGTAAATACATAATTACTATAACTAACTAAGTACCAGTAATTGAAAAGTAAATAAATGTATACTGGTTTCTTTTGTGAAATACAGAAAAAAACCTGCATACTACATTGTTAAACACTGTATGAGATGTTTACCCTACAGAGACTGGAAGCGTGGCTGCCTGGATGCTGCCGTCGCCCGTCATCAACGGAAAGTATCGTAATGTTTATCACTCACCAGGGAAGAGAGCAGAATTCAAAGTTGTCTTCTGAATGTGCATTTCGACTGTCATGCTTGTAAAGGTGAAATATCATAAGCTGAACCATTGTAAAGCGAGGAGCATCTGCACACAACATTAATGCCAGCAAAGGTACATCTGCTCTTGTATTAATTGCACGCTCTAAACTGATAGCATCTGCATTATTTAGGCAGCTTTTTCTTTTACTGCTTCTAAATTTGCTGCTTCGTGAAGTATTATGACCGAAGTCTCTAGGGATTTGAGCAGTGCAATCGACCAAACAACACACGATTTACAAGGTTTAACATGTGGAGAAATCCTTTTTCTAGTTAAAATGGCAGGTTTGAAGACACCCAGAGTCTTTGAGACCAAACAAGT
The DNA here is from genome assembly GCA_026779585.1 of Mormyrus proboscirostris. NCBI lineage: Eukaryota > Metazoa > Chordata > Actinopteri > Osteoglossiformes > Mormyridae > Mormyrus > Mormyrus proboscirostris. The sequence continues at coordinate 34,003,330 of JAODKF010000068.1, read as the reverse complement.
TCAGCACAGCTTCTTAAGCCCCGGGGTGGAGATCCACTTACAGGAGAGACCTGGAGTCAGACTGACCTCACTGTCAAAAGTCAAGGAAGAAGATGAAGATGACAAACCAGAGGTCTCACCATCTCACAGCTCTGGGATCATGTTTGGTTGCATTTTTTCCCTCAGCTCTGCTGGCTGAACTCTGTAACCGTACTGCATTGAAAAGTTAATGTTTTGTTTTAGGCCTTAGGCAAGAAGACACTGTTGCATTCTGGGATTGTTGTTAGGCCTTAGGCAAGAAGATATTGTTACATTTGGGGATGTGGGGTCAGTGCTTTGGCCTGGACTTCCAGCCAGAGTGTGCTGCTGTTCTGGTAAAACTCATGAGAAGATCATGCTGGAGAAAACATGCTGTGGAACACACTGATCTGCACCAGTTTAGGAACTGTCAGAGTGGCAAAGAGGGGATGCATCTGGTAGCTGACTAAGGCAAAGTCGGGGTTTTCTGAGGGCTTTCATGGTAAACGGTGATCAGCACATGAGCAGCAGGGAGGGGAGAATCCAGCTATCATCCTGTTTCTGATAGATGGAGTTAATAATATGAAGCACTTAATGTCATTATAGCAGGGGTGGGCAATCTTATCCACAAAGGGCTGGTGTGTGTGCAGGTTTTTGAGATAACCTGTAGGTCAGCTGTTCAAACCCAGGTGTGAATCAGTCAGCCAATCAGTCCTCTAATTAGTAATCTAATTAGGGAGTTAGTGATCTAATTAGACAGCGAAAACGTGCATACACACCGGCCCTTTGTGGATAAGATTGGCTACCCCTGCATTATATGATATCACAGGTACACCTGCATAATCACGGTCAGTAAAAGCAATATGTATCAACAGAACAACAGCTAATTAATCAATCATGTCATCATTATTTTCACACTTAGTAAGCAAGACTGGTGACCAATCATGTTGAAGATGATCTTGTAAGGGGGCACTTTTCTTTTGGGGGGTGTGCAAGCACCCGGCTTATGCAGAGCACTCTGTCACGCTTACTAGCATCATCTAACTAAATAAAGACGATTTCACCGTAGCAGCCCTGGGTTTCGGACTTAGTCCTTCTTGCTTGCAGTAAAGGCACAGAGGGCCACTCACAGTTCATTTTTTTCCTTCACAGAATGTATTTACCTTTTTTTCCACCACAGAGATTAATAATGCAGTGGGCAGCACATAGTGTCAACAAAAGGTCAACAGTTAGTGCAGATAAGACAGGGGTGCGAGCGGGAGGATTGAAGCTCACAGTGCGATGGTCTAGCCAGCAGAGTCTGGCACTGCACACAAGAAGGTAATACGGGTGTCACTACTGTACACAGTACTGGCGGTTTGTAGCTAGTGACTCTGCAGATACTTGGCGACTTCTGCACACTGTGTGCCTCCTCATGCCTTGTCCCCGCTCTGTGATTTTACGCGGCCTACCACTTTGTGGTTGAGTTGCTGTTGTTCCCAATTGCTTCCACTTTATTATAATACCACTAACAGTTGACCGTGAAATATTTAGTAGCAAGAACATTTCACGAATGAACTTATCGAACAGGTGGCATCCTATCATGGTGCCACGTTTGAATTCACTGGGCTCTCAAGAGAGACCCATTCTTTCGCAAGTGTTTTGTAGAAGCAGTCTGTTTGCCTAGGTGATTGATTTTATACACCTGCGGCTATGGAAGTGATTGGAACACCTGAATTCAATTATATCCCAATGCTTTTGGTAAATATAGTGTATCTCTGATGGAAAATCAAATCGGTCTGATATTACACTGAATTATTGATCATGTTGTGCACTGCTCCACAGGACATTTGGTGGGGGCAGATCCCACAGCTGCCGTGAACAGAAGTGCCGTCTGTGTATTTATATAGGACTTTCTATAGATCAGACATTTAAAATAGTTCCACAACTTTCAGTCTATCACGAGAAATAATATTACTATAACTTAAACTGAAAGTAAAATATATAAAAACTAGGGCTGGGAATTTTAAAAAATAATCTAAAAAATTCACATAGCTTTCTGTGATTAATCAGGATTTTTAAACTGAGTTTGACTTAAATTATACAACTTCATTGTCTATCCTGTCAATTTTGCCACCCGGGTGGTTAATCAGTTTTGTTATGTTAGCATTTATTTCTAAAATAATAAAGTATTTCATCAAATGAGAGGTAAGACAAATGAACACCAGGTGTAGCTAATTTCAGCCACACCAGGGAGGAGACACAAGGGTCAGGCAGACATGTCGGGCAGGAGATCACACAGCTACAGAGGCTCTAAAGGGAGCTATGGAAAAACAATAAAATGCTCAAACTTGCTCACTATGTAACCAAACAAAAGATGAGTCTTTTCGCATTTTTTTTTTTTATTGTATTCACAGATCTTTGTGGGGACCTGACTAATGTCAAAATAACAGTTTTTTTTTATCACATTATGAGGACCCTTTGGTGATATATTAAGTGATACATTAAATGGCCACCAGGTGGCACATGCTGCCCTTGTTTATTTGCTCGGTTGCTATGGAAGCGTGTCCATCGTCAGACGCAGACATACACGGCGGTCCTTTAACAATACTGCCAGTAAAATCCGACAGCGCACAAAGACCTGAACCTAATGTGCTAAGGCTGTGGGTAATAACCAGGATCACGTTACACAGGTGCTCTTAATGCATGAACACTTACTGGGAATGAACAGATACTGATTTACTGCTGTGCACCATAGAAGCCTGCAGAGGGAGATGGATCTGAGGACATGTAGGTCTAGTGGTAAAACATTTATGGACTTATTTGCGCTAATTTAGGGCACCATGGGTTACCACACCGAGGTCTGAGTCTCTGACCAGCTCTACATCTGTGGAGTTTGCACGTTCTCCTTGTGTATTTGTGCACCAAAGTCCAAAAAGCACTCTAAGGTTAATTAGAGTTACCAATTTGCCCATAAGTGTGCATGTGTGAGTAAATAGTGTGTGTGTGTGTGTGTGTGTGTGTGTTTGTGTGGTGCGAGTGTGCCCTGCGATGAGTTGGCGCCCCATCCTGGGTTGTTTCCTGCCTTGCACCCATATTTTCTGGGATAGGCTCCAGACACCTGCGACCCCTGGCTATGGGAAATGGATGGATGGACAGTGAACCGTGTAGATTTAACAAAATCTAGAAAAAGAGTTATTATTTTTAAAGCTGTAGGCTACCGTTAAGGATATTTTCTTATTTTGTTGAACAGAGCAGAGCAGTGACAGCACAAGTCAGTCATGATTGTAACCGGGACTCCTCTAGCAGGCCAGACGTAAGGGGGGGGGGGATTCTGGTATTGGAATGGATATTTAAGTCATCATGACAATAAGGCCTGCACTGCATGAGCTCTCGTTTGCTCCCAGGAAGCGCTGCTAAGAGTTTAAGCTCTACACAAATCTGAGACCTTACTCTCTTCTGTCATTATATCTATTAAGAACTACAAGGACAGAAGGATTTAAAGTAAAAAATTATCCAAATTTTGTTTTATTTAAAGTCTTGCTGCAGCCTTAAAACAATACAAAATAAATATGTTCCAAAAACAATACCAGTGTCATAGATTACAGAAAAATGACCAGGGTTTTGTAACGTGGGGTGGCTGTACTGCTAGAATAGACACCCAGGAAATCTGCCCGTACTGCAGAAGGGGTATCGTTTGAAAGCTTAAATTCACCGCTGTCCCACAGCAGAGGTTTTCCTGTGTTGTAGATCATTCCCGGTGGTTCTATCACTCTCTCTCCCCTCTGAATCAGCAGTGTTGTCATCTTGAGGTCCTCCAAGGAAGAGGGGAATATGGCAATTTGTACATGACATCACTATTTCCATGGCAATATCATTAATCAGAAATATAATTTATTTACCATTTTACTACTTTCAAATGGTATTCCAGGAATGGAACACAGCCTTTGACATTTTTAAGGTTAATAAATGTCTTAAGTACCATGGAAATTGCAGATGTGTCAACACAAGTGGAACAACACCTTAGAGGAGATCCAGATGATGAATTATTAGGCCAGGTCGCACCACATGACACAGCATCTTAGCTCCGGTCATGTGTATGAACAAAGTCCAAACACATAGCCGAAGACGTCCTACGGCCTTACATCTGTTAATGTATGTGTGACAGTCCAAATTTTGTGCTTCCATGTCAGTGTTTTCTGGGAGGGGAAACACTCCTGTGTTTCAAGTATATCCTGACGGAATGCTTGCGGACTGTAAACCTAGTTACCCAACATGATGTGAAGTAGGACTGCACAGCTATTCTGCTATTCTACACTTTAAAACAAGGCTCACAAAAAATAGAATACAAGATTCAACAGCTGTCCATAAATTCATCCCAGACAAAATGTTTAAGGTTTAAAGTTTCTCTAAAATTAAAAAAAAAAAAGCCACTGCATCAATCTTCAACTGCATGCTTTTTGACTTGAAAGTCACCATGGCTAGAATTTGCCCTGTGTGTGCACAGGTGCATGCTGGGTCTTGTAGTTTCCACATCCTTCAGTGGCTTTGGCAACGTACCACTGTCCTGCTGTACCCAGAGATACGTAATCATTCCCTTTCACTTAGGCAGGCAAAAGTCTGCAGTAATACTGATCTCCATAGGAGCTGAAGGACAGAGGGGCGTGGCTTCTCCAGCTTTCCTCACAACGGCTCAAATTGAGGTTTCATTACTGCCGCTGCAGGGGGAGAGAGAGGGAGTGAGACACTTGGGGACTAATCATCTGCACAGGTGAGATGCAGATTCCACTTCACTCTGCAGAGCACAAGCAGCATCTAAGATAAAATTTAAGGGGAGGAGCCATAGTAAGATAGAGGGGCGGGGATGAGGAGAATGATTAACAATTGAATATCCACCTGTAAATTAATATCAGTGAAGAGCAAAGCAGGGCAGCATGTTAGCATCTGTCCGGCTGGCTTCTGGTCTGCTCTGAAGATATAGTTTGTGTTTTACGTGTGCATGCATATTCTCTTTGATAAACTGGCCCGTCTAGGGTGTACCCCAGCCTAGGGTCGGCCCAACACTTTTTGGGGCCCTAATTGAAATATGATTGACCTAGTTGTCATTTGTCATGTTCCTTCCCATTCTGACAGGCTGATCAGATAGGGGGGGCCTGCTGGCTGCTGGGCCTTAAGCAGTTTGGATCGCCTACGCCTCGGACAGGCCCCGCCCTAAGTGTACTGGGACGGTCCCCACTTTCCCAAAGCCACCTGCTCAAGATAAGCGGTTGGAAGATGGAGGGATTTTCCAGGGTCACTCACTAGGAGTCGGAGTCGTCACCCCTGTTCACAGTGTCTGCCTGTAGCGCCACAGTGAGCCCGTTGGCCGGTTCCTGGAGGGTCACCGATGGCCGCTGAAGGGGCTTGATGAGCAGGCCTTCGCCCTGGCTGACTGGGCGTGCTCCCTCGCTCGACGCCGTCGACGCCGCCCTGGACGGGACGCCGGGGCTGCTGTATTCTGACAGCTTCTGCCGGAGGCGATTCTTCATGTTCTTGTCTGCAAGCGGAGGAGGGTGAGTGATCTTGTTTTTCAGAATTCCTGCAGAAATACAATAGGAACACTGATTTTATTCCAAATCATACGCATCTGGGCTCATACCTGCGGCAGAAAATCCAGCTTTTAACATCCTGGCCTAAATCGGATCAGCCTCCTGATTCGATTTGTTGAATGCCTGGGCGTGCTACTCCCTGTTTAAGACATTATGCTCTTTATGAATCCTGCAGCAAACCCCTCCCTGAACGGTTGCTCTAACCCTTCCTCTGCTCCGACTGGCTCCTGTTGTCCAGCGGAGGGTCCTCCTGGTCTTGGGGCATCTCTTCCAGGTGGTTCAGTTTGATCTCGGGATGCAGCTCCACATTCACCTGCATCTCCACCCGCCCTTTCTCTGGCCTGCCGGGGCTCTCGCTGTCACTGGCTGTTGTCACTTCCACCGGCCAGTAAGGCTGCACATGATTGGATGCTACATCCACTGAATCAATAGACACAGGAAGTAATAGTTAAGTTGGAAAATATGTAAGAATGTCTAATTTAGCGCTTAATCACTGTAAAGACGTATTCTGCAACCTACAGTATGAGCCTAATAAACTTTGGAATCTGATATACTTCAAAAGCTGTGTTCACCCTTGCAAGATGACGGAGTTTGTTATAATTAGGGATAGAGACAGTAAGAATATAGCATTATGACTGATGCTTTGCAAGTGCTTGCTAATGCTCATTACCATTATGATCCAGACTGTGTGAGTACTTGTAAATGCTCATTACCATTATGATCCAGACTATGTGAGTACTTGTAAATGTTCATTAGCATTATGATCCAGACTGTGCGAGTACTTATTAATGCTCATTACATTATGACCCAGACTGAGCATTTTGACTTCTTAATACTTATTAGCATTATGACCAAGACTGTTAGAGTGCTCATTTTATAATAATAATAATAATAATTGAACCCTTTATTGTCCCCGTGGGGAAATTCTTTTTACACCTCCCTCAACTTGCTCTTTGTAGAGCAAGCTGGCCACGAAGGGCAGCCACCTGTTGGGGCGCCCAGGGAGCTGGGGGTTAAGGACCTTGCTCAAGGACCCGCAGACATGCTGAGCCTGGGTTTGAACCTGCAACCTTGTGATTACAGGCACACAGGCTTAGCCCACTGAGCCACATGCTGCCCCGGTACATAGCCCATTTGTACTGCTGAGCAGAGGGTGCACTGAAGGCAATGGCGGAGGGTACAGTACCTTTATGGGTGGTACGTAGGAGCTGGCGCTCATTGTTCTTGGTTGTATCAGAGTTCCACTTGGCCTTGGCTTTCGCTTCATCCCCCTCACTGTCAGACGAGGGGGAAGATGCATAGGAGATGCTGTGCTCATCCGCAGAGAGCTCGCTGTCAGAGTCGGAGTCTGTGGTAGCACAGAGAGCCACCATCAGCAAGCTCCAGCTTCTCGATCTCAGGGCTGAACCCGAACTGGAGGATAGGTCTGAAATCTATCGCTAAAATCCGTGAGACCACAGGCGAACCCTTAACTCCCCATGGTCTTTCGCAGACATCGGAACATGTCTTAGAGACTGAGGGAGGAAGGAAGAGCCCCGTGGATCTCAGGGAGAGCTGCAGCAGTGCATGATACCCCCCCCCCCCCCCACTCTCGTACCTTCACCCTTGGTACCATTCCGGGGGAAAACAGAGGAGTCCTTGTTGGTGTGTCCAGCTCTGGCTGTGCCCGAGAAGATACCAGGCTTCTGTCCAGACTCATCCCTGCCAAAACAAAGATGGGAGGCTGTGGGAAGGGCCCCAGTAGGATAGGGCAGCCACGGCTGCTGTCCGAGGCCCAGCAGGTAAGGGGGGTCACGGCACTGCTGTCCGAGGCCCAGCAGGTGAAGGGGGTCACGGCACTGCTGTCCAAGGCCCAGCAGGTAAAGGGGGT
>JAODKF010000068.1:33956327-33995744 GCA_026779585.1 Mormyrus proboscirostris | reverse complement strand
GGGGGTCACGGCACTGCTGTCTGAGGCCCAGCAGGTAAGGGGCGTCACGGCACTGCTGTCCGAGGCCCAGCAGGTAAAGGGGGTCACGGCACTGCTGTCTGAGGCCCAGCAGATAAGGGGCGTCACAGCACTGCTGTCCGAGGCCCAGCAGGTGAAGGGGGTCACGGCACTGCTGTCCAAGGCCCAGCAGGTAAAGGGGGTCACGGCACTGCTGTCTGAGGCCCAGCAGGTAAGGGGCGTCACGGCACTGCTGTCCGAGGCCCAGCAGGTAAGGGGGGTCACAGCACTGCTGTCCGAGGCCCAGCAGGTAAGGGGGGTCACGGCACTGCTGTCCGAGGCCCAGCAGGTAAGGGGCATCACGGCACTGCTGTCCGAGGCCCAGCAGGTACAACAAAGGCCCATATTTAACAGATACTGTATTTCATGGTAAGGTGCACTACCGACAACAACTCATGGCCAACACTGTGTCCCGGGCTGGATCTGATGGCAAAGATTCTAGCTTCCAGGGGGTTTAGTTTTGTGTCTCCTGTTTCCCCCCAGCTGCTGTATCCGCCCCCCCTCCAAAACTGCACGCCCTGTTCTCCTGATTCCCAAACCGGACCGTAACCGAACAGCATATTTTCAAAAGATAAAAACAAATCGTTTGAATATGGGCCGAAAATTCAGGACAAAATTATGGAGTCCCAGTTTGTAATCTCATATCCCTGTGGAAAAAGATGGGCAGTGGCGGTGGCTGGCATAGTGCATGCAGGCAGGGCAAGTGTGAGGTGTGGGGGGTGGGGGTGAGGTGGCAGAGTGGGCGGGGCGAGTCCCCATCACCTAGTTACCTGAGAGCATGAGTCTTGGCTGACCTGATGCTGGTCTCCATGGATACGGTGGACTCCCCGATCGGAGTGCGGTACAGGGCGCTCTCCTCTGCCAGTGTGTTGCAGTTCAGTGAGCGCTGCATGGAGGCATGTAGGCAGACGTGTGAGCACCAGACACAAACATAGGTTTTCTAGATTATTCTTTGACAGCCGTCACAGAATTAACCCAAATCTGTTTATGCAAAAGATGATGAAAAAGAATGAAGGATTATGAAGGAGAGACACAGCGTACAGTCAGCAACGAGGCACGGGTGGTGCTCGACTCATCCAGCAGGGCCTTCTTTCCTGCAAAGATGCTCCTGAGACTCTTCCGCACGTCTTTGCTGAAGACACAGTAGAAGAGTAAGACAAATATACCCTAAAAGAAAATGGAGGGAGGATTATACACCAAAATCTTGAGTCTGAATATATGAGCTGACTCAAACACCCAGATATTTGGACCCACCTCCAGACAGCAGAAAGCAGCGAAGAGGTAATGGAAGACCATAATGTCACTGTTGACCGCCATCAGACCCAGCAGCCAGGTGGCGCTGATGAGCAGCAGAAGCAGGAAGGCACTCCGCAGGGCCGAACTGAGGAAGATAAGCAAACACAAATGTCCCCTCCCATGGTAGATATATTCTGAATTTCATCTGCAGGTGTGGGATCAGCCATCGTGCTGTAGACGAGGGCGTATCTTTGCACTCACATGATGCCCGACTTTTCTAATGACCGGTGCCTCCGTCCGCATGCTGCCCTCAAAGCCAGCGCGAAAATCACCACATTGACCTGAGAAAGAAGTCATTATGCACAAGTCTCAGCTCCCCTGATCTGCATCATGAAGTATGTATAAGTGTAAGGCTTGAGATTGCACGCCTTTAATGTGATGTCTCTGTCTTGTCCCGTTTTTCCATATTTTGGAGCTAAGCAACTGTGCATCTCAGCACACACCGTACGACGGATAAAATTTTAAACTTGAACTAATAGGCAAAAAAATGGAGAAGAAGCAGAGAAACAGAGAGAGACAAGCTGGACGCAGAAGGACCCGTAAGGACTCACCAGGACAACCAGAGAGGACGGACCAAACAAACTCCAGATGAGGGTGTCATACAGCGAGAGCCAGCAGAAATCGGGGTTCCCGTACCCCTGTGGGTCCAACCCCACAGCCAGGCCTGAGACGGGCCAGAAAAACATAAGGGCTGAAGAATGGTGAGGGAACAGCACCACAACACTGTAAGCGGATCTGACCATCATCCTGTTACTGGGGGATGGACGAAAAAAAAGCCACATTGCCCCTGGAGTTTGGCGCTATACCACGGCCTTTGAGCTCACGCCAGCCAGGAACCTGACACCACGCTGGATCCAATGCCATACATCAGCAGCGGCAATCACCCCCATCGGGGGGGGGGGGGGCGGGGGCGCTTTCAGAAGAGACGGTATTCTGTGACACCACATTTCTCACAGAGATCTCTCAGCCTGAGAATGGCCACAGGGGTACCGCATTGTGTTTGAATACAGGCACCTGATCGTAGGTTTGACAACCACAAAGAGATCCGCTGCAGAATTCCACAGTTCATAGTCACAGGACCCACATTCTTCCTTAGTGAGGATTCAATTTTTGAACCAAATTTATTTCACAAAAAATAGTGCAGGCACTAAAATCTGCTGATCAGAAGTACAGTGCCAGCAGCAGGATTTATCAGCTTGGGGGGGGAGCACCCAATGGAAATGCTGCCAGAATGCACTTGTGTTGGGGTCATGATCCACCAATTTAGAAACACGGCACTGTTGTACACCAAAATACTTAAAGCTGAATTTCTACACTCTGTGGCATCTAGCTGCAGAAAAACACATTATGAGGTATTATATTATTATTACAGTCATGCCAGTGTGTGGGTGATTATAGTCATACGAGCGTGTTGGGTGATTATAGTCATACGAGCATGCTGGGTGCTCCCTACCCACAACGATGGCGGAGACGCCCCAGCCGATGGCGTAGTAGAAGCACATGTGGCCGTGGTCGATGTTACGCAGCTCAGTCAGCATGCGGTAGACGTGCAGGCCCTCCACAAACATCCAGGCAAAGATGCACACGCAGCAGTAATGCAGCAGAATGGCCACCATCATGCAGACGAACTAGAGAGTAGGAGGGATGGTTACAAGGTCTTCAGATGGAGAGCTGCTACTGCCCTGAAAGACTAATCCATAATGGAGTAAGGACCACTGCAGCCCCCCCCCCCTTCTGGTGAGAGTGAATGATGCCCTATGACCCCAACACAAAGGAACCAATCAGAGCTGATCTTGGGAAAAATCTCCCGCCTTCGTAGTGCTAGCTGGAAGCTGAGAGGCTGGTTTGTCCAGGCACTCCAACGCCATCTGTTCGCTCATTGTGATCAAAGAGCCTTATGTATTGTTAGTGTAAATATGTATTGTTAGTGTAAATAAATGGTCAGTGGTTTCATAAAGTATAAAAAGCTTCTCTGTAGGCCTTTGAAATATTTCCCTTGGCTGATGTTCCTGCGGCAGACTGGCTAACGGTATCTGAAGAGTGGAAGCAAGCTGTCCAGGATGGGACCTGTGTTGGAGCCAGTGCTCCTTGGGACTTTCTTCAGTCTTCAGCCATTATTCTGCATAGATGTTGCATGGATGTGTGGGTAGATAAATGGATGGGTGGATTGATGGACTGACCAACGGATGGATCTCTTAAAAAGTGTTTTCTCACCGGGTTGTCGGTCTGGTTGATGCCGATGAGGAAGACGAGCTCAGAGAGGAAGAGCGCTGCCACCAGGTTCTTGTGGATGCTGTGGAGGTTGGATCGCACCTTGCGAACGGCAGCCAGTAGGATGAAGGTGAGGAACAGAGCCAGCAGTGATGCCGACACCGCCGTGTAAGTGACAATCTTCAGGGGCAGGACGTCCCCATGCTGGGGGAAGTGGAGGTGTTAGACCAGGGGGGTCTTCATGAAAGACTTTCCTTCACAACAAGACCCCAGAATCTGCATTTATGAATTTCAGTATTTTCCCCTTTGAATACATTTATGGTATAATCCTGAACTCTCTACGTTAAATGATGTAGGGTAATGTGCAGGAAGAGCACCTCTCGCTTAGAGATGTCCATGAGCACGGCGAAACTGGTCATGTGGTTACACTGGCAGCTGATGTGGGTGGCATTCCTGAAGAACAGCTCACAGCCCTTAGAGGACCATCCAACAGTCCCTCCAATCCTGCACCACAGCAATTAAACAATGTAAGCCTCGATGCTATATCTCATCGCCAGTCAACACAGTTCAAATTTGTCATTTGTGTGATGAGTTGGCACATACGCAATGGAATGGTTCCAAAACACACAGATAGGTTTGGTCCGGTCCTCAGTCTTCAGCAAGGTATATTCCAAGATGACTGGCTTTTCCAGGGGGCTCGGCAAAACTCCCCCTTCACTGTGGACAGCAGTGCTAACAATGGGGGTGTTGATAACTGGACGGGTAGGTAACCTGGACACAAACAGATGGTCTTATTTGCTGATTACTGCCTGGAGTTTCAAAGTTATACTCCTTAGCACACCATGTCCCTATGGAAGGAGAGCGGCACCTCAAACTCCGACGGTCTGGGTCGTAGTGTTCTGGTAACAGTTGGCCTAGTGACCTGTAGATGATCACCATGGCAACTGGAAGAGGGACAATTTTCTCGGCATCACGTCTCTTCTTGGTGTGGCCCTTGGTCTGAAGAGAAGGATCCCCTCTGTGTTCTACTGTGGAGAAGCACGTTGAGAAGATGCTGTGGAGCTTATGGAGCGAGAAGGTGAACTAGCTGCTCAGATTCCACATGGACAAGACCTTCAAAATGCTAGGAAGTCATGTCACTGTAAGTAGTCAGGACAGCATCTCTACAGGGTCCAAACATGTCAGTATTGCTCGTGTCTTTTGGTTCTACCTTCGTCCTGGTTGAATTTGGAAGTGAATTCCGGGAACCGCACGGAAGACTCCAGGTCTTTGGGATAAGCAATCTGGATATCCTGGAAACGTGGCATCTTGGCCTGGGCTTGATTGGAGGTATCCAGATAATCGACAGCAACAACTGACCAGAAAGGAAAAAAAATATATAAAGAGGACCAAGAAAACATGTGCAAGGAAGACAAGATCACCCTGACGGGGTGCCGGTCTATCACAGGTCACTTACAGATACTAATCAAAGGTAAGCCAGTAGCTCAGCCAACTGTGCCCATGTCCATAAGTTTGTGGGTTCGAATCTTGTGGATAGCAGAGTGATTACATCATCACTGAGACATAGCGTAAGGCAATTAACCTCAACTGCTTTAGGGATGTTGGTCACTGGCTCATCATACTCAGATCCCAAGCTATCCTCACATGTTTGTCACTTTGGACAAAAGAACCAAAAAGCGCTATATAATTAGTCCTTAATCTTCTACCTAAAACCTTCAGATTGGGAGGAAGCTACCCCACGTACAAGCAGACAGCAACTGGACGTCAGATGTGTGAAGCCAAATGCCTACCATGTGCTCATGTTATCCAGTTTTACACAGCATGATGCACATACTGTACTAAAGCGGTTCTATTCATACTTGAAAAATATCAGAGGAGCCCTCTACAGTTTCAAATGCACCATGAATGACGTCACCTTGTCTTAGGTATACGACTCACTCATGTTTTCCGTGACAATGGTGAAAGGTTTCAGGTAGGTCTTCCTCATGTTCTGGGCCATGTTATTGGCATACTCCTCAAAGGTCCGGAGCAGGTGAGCCGTTCCACCCTCGGATGTCTGGATCTGGTCCCAGTGCTCCTTGTTATTTGGGTCGAGGACGGCGCTGCTTGCTCTGATGATGTTCTGCAGCATTACCACGGATATATATCAGTGTCCCAGACACTGAGCTGATATGAGAATTTCATGTAAGATTTCCCTCTCCACAAACTAGCTAACCCTGCCCATCGTACCTGGCTGAACTGGGCGTCCCGAGTGGCTGCCAGGTCGAAGCCCTGCCGTTGGTTCTCGTATCGCAGGACCCGCAAGATCAGCTGGTACGCTGTCCTGATGTCGTTTCCGTAGTAGCGGTGCGTGTGCTCAGTGGCATTCTGGAGCATGCGGGCGATGCTCTTGGATTTCTCTGAGTCCATCAAGGACTCATTACGGTGCAGGTCCTCATTCTGGGTGGAGATGTATAGATAGAGAATCCCATGTGGTGACCTCAGAGCAGCAACGTAAGGGTGATAAAATTAAAGCGGAAGGAGGACTCATCACAGATCCATTCCAAGCTATAGCGACTGTTCCCAACATCTCCTCTTTATCTACATGGAGAAACCTGACGCTCTTGAAGGTTCTGCTTGGTGAGGCACCCACCAGTGTCTTCAGCTGGGAGAAGGCCATGGTGGTACAGTTGAAGAGATTGGGAGGAAGCCAGCCCTTCTCGTCGCTGCAGTGTCGGACTGCTGTGCCTACAAGGTGGAGGGAGCCCGTTCATGTGTGGTAATGATCGTACCTCACAGACCATTTGACCAGATGGACAACAATGACTGCTTACATGAGAGCCCTGCCCTCCAGAGGCAATGACCTTACTGGCTGATTGACATGAATGAAAAGCAGTCAATGAGAGCTCAAGCATATGGACAGAACACTGCATTTGGTGTTATTTACACCTGGAGAAGTCTTGGCAGACCGAAAGCAAATTTTGAACAGGACAAGAACCAACTATCTTTGGGCCTGATTTGGGCTGTTTAAATAATTATGCTGTTTTTATTGGTTTCTTGGGTGCTTGCTTATTCACTAAACTGCACACTTCTGAATATCAGCTCTGAAATGTACCAAGAGATACTTGGCAAATCTCACCGAACGAGCCCTTTGGACAGTCTATTGCTGCTGGACGGCCAAACTTGGTCTTGGGCCACCAGATTCCAGCGTTGAAAGCCTTGGGGCAGCCATCATAAACGACTGCGGATGAACGACAGAGCAGATGGCAAACAGACAGATTCCCAGTAGCATCGTGGGCAACAGTCAAACAATCAAAAGGAACTCAATCTGACAAGACATTTCAGCTTAAAATAAAAACATGGTGTATCTTTTACTTATGTTACCAGAACATTCAGTGTTATACTATACACTTCTTACCAATGGTACATTGAGTACTTCAAATATAATTACTAATAAAGAATAAAACATGATATCATTACCTGCAGGTGGCTAGGATTACAAGACAACGGCATGTGAGAATGTAAACGGTTCAACTTAGAAGACGCTCTCGGCTACGCATGCTTATAAGCTAATAACATGAGCCTTTGTATCCAAGACAAAGCAGCTGTGCCACAGAGCACACGTACCCTCACAGCCAGTGCCCGTCACCTCGGCGAATGGGTTGTCGCAGCGGTTGCACTGGCGCCCGATGACACCCGCCTTGCAGGTGCACTGGCCAGTGCGAGGGTCACATGTGCGGGTTTGGGCACCCACCGGGAAGCAGTCACATGGGTAGCAGGTATCCTCGCTCTCTGGCCTGTAGTGGTTATCCTACACAATGGGCACGAGTTAGCGCTTGCTACTGGTCAGACTTTGTATTACAGTCAGCTATTTTTAATTCAGTGTCAAATTTTAAGAAAAGTGGGGGTTAAATTTGCTGATGTAGTCCAATCAAGGAATGTTTAATGTATGTTCTGTACCCCCTCACACACTCCTACCTTACACCGGCATTCCCCTGTCGTCTTGTTGCAGTCAGGGTTGAATCCTTTGCTAACATCGCAGTTACAGGGCCCACAGACTGGGTGCCCCCACCAGCCACGAGGACAGGGCTGGTCCACCCTGCAGGGATGGAGCAGACTTTAAAAAGCCAGCCGCTGACCCCGTGATACCTGACATAGTCGCATAGGTCCTTCCTGCTGTGATCCGACTGCTTCTCCATAACCTCCTTCTAGGTGCTGGGTGTAAATCCTTCAGTCATGTAGTAAAGTTCTGCCTCCACACTTTTAAAGAAATTCTACACTAACTTTTTAGTGGGTATAATGAAAACTTTGCCTTTAGCAACCGAGACACTTCTTAAATAATCCATTTTGTCAAAGGAAAATAAGTAGAATTTATGTGTTGGAATATCACAGAGACCAGAAGTTGTGCGTGAATGTCTGAGTATGAAGCCCTCAGCTGGAGATTAGCAGGAATCAGATAAACAGGCTCCGATTGGTAAAGCTGCTCACGTCTCTCTTCTGGTTTATAAATCAGGTTTTCCAGTGATCAATATCAGTCTAAATAAAACCGTTACGTTAGTAAATGAGATTCCAGACTTTTAGTTCAAAACAGTCAGACCACAGTGATCTTCCCAAGCACAGATCCATCGGCATGTATGATCTCAACCCTGCAGAGCACATTAGGTAAATATCAGGTATTTAAGACTGTGCCAAAACCAAAATAGCAGAGTGGTTCTGTTCAACAAACTAAAAGCAGTGGATCATTTCACAGCAAATATTTTGGAACAGAAGTAGAGTCGTGTACGAAGGTTAATTAAGGCGCACAATAAAAATAACATGGTGTGTCATCTATGTATAATACAGCATCAACACTAAAAACTCTGCCAACGCTACAGGTTGATCGTAATTATTTCCTCTGCACTGCTGAGCTGGGTTGCCAAGTTGGAGACCACAACCCAGAGGGGGATTTTAAAATGGGCACATAAACGACAAGCCATGACATTTGCCGCACCGGGGGAAGTCTTTGCAGCAGATATGCAGCTATCAAAGAGAAGTTCCATCATGGAAACTCAGATACTCAGTATGGAGGATTTATGAACAGAAATGTACAGACATTATACAAACAGAAGAGACCATCCCTGAGTTAGTCTCTGCTATTGGATGGCTCTCTCAGACCCCAATCCCTGTATTAGGTCCTGCTATTGGATGGCCTTCTCAGACCCCAGTCCCTGTATTAGTTCCTGCTATTGGATGGCCCTCTCAGACCCCAGTCCCTGTATTAGGTCCTGCTATTGGATGGCCTTCTCAGACCCCAGTCCCTGTGTTAGTCTCTGCTATTGGATGGTCCCCTCAGACCCCAGTCCCTGTGTTAATTCCTGCTATTGGATGGCCCTCTCAGACCCCGGTCCCTGTATTACATCCTGCTATTGGATGGCCCTCTCAGACCTCAGTCCCTGAGTTGGTCTGCACAAATGCTATATAAACATAAAATGCCTGTCGAGAGTCTATACAAACAAGAATAACTGCACCCATACTACATAAACAACACATTCCATGTGAACACAGACGCCCGCTTGTAGACTATAAGAAGCCACAGTAAACACAGGCATGACTGCACGAAAACTACAGAAATGTAAACCACATGGCACTATGTGGTACTAATTATCAAAATTTCGACTACTTGCATGTCATTTTTTGGCTTTGTTGGGACAGCATTTGCACAGGTGAGGCTACATCGCTGGATCGACAAAGCTTAGAGAGAGTGCAGGCGTGCACACGTTTCCTGGCACAGTTAACGGAATGGCAGCTGAGTGCCTTGCGGCAGCAGCGGCACAGGCAGCGGGACGAGCGCGTGTGAGGTGGGATCGCGAGCGCGAGACTCGTGCTGAGGGCGTCGCCGGCCTCATACTTCTTCTCGCAGTACTGGCCGTAGTAGCTGGGTCCACATTCGCAGGTGTAGCCGTGGGCGGAGCTGGGCCTGCGCACACAGCTGGCAACGTGCTCACAGGGGTTCAGCTGACAGGGGTCCATGCAGTCCATCCCGAAGTAACCTGTCGGGTGGGGGTACGACAGAGGGAGCCCCAATGTAAACAGCAGCTGGACAAATGACAATCACTGATGCTGCCCTATATTTTGCGATTTGCTTCCGCACTTGGGCCCTCAATGATAAAATTCCCTCAGCAGGGGGAGGGGGGGGCAGCATATTTCTTCAGGGTGAAAGTGGCAGTCCTCAGTACACTGAAGTGTGTTCGTTTCCACACATCCCATCCAGGGGCGGGTAGTTCAGGTCCTGAGCAGAAGAACAGACTAACATTTTCTTTGTTTGTGGACCTCAACTACCCATCTCCAATCTTGCTCTTCATTAAGACACAGACAGATACACACAGGTGAAATTGATACTTGGGATCTGAGCACATGGTCGGCCTTTTATCCAAAACCCTAGCAACATTTTATAGGGGGCTAAGGGCTTTGCTCAAGGATCCAGCACAGATGTATCTACTGTAGATGTAGATGTAGCTGCCCTGCCGAGGACCTTCCAGTGACAGACACACAGGCCGTCAAAATTGAGCTACACACTACTAAACATCTCCCCGGTTTAGGTTTATTGTTGAGGGGTATGTCTGGTTTATTGTTGAGGGGTAGGTCTGGTTTATTGTTGAGGGGTAGGTCTACAGAAGTGCTTTGGAGCACGAGCCGGGAGTTAGATACGAAGTCTTGGTTCCTGCACCTGGATCACAGACGCAGGAGAAGGCGTTCCAGAGGTCACTGCAGCGGCTGTGCTCGGGGCAGACGTGGGAGGCGCAGGGGTCCGCAGGCAAGCAGCCCTCCTCCACTCCCATCGCCAGGCCCTCCTGCATGTTCACGTTGGCTGTGTTGGTGGCCGTCTCACCCATACGAACACCCTGCGAGACAGTGCGGTTTAAGACCTGCCCTCTGCAGGTGAGCACAGGTATGCTGGTTCAAAAGGGCAGGGGGAGAGGAGACCAATAGCGGGGAATTGTGAGCAGCAGTGTGTGAGGCTGGTACCCCTTCTAGGGAATGTCCTTAATCTGCCTGTAGGTGGTGCTGATAACAGAAGCTCCTTACCTGCATGCAGCCTTGGAAGCCGCCCCGGACGGTCCCGTTGTCCCCCAGAATTCCGCCCACAAACAGGCTTTTCAGCCGCAGGCCTGGAAGCTCGCTCCCAATCTCCACGGCCCGCTGTGGGCGAGACCCCACACAGTTTGAATATTGTTCGATATCGTGGAAAATTAGAATATTTCAATTCTATATAACAGTGTTTCCCCACCCAGTCCTTAGCCATCTACAGACAATCCACTTTTTTGCTCCCTCACAGCTACATGGACTCTCTGCATGTTCCTGAGGACCAGGTTGAGAAACACTACTTTATAATATTATCTGATGACTGTATTCCAAAGTTCTCCAAAGGTATGCATGATATTAGGTGGAACATCCATCTCACCAGTAAAACCAGTACCTCACATTCAACGTGTTTCTACCTGGAACATTCCGTAGTCCAGTGACACCATGGCCTTGTACTGAATGTCCTTCCCGTCCTTGGTGCTCTTCAGCTCCACAAGGATGTGATGCCACTGGCCATCATCCACCCGCACCCCTGGGAGCTCGAGGGCGGCCAGTCGGAGCTCCCCCAGGAACACCTCGAACAGGAGGTGCTGGGCACTGACCTGAGGAGAGAGAGGCCAGACGGTAGGACGCGCCCTGAGGTCCCTGAGGAGCAGGTCAGCCCGGCCGCACTGGCTCCCCATCCCTGCCCAGTTATGTGGCACGACCGCACGGGAGACTCTTACTCACCAGAAGATTGACTCTGGAAGAGGCTCCGGCATTAGCCTGCATCAGCATCCCGTGGCTCTGCCGGGTCCGGAACATCAGGCCCATGTACCAGGGGACTGTGATGGTGATGTCCGGGTCGAACCACGAGACCAGCGCATGTCCGTCGAAGTGCCGGGGGGACGGCATGGCTGAGGGCAGGATGAGCAGGAAGATGAATACCATACCGATGTCATGTCAGACCCAATAATCGAATTGTCACAGGTCACATGACAAAGTCGCTTGGAGGGACGCCCATTCCTCCTGTGCTGCAGCATTGTACCAAAAGCTGTGGGCATGTTCCCCATCCTCTGCAACAGCTTCGCCAATATGCCTCATTTAGAGTTTTGCTGGACCAGGAGCATTAAGTTGCTGCTGCTCATGCTGGCCAAGGAGGTACGACCTACACGGGATATCCAGCAGCTCTGCCTGAGCACCTTAATCCACACTAATACAGTGATCTTAGCTTCCAGTATAAATGCTTAAGACTGACCTTTTTGTTTGAATTATTAGAAGAAATTTTAGTCAAAGGAATAACACAACATGGGTATCTAGATACAGTGGATGTTGTGAGCATGGTGTGGGTTTTGTAGGTGATGTATCCAGTGGAGTCAAATACCAAAAGGGCGCCCTCTGCTGGCCGGAGTATGCCTCACCTTGCTCACAGTTCTTGCCTCCGTAGCTCAGTGGGCAGTTACAGTAATATGTGTTCCACCTGTTCACGCATGTGCCCCCGTTCTGGCACACAGATGTGCTGCAGAAGTCCTTCTTCGCGGCACAGCCTAAAGCGGGATTGGACGATGTCAGGCGCTTCCTGTCACACAGCTGATACAGGCGGTCACCATGACAACAGCTTTCAGAAGCGGCTTTGACGAGGAGTGCCATCAGAAAGGTGTTCATTTGTAAAAAGGAAACTACATCTTAAGAGTTCCTTTAAACTGTTCAAATGGATAAATAGAAAAAATATTCTGACCAAATAAATTACATAAATTCTAAAATAAGAATATTTGTACATGCAACATTTAAAGTGTCCCTGAACTATACTGACAGTGCAAGTATAAAAGGTAAAATCAATTATTACAGGATCTATTGAGTTCTAGTGAAACACGAGAGGATCAATGTAAGATCGGGTCGGGCCGGGCTGGACCTGCGGTGGTTCCGTTGTTGGCTATGAAGCTGGCCATGTCCATAGGCTTGCTATCGATCGTCAGGTTCCTCATGCAGCCCACGAAGTCCAGGTTCCGCACAGGGAAGTCCTCAGGCAGGTTTGGCACGCCACCCAAGAGAAGTGGTCCAGTCAGATCCAGGGACCTGGGATGACGGAACCATCTGTCAACTGCCCAGGGATGGCCTTTGTACAAGGCTTAGACCTTATTGCTGTGGCCAACCAGGTAAAACGTCACTGCACTGATTATAGCATCAGAAGTCGAATTTCAGATGGTCTCGCCATAAAGGGTTAGAATGAGGCAATAGCAATGCCCAGTCTTATAAAACAATCGCCTTTTTCTGAAATCATATGACTTAATATCCCAAGACATCATGGCCCAGGCTGGAACAGCAAAACTGTTGCTGCAGTTTTAAAAAGGCCACATGACTGCCGTTTTGGGGCTACAAAGAAATTCAGTTCCAGGAACTAAAAAAAAAACAGGTTCTTGCTTTTAAGGTTTGAGGGCCCTGTTTTCTTTATACTGAAGACCGATTCTATGGGTTTTTTAAGATGGGGGGCATAAGTGGGGCCATAATTCATATAGAGGGGCTAACCTTATCATTAGCCAATGATATGTTTAGAAACTTTGAGTGACAGGATAAGAGGCACTCTGGGGCCAATCAGCTTTCAACTGTGGCCCTGCCCTGTATATGTCCCTATTGGTACTGTATCCATGGTGATTTGAGTTCTCTTTCCAAAGCTTTTATGTTCGATTGTTCTGCCTATGTGTCAGTGTTCCTGCTCGCAGACAGTGAAATCAGAAGAATGAACTTTGGAAACATGACACTTAGACAGTAATTCCAGTTTATGGCCTTTAAGGACGTCCGATAAACAAGGATCTTGTCTGGGGAGAGGGCCAGAGAGAAGGGTGGGTTCAATATCGAGTGGTAATCATCTATAATTTAGCAGAACCCACCAGAAAAGTTCCCCTTCATCTACCAACATAATAGAAGAACAAAAACGCCATTGACTGAGGCGTAACATCCAGGTCACATGACCTCGGCAGTGTGGTGTGGTTTGGATGGCATGAAAGGTAGCAAACAGCGGATGCCAGCTCACTTTTTTGGCCCTGTCTGAGTCCCCTGGGCGGCGCAAGAGTAATTCCCCAGCTGGCTGCCGAAACGCACTGCCATGGCGATGTCACAGTCATCCACAGCAACCACCGCAACCTTCTCCCCCGAGGGTCCGTGAGGGACTCCCAGGCGTCCGACGTTGGGCTGAGATGCAATGGAAATCTGATCATGATGTGACTGCGGTCTGAGGCATTCACTCACAACGTGACCACGACACACCCACAATGTGACCACGACATGACCACAATTGATATGACCACAATGTGACCACGACATGACCACAATTGACAAGACCACAATGTGACCACAACATGACCATAATGTGACCACGACATGACCACAACTGACACGACCACAACGTGACCACGACATGACCACAATGTGACCACGATAAGACCATTATTGACATGACCACAATGTGACCACGGCATGACCACAATATGACCACAATTAACATGACCACAATTGACATGACCACAATGTGACCACAACATGACCACAATGTGACCACAACATGATCACAATGTGACCACGTTAAGACCACTATTGACATGACCACAATGTGACCACGACACAACCACAATGTGAACATGACATGACCACAATGTGACCACGGCATGACCACAATGTGACCACGTTAAGACCACTATTGACATGACCACAATGTGACCACAGCATGACCACAATGTCACCATGACATGAAACATGCACACATGACATGAAGCATAAGTGAGCATCAAAGCCATTCTGTCATTACTGTGTCTTGTGAAGATGCAAAGATCAGAGCAGAATGCAGACACATGAAACCACAGCTGGCTTGAACTATCTATTCATCTCCTACAATAACCCATAACTACATGAATATTTAAGCCTTGGCCTTTACAAAACTATGCAGGGAAAACAGCTTAACCTGAGTGGGTCATATAGTGGTAAGTTCAGGAATGTGCTGTTAAGTGTCTAAACCAACAGCTTCTGTGAAATGTAGATCAATTTTGCTGCTTCAGAAGGACCTTTTTATGAGGTCTTTGTTCAAGGTGAATTACCACCTCCCAGAAGAGTTTTAAAAAAATCATAGATGGAGTATTTCAAAGTAACGTGAACTTGTCGGGTCCTTCAGAAACATTTCCTTGCGGCGTCCTTCACAAAAGCCTACAAGTGAAGATAAGGAGGAAACCTCTCACCCACAAGAACAATGAAGGATACAACGGATCACCAGGCTGCTGCAGCCAACCTTCAGGACGTCCTTTGTTAGCAGAAACATTGGCCTTTTCACGCCTGACCTCAAACGTGCCCCAGGGCAGCGGTTAACATTCACTGAGCGGCTGATGTTTAGCCAATTGGGTGGGACTTCCTGTTAATCTTTATCACACGGGAAACACCCAAGCACGTGCCTAATTGGACAGCAAAGCGGGTCGGCCGGGTTCAGTTCCGTCATCCTTAAGGGCAGATGGATTCCGGCATGTCACAGCAGCACCACATGCCCAGCCCAATGCTGCCCAATGCTACCCCTGTTTTCTTCTTGTTCTGGGTGTGAACACGTTCAGTCAGTTTCCTGTGGGAGTGTGTCGGTACAGGATGGTTACTGAAAAAGCCCCGGGACTTTCCTGTAGGCCATAATACAGGGGCTGCCAGAAGTCATTATTGGTACTTAGATTCACTAAACTATCCCAGTAATCTCATTGCTGTCAGCAGGGAAAGGGAGGGAGTTGGCATGTAGCCAACTGGGAGACGACACATTAACCTTTAACATGAAATACTATGAGTATTTTTTTATTCATCAGATGGTCAGACCGTGCCATTAGCAAATAAGGGCCCTGCTCAAGTGAGTGAAATCACTCTACCAACTCTGGGATTTGAACCGACCACCTTCCGATCACAGTCTTTGGGGCTTCCTTGTGTTAGTCTTCTGCAAGAAGATTAAGGACCGAATTGAAACTTGTGGTGCTTAAACATTACAGGCCAGGGTTACACCCCTGGAGAGCTGCCAAGCAACATATAAATGGGGAGGGCTGGGCAGCTTGTGACCTTTCCGACAATCAGGGAAGCTGCTTGTAGACCTCACTGGGACCACCCCATGCGAGCGGCCTTCACTGCTAACACTGGCAGCCTGAGGCTTGGGGGATCAGTCACGCTGACAGACAGACACAAAACAAGCGGAAAAAACAATAATTGCGTGACAATCAGATATCAGCTCAGCCAAGACAATGACAAACTTCCAGAAACCACATGAACACACACAGTAAATTATATGTATAAAAAACTGACATCACTGAAGATAAAACTGCCTTAGAAAAAACAGAGCTAATAAATCATTGACAGAAAGCTGTGGTACTGCTGAGCAACTAAGGTGAGAGTGACTTGTGGATTTAAAGAGCACTATCACAGAGCACACAACAATTGTGGAGAATGTTGCAGGCATTCTTAGAGACTCTGCACTAGGGGGCGCTGTGTGGCTGAGTGGATTAACACTGTGTGCCAGTAATAACAAACATTATAAGTCTACAATCATATAATACTAGTTATTAATGTATAATGAAGTTGTCAGGGTATACTTATATGCTGCTCAGGAATGTGGGATTCATTACCAAGCCAAATTTGTCAAATCTTTCCATAAAAACCAGACTGATGACTCCATGCAATAATAATTGTACAACTTGCACTGAGGAAGTCTCTCTTTTTATAGAATCACGTCCCCCAGACAACAGGATTGGCTAGATAACCTTAAATTCACCAGGGCTCATTTGCTTCCCTCTGTGAAATCCAGACAACACAAACACACAATATCAAAATTATGTTTAATGAGGTATGTGGATCTGGTCTTTAAATATTTATTCCAAATGGCTTCAGCATCATTAGGCTTTAAGACTTTGGAATGCCATCCAATGCGCTTAAAGTGACCCGTCCAGCTGGCTCTCCTAAGTGGCTCTCCGGAACCTTCTAGGGCCCTCAGCCTCACGGCTCCAGGGGCTGATAAAGGTGGCTGAGGTCTGAAATCCAACATTGAACTGAAATTATCATAAAAGGTGTGAGGCTTGATCTGATAGTTTGTTTATGAGGTATTGAGCCAAACATTGCAGTTTTTCATGAATGGTTTCATCAATGTTGCCTTTCAAATGCAAAACACTGTATCAGCATTTTTTATAAAAAACTGAGTTATGCCAATAATCAGGTCTCTTTGGCTCTGTTTTGTGACAAAACATTGTTTTTCGACTACACTGGGTTTTGAGGAAAAGAGTGTAGAAAATCACAGTAACTACAAAATCCCCATTAAAACCAAGGGAAAACAAGCCTTTTCTCAGTTTCAGTGACAGCATTGTTCCTGTGTTTAGTCTCTGTAAGGCTGAATGGTTTGCAAATGAGGCATCTGTCAAAATTTATTAATCCGCAAAACACCAGAACTCTCGCCTCCTCACTGGAGGAGAAAAACAATCTTATTTTAGAAGAAGCTACTGCTGGATGCAGTTGACCGTCCATGATTTTACTCAGAAGAAGGAGACCTCAGTCGGGAAGCCAGGATTTTATTAGATACTGAGCAGCTCTTGTTAACACAGACGCTGTTCTAACACTGTTAAGCCGGTATAACTGCAGTAATTACTAGCTGATGACAAACCAATGAGAAAATGTGTTAAAAGAATTTTGTGTCGGTCTATAAACTGCAGTGCTGCTGTTGTGGATCCACCAGAAGAGAAGATCTCTGCCTTCCCCACCCCTCAGCCACCGTTTAATTTAATGACTCACTTGTAGAGCCACTGCATCCTCCAGGCAGCGCCGGGGGTGGGGGTCCTCGTTTCCAAACCAACAGACTACAGTCATTGTGGAATCCTAGTCTCAGCAAAGGCTATTTATGCAAAACGCCCGTTTTTGATGTTAATCAGGACTAATCTTAATGATAAACAGTTCACTGCCAGGGACAGATGAAATGTCAAGATAAAAGTGAGATGTCAGCAAAAATGACTTGCAGCTATTGACAGAAATGTCTGTCAAATGCCAGGATAGAAGATAAAACAGTGTGGTTCGTGTGGTAAGAGGAGCTTAAGGATGGGCTTGGCGTTTAACCAAGCCAGCACCTCATTACCCAGTACGGCTCGAGTTCAAATCATGGGTGGTGTCAAGTGTGCTGTGTCTTCTAAAAGTTACTTAGAGGCAAGTCAGGACAGAGCAGGGAAAATTGCGAGATTACTCAGGTATTAGGCGATTAAGAAGAGCACCTCTGGGCTAAAAGTATGGGAAATTGACCCAGCTTAATTAACAAACACCATATTGTACAAAAGCTTACAAGCGAGGTTATGAAATGTAAATGCCAGGTTTTATGGCTATAATAGAAAAGGTGAAATACCTGTAGGGTTAGAGGTAATGCATGGGGAGCGATACGAGGTCTGGCATGCGAGCTGAGGCCTAGTGCCCAGGTAAATGCTACAATGCCCAGGGGGCACCCAGACAGAGCCAGCGACACTGACAGGTGAATCCAGTAGCCAGTGCTGATGTGTCTCTTGTCTGTACATCTCACTTATTTAACAGATGCTTGTATTCAAAGCAGCATGCAGCTGAAGAGCAGGGCCAGTGCCTGGAGCAACTGAAGTTACTCAGGGGCCCAATGGTGAAGGAAATCACCACAGGATCTGAACCGACGACCCTCCGCCCTTTCAAGGTTCAAGTCCCTAAAATACAGAAGAGCAAGAGACAGGTGCCCCCCAACCCCCGTAAAGCAGATCCAGGACCATGTGAGAGGGAGGAATCAGCAAAATATGATAAAATTCTAGGTGGGTTTTATGTAACCCGCTGTCACCCATAACCGCAGGGACGTCGATGCGCTTCTTATGGTTCCATATCAGCTAGAGTACCTGGAGTAACAAGTCGTTTCACAATAAAAAACACAACGCCCGTTTTCCTAGACATTCCATGGAAATCTCTGTCTGCAGTACTTTAATTATAAAAATTCTTTATAACAGTGCAGCTCAAAATTAGTCAAAATCATTTTTTAAATGATTTTTTTTTATTATCTCAGGGAAACTCGATCACCCTTTTGGGCGTGTCTCCCTTGACTTTCACGACCATAATACTGAATTCTGCTAACAAGTCATGACAAAGTCTGAGTCTAATTAATGCTAGTCATCAATCAATATCTGTCACCTGATGCCATAAAGCCTGCAACGTCATTGTTACCGAAAAATTGCTGGTCCTGACAGCAGCTCTTCACTGTAGATTTAGTTACTAATTACCTTTATTTATATGCAAAAATTCATGCGTATGCACTGACTAGCCGGTGTCTGCGTACGGGTCAGAAGCCAAGCTGGGCCGGGCCGGGTCAACAAGGCCTTAACGGTCCAGATGTGAAAGAGGGGACCCCAAACCAGGAAGGTTCTCGAGATCAGAACCAGAGGCAACACCACCAGAGAGCTAGGCTGGCCCACATTACCTCCTTATGTTTCAGCTCCAGCCAGGCTGTATAAAGCGAGACCCTTAACGCCCCAGTGGAGTCCGGGAAGTGCAGGCTGTCCTGGGGGGGTTACAGAGAGAAAGCCTGCGTTAGAAACCCTATACCGGGCCGACGCACGGGGGAACCGGACCATCCGGAAGCAGCCCTATGCGCTTCACAGTCTAAACTGGGAGAGGTTCCCATCGTACCGCACATGCGTGGGAATGAGGGTGAAAGACTGCAACATGGATACTATCCGCAGGATCTCCTTAAAATCACGTTAAATAAATACCATTACAAAAAACCTCTCAAGTCAGTCTGCCTTGACGTATATTTATATCCTTTTGCAGCAGAAAAATAATAATGATGTCAAAATAAGCAGCACTATGAGTTCTGCGGCTGTACAGAAAATGAAGGCGTCTCAAGTGACCACAGGCTAAAGCAAACAGAGATAAAGCAACCTGGAAACAGCGTGACAGAACAGTTAAGTTAGACACTTGTACTGATAGTCCTTTAGTGTGAGGTGACCAATCTGAGGAAGCGGAGGGTTCATCAATACCCCAGAAATGGCAGGGGAGTGTGAGCTTGTTGGCAGCAACATTACTGAGGACACGCCCTCTCTTCTGTGAGGCATGGGCACGCCCCCTCTTCTATGAGGCATGGGCACGCCCCCTCTTCTGTGAGGCATGGGCACGCCCCCTCTTCTATGAGGCATGGGCACGCCCCCTCTTCCATGAGGCATGGGCACGCCCCCTCTTCTATGAGGCATGGGCACGCCACCTATTCAGCAGGGTACACATGTTTAACCCTAAAACGCTGTCACTCTTATTCAGTGTAATTTTAATGTCTACCCACTATTACAGATAAAAGCAAGTCAGCTACAGTACCTCTGAAAAGCTGCCCTATGTAGATGCTGGGACAACCTTCATGTCTATTTCCGAAGCCTATACTCTTCACACCACCCATGTTCTTATTGATTATATTTTATAACTTATTTCTTGCCATATTTTCAGGGGCCCCATGCCAGCTGTCACGCCCAGCTCCGTCCGATCCTCCTGTGTGCCACGCCCACCTCGTTACCTCGTGTTTATGCCCGATTGTTTCCACCTGTTGCTCGTTGAGTTCAGCTTGTCATGTGTATTTAGTCCGTGTCTCAGTCGGTATTCCCCAGACTTGTCATTGTAATGTCTCGTGTGTGTTACCCGTAACCATTAAAAACCTCGTTGCCCGTCCTTCTGCCTGCCTGCTTTTTGGGCTGATGCCCGCCAGCTCAACCCGCTCGCCATGACACCAGCATATTGGATAAATCCCATGGAAGACGGATGAATGACAAAGTAGATGCTTTCATGGGGTATATTTAAAAAAATGTTTTGCCCATCAGACTGTATTCTACAGAACCACTTGACCAATGATGGTCTTCTGCTAGCCAGTCTCTAGGCACAAATACAGTAAGTACTCATTAGCAGGCAAAACTATAAACACACTTGGTGTCCACGGAGGATTTAAAATTGTGTCTCTTCTTTGCTTGAGAAAGACTCATGGGCAGATTGTTTGGATTTGTAAAATGCACACTTTACAATAACAAAAATAATTAACAATACTCCTCCATCAGCTACTCTCCTTGGACCAGTAATAATAAATAATAAATAATAATAATTGTTATGCAGGTAACAGATTCAGTATCCATGCCATTGCAGAAAGTGAAGCAATTGTTGAGTGTAAAATGCGACAAAAAAATCGCTATCTATAAACACAAGTAACATTAACAGAATCATCTTAAAATAAAAAAGGGTTACAATCCACACTAGCAGTCAAAAAACTGCATTTCTCCATGTTTCTCTAAACCTTCCTTCCATCCAGCTTGTACCATCCAAAACCATAAATGTGTCTTACAGACGGGGTTATACCTAAACAACCAACACAGGGCTCACAGATATTACTGGACACAAAGACAAAATTATTAAGTGCATAATACATGATATGACAATATTATCTATGGCTCTAACAATAATGGGAACAACCCAACAGGAAACGATAAAATTCTTCCTACAGACAAGCACATGAGCATGAATCACAGCATGTTTGGGTCTGAAACAGTGGCATGTAGGTCATGTGACATGTGGGAGCTGCCCTGTGGTCTGGCTCAGTGTCCGTCACTGGCAAAGAAGCATAGATATGCACAGAGAGACACGACACACCTCATTACCTGGGAAGAGTGGCGCTCCCGGGGTCTGGCTACACTTATCTAGCCTTTCTGTTGATCTCCGCATCTACTGTCTAATTGAGAAGCGTGACGAATGAAGAGCTCGTTTTAGTCAGGCTGAGACAGCGAGGAGCCGGAAATGTCTTTGGCTTTCATCGCCACAGAGATTTCATTACCTCAACAAGCCTGCTACTGTGTTGTAACACAGCTAATCGACAGAATGCAAGTACTGGAACCTGAAACATCCGCTAAAACTCATCCTGAAATACCCTTATATATTTCTAATATTCTATTTTGGCAAGTAACGGTAAAAATAAAAACCGATCGGCTGTCAAAGGCTAAACTTACACAGTAAAATGTTTTCTGGATTTGAACATAAACTTTACTTCACTTGTTGACAAAATAAGAAAAATGCTAATTTAAAATGTTTTCACCTTGACTTCCTCAAGCTGGAGTGAAAGCCAGCTTATTAAGTCACAGTGATACAATGGGTGATCGCAGGGCACCTCCACAATGTTCATCACTGCCTGAGTATCTGGTGAGCAGCTAATTTCTCAAACACGTAACCTTAACTTTAACCTACATATCTTTCACCAACACCTCTCCCAGCAGAAGCCCAGCTTTCTTAGTGGGTCTCCTACCGAAGTACCGGCCAAGTTCAAATCAGCTTAACTTCAGAGAGATTACCGAGTCTGACCTGAAGGGGGCGTCACTGTTGACTTCTTCAACATTAATAGAACTGTATAAAAGCTACAGTCCTTTTCAAGCATGTGGCATCAAGAGAAAATTATTCCATTATCGAGAGAAAACGGCATAGAAAATATTGACATTTCATTGCCTTTCTCAGCTTGTCATTTACTGCTTTAACATCCAGACGTTTCGATAGAAAAAATAGAAACCGGGGGTTGCTGTGGGGGCGCTAATCTCATTGTGACCCCTAAGCTCCTTCCTGTGGCCCCCACTGCCAGACAGACTGGGGCCCATCGGATCGATCGCGATCAACCGTCACAAAGACATTTTTCAATGGTTATGATACAACTTATACTGTATTCCCCCCTGCCAAATATCCCTCCCCCCGTCAGTGAAAAATGCCATCGTGATTTGGTAGCACACCAGAATATTTTCACGCTTTCAGACTCTCACGCAAGAAATCTTACGGCAAATCTATATTATTCCATTCTAAACTTAAAATTAGTTACGTCAAAAGTGTTAGTAGGTAGTTTCAAAACCCAACAGACTATTGCCAAGGTAGTAGAACTCTAACGTACATGTAAATGTGTGTGCGTGTGTGTGCAGTCTCGAATTTCACTCCAGCCAGATGACCAACGTTGGCAGCTCTGCTTTTCCCAGCGGTGCAGGAGCGCTGACATCTGCGGCTTCGCGGCCCATGACAGCGACAGACCACGGCGGCCCGGAGCTCTCGCTTACCTTGTTGTAGTAGTGCAGCTGCACGGAATGCCACTGTCCGTCGCTGACGCCTCCTGGTACGAATGGCGTCACGGTTGTCTTAGCCTCTCCTGGAAAGTAGGGAAACGGAGATTCAAACCGGGTGGGAAATGAGTGGATAGAGCCTCAGATCTTCCCCTGAACGCACCGTCAGGTAAAGTCAGGAAAAGCCAACAAATAAAGGCCCACAGAGATATTCTGTTAGCGGTTCATGGCCAACAGTGACTGTCTGTGAGGATAACGAGCTGATGAATGGGGCTACAATCCGAGCCAAGCTTACTAACCTGCTCAGCTGCTCAGATTTCATCACAGAGCGCTAATAAGCGAGACTTTGTCGGAGATAACAGATAAAAATGTGCAGCGGGTTTAGGGAATATTTACAGAAGGCAGGAGCCCAACAGGTCTAAACTCCCTGTCATTCTGAGCAATCAGTAGTGCAAGAAGGCAGCCATGTCTGCCACACATTCTCATCAAGTGCCTTAGGGTGACCTTGCTGTGAAAGGCGCTATATAAAAAAATAAAT
The DNA here is from genome assembly GCA_026779585.1 of Mormyrus proboscirostris. Taxonomy (NCBI): domain Eukaryota; kingdom Metazoa; phylum Chordata; class Actinopteri; order Osteoglossiformes; family Mormyridae; genus Mormyrus; species Mormyrus proboscirostris. The sequence goes on along the minus strand of JAODKF010000068.1, from coordinate 33,972,527 downwards.
TGAACTGAATTAAATGTTGGCCGTTCCACTTCCCAGCACGCACGGGGAAATCTATTACTGGAAGTAACTAACAAATAATTTTCATATGTCCAATAGGTCAATCCCAGTTTGCCCCCCGAATGGGGTAATATGCAGCAAACACGCATGCAAGGAGTCATCAGGACTCGCAGAGTCTCGCTTGCCTCCCGTCCCGTTCTGATGACCTCACCTGCGGAGAAGGTCAGCTGCACCTGCTCCTCTACGATCTCCAGAGCGATGAAGTCGTGCTTCTCGTTAAATCTCCCATTATAGAGCAGCAGGCCGTGCCTCTCTCGCGTGGCGAACCTGCGAGCACGCAAGCATGGTGTCACATCAGTCACAACGCGGGGGTGCTCTTCCTGGAAAGGATGCTGGCCAGACAGGAGCTGACATTCAAGGGGGAGGGGGGTAACACTTTAAAAGTATGAGAAAGCCGTTGAGAAGAAAAAAGAACACGCATGGAGAGACTGTGGCAATCAGCGATATGAATTATGTGAGTTATAAAAAGCCTACAATGTTCCAGAATACTCTGGAGCTGCTTTGCACATTCAAATGGGGAGGAACGTTAAAGATCAGCATAACTGTGCTACAGAAATATGACAGGGTGACTGGGTGGTCACATGTCAAATGTGGGCTGTCACATGACAGATAAGGGCAGACATATGACAGACATCAGGTACAGAGGGACAAAGCGGGGACCTCACATAAAAGACACGGTGAAGTGGAACCTCTGCCTCAGGCCCCGGAAGGTGACGAAGGACTGTCCCGGGAAGCTGCGGGTGGTCATCTCGCAGTACGGCTTCTCGTACTCCCCCGGGGGGCACTGGCACATAAACCCCCCCACCAGCAGGTCGACACACCTGCCGCCATTCTTACACACGCCGGGCACGCAGCGGCCAGAGCGGGCGTCCACCTCGCAATGCTCGCCTGGGGGGGGAATGGGAGGGGGTAATGTCACATGACTTTGTGTTTTTCCAACACCGCAGAGTCTGACCACAGCCCTGTTAACACATTTTATCAACCATAATATCACCAACTAACTATGGAGCAGAGGATCAACAATCAAAAAGAACAAATCAAAAACCCAGTTCTACTCCACCATCTTTGAACAGCCCAAATTCTGCCCCTTTTGTGTATGATGTCACTGTGAAGCTACCACTGTGAGTTCCCAGATTTTTGAAAAATCTTTTGGGAAGGTTCCACAGATTGTTGAGCTCATTCTTTGACTTTGATTGACAGGATGACTGAGTCCGCTCTGAGTCAACTGCGTGTGAATATTATCACCAGCGACATACTGACCAAACCTGTCTCCACATTCTTCGAGGACGGCAAACACATATCGGTTCCTCATTCACCAGTGAATTCTAAAAAGATCCACTGGCAGGGTAGTGATGGCTAATCGGATGCAGGACATCAGCGGGCTGGTAATGACCACAGTGCTGGTGAGATAATGGCCTTTGTGGAGATACATTTCATCGAGTCTCCAAGGAATGACCCCAAGCAAATGGACAGCTTTGTAGGCGCAGATGGAGAGTCCTGACGGGCTTACGGTCCATCTGCGCCCCGCTGTCTACTTGGTTAAAGAAACTTAACACTCCGTGCCGTTGTGTGATCCCTCAGTAAAGGACATTAAGGGTAAAATGGGGGCCATCTGCAGCCAGCCTTAATCTGACAGGCCTTTCTTTGTGCAAACGACACACTTAAGAGTCCGTGCTTCATATTTAAGAGTATTCCTCACAGCAAAGCAAAACACGATAACTAACCAACCCGTTAAATTGGACAGGATAACCATAAGGCACTGTTTACTGAAGAACATCATCTGGAAAACAGATGGATGGAGTGTTAGGTAAATTAGAAAAGTGTCACGCTTGCTAATTAGGAGGCAGCAAGTAAATGACATCCATCCTTCTTTGAACTACTTATCCTGAGCAGAGTAATAGAGAACAAATTAGCAGCAGGACAGGGCAGAAGGCGGGGGGGCAGCGATCCATCACAGGTCGCACACCCCCTGCAGACGATTCAGACGGGAACCAGAGTAGATGGAGGAATCCTCAGGGATTCGCAGTGAACATGAAAACTGGGCCACCCGGCTCTCAGGCAAATAACACGATGCTTTCAACACCACTGCAAAATAAAGCATTTTTTTTGTGTCTCGAATTGAAAATCTCCCACCAGCCAGCTGATCAAAGTTGGCAGCCCCGCATTAAAGAATTTGTCAGACAGGGGAGAGTCAGGTGTAAGTGTTTCACACCGGTGCTGAAGTTTAGGTTTAGGCTGCAGTTGAGGATCTTGCCGTTGTCCCAGCAATGGGGAGCCTCACCTGTGAAGTTCTCGAGGCACTCGCAGGTGTAGCCGCCCTCGCGGCTGCGGCAGCGCCCGTTGTTGCGGCAGGGCCCGGAGTAGCACAGGTCGATCTCCGTCTCGCAGTAGGTGCCGGTGAAGCCGGGCGGGCAGCGGCAGCGGAGGCCGTTGACGGGGTGGATGGGCCGGAAGAGTACGGTGTTGGAGGCGATGAAGGGCGCCGAGCTGTCGAAGCGCAGCACCGACACGCACTTCATGTAGTTCTCGCAGGGCTCGCGCAGGCAGATGTTGTCGTCGAAGGGCAGCACGTCCTGGCCGGACACCAGGCGGAGCAGCGTACGGTTCAGGTACACCTGCTCCTGCAGTTCCTCCGACGGGATGTAGCGGGCTGGGTCGGAACCAGGCCGCAGCGCCGAGAAGGTGACGTTAAGCACACCGCCACGGGTGTCTGTGTCATTCTGGATGTTAAAGACGAAGACGTCGTGGCGGCTGGTGGACAGCACGGCGGCCACGCCCTCCGTGAAGAGCGCCAGCAGGGGCGACAGGAAGCGCTCCTGTGACATGTGCTCCAGGCGGACCGTGATGCTGCTGGTCAGCATGTCATCGGTGATGATGGTGACGCGCAGTGTGCACAACGCCGTGACGCGGTGCAGGCCATCTAAAAGAGGAAAGGGAGCTCGGTAAGACACAGCGAGGTCCGCGGGCCACACAAGGCTCAGGGAGCAGGCAGGACATCACCAGATATCACGTTAGGAGAAAATCATCACATATGAAACACAAACCACCTCCTCAAATGTACCCAGGTCTACAACAGGTGCACATCACCCTAAGCAAACTGGAAGAAGCCATAATCTCTCATCTATTAAGACTTTAATCGGCTCACGATTAAAGCTCACGATTATTTGATGATAACCTGGACTCGAGACTCTTCAGTTACGTCCTCTGAATTACCTCTGACACTGAAAGCACCTTCTCTATCTATCAATCAAGCACCTTATTTGTCTATTAGCTATCATAATTTTTTACTGATATTAGAATAGTTTTGCTTATTGTTTTAAAATATTGATCGAGGGAACTGTTTAAGAATTCCAATGTACTCGTACTTCTGTACCTGTGAAAATGGCAAATAAAATTTTAATTCAGTTAAAAAGTTAATAATACAGGCAACACACCATTTTCATTCTGCAGTAATGGAGTAACATGAAGTGACTCCCATGAACTCATCTTAAAACAGAAAGAAAAGCTACAGGGATATCAGGTTGGAGGTGGGGCCCGCAGTTTGGCAGTGATGAACGTTTCCTGCCTCTGCAGGAATATCTGCACTGCAATTTCCTGACAAACATCTGCTCACAGTGGAAGCAGGGTGCGCACTGGGCGTCTCTGCTGTAGCTGCCGCTCTGATCACTGCAGTTTAATGCATCACCAGAGGGCAAATACCTCACCTGCCCCCGCAGTAATAATAATAATCATTTCACACTGCAAGAGCCACTCTCCAACTCCGAAATAAATAAAATCTTAAAATGTCAAGCTCAGCTACTGTAACTGGAATTCCTCCCCCGTGTGTGGGACATTCTCCAGAACACAGTTGTTGTCATACCAGAATGCCTGAAGTTCTCCAAAGCCATCGGAACATCAGAGGTTGTTACCATGGTCTGTTTAGATCATCTAACCAATAGGTCAGCAAGAATCTCTGGCTTCTCGTGGTACCCCGCAGTTCAAACATACTATTGCCAGAGCAGCTTGTACCTGTTGACATTTTCCTTGGAAAACCCGAACCACACATGGAAGCCTTGATGTCACTCTCGGGGGTGTCCTCACTATATAGCCAGCTATACAGAACCCCCCCACCCCCCATTTAACCTGCCTGACAGGAAGTTCACCTTCACTACTATTGCCATGACACCAAGGTTATCTATTACTAATTTGCCAACTTAAATGATTACCACTGTACTTGAGTTAGGACACTGGGCATGACAGGAAACAGGGTACAACAATGCCGGGAAGTTGCCACTAATCCCCAAATAACAAATCCCACTGCTCAGAAACAGAGAGAGTGATGGCCTGACATGAGAGCCCATTGCGAATATGAGCCTCCCTCAGGGTGGTCTGGGGACAGAGGTCCGGGGAAACGGCACGTCACGCATGCGCCTCCAACACCGCTATAGTGGCTTAAGTCTTGGGAATGTGAACCATTACATGGATCGCTCTGATAGCAGGCATGCTCTTCAGCTCCAGGTCTCCAGAGAGGAAAATTAATCAGTCATAAGCACAGCTTGCCACCTGAAATGATGCTGTTGGTCTGACATGGCCTAATATCCTCATTGGCTTCACTTCACTAAAGAGTTATATAAATAAAATAAAATCAAAGAAAGTCTTGGATTTAGTTGGTATCTGTACAACACCTGAGAAGTATGAAAAGGAAATATTTAGCAGGTGTCCCGTCCCATCCTGCTTGGTACAGCCCAGTTAGAGGGCCAAACCACCCCCCCCCCCCAGGTACACAAGCAGGCTCTCAATGACCCCACATGCTCACAGAATCCCAGCATGGCCTGCCAGCACCTATTTGGCCCAAGAATGTGGAGATACAGTCCTATGGCAAAGCTGTTACATGTTGTGCTCAACCACAGAAGCCTCATGCCCCTCAAAAAAAATAATTTAAAAGAAAAAAAATCTGCCACACATTTACAAACTTATGACTATATTTCAACAATTCTCCAAAAGATACATGGTTTTGTGGAACTTCTTTGCTTTCAACAAAGTGACAGTGATATGAATTTAAACAACCAAAAATATAGGCAACAGTACATCTCCACAAGTTGAAGCTGACTGCTAGCCATAAAGCACGCAGGGCAGGGCAGTGGAAAAAGCACCTGAGTACAGAGCCTGTCTCCAGGTAAGACATTCCAGCCCTCAGACGTGGGCAAAAGGCACCCAGCCATCCAATCCTGTGCTTCCAACTCAAAATTTTTGAATCACAACAAGCATTCAGGAGAGCTTGCTGTCAACCAATCAGAACAAAGACACACTGGCCCCACCCCCCCGGGGGGTTACCTGCACACTTCCAACTGCCGCTATCCTCTCAGGCATTTGCAGAAACTGATTTTCTGTCCCGTCGTCTCAAGAAACAACACTGATTGAGGTGATTAACACCCTCTTAAATGTCTGTAAAGGCTGTTTGGGAGTGACCAGTCCGGACTCCAGCCTCCAGTGCAAACTAAAAGCAACATTTCCAGCAGGTTTGATCTTTGATGAAAAGCTTCAAAAATAGACATTTAACATGTTGAAAATGTTATTTAGAAATATACAGACAAGATAAATAAATTAAAACCCAAGAGCAGAGCAGGAAAGTGTCTCTCTCTAATTTGGTTATATGATATTACAGATCATAGATGAGGGGTTATGGAAAGTGGATGGAATGGATGCATTCTTTAAATTCAGGTGTTAATTATTAATTTGTTCATGGAAGCATTGCAGGTGAGCATAAACAGAAACTCAAGCTTCTGGTTGAAAAGTAACTGGCCAGTTTGCATTTCCAGTTTTCCTGCCGTACAAGTTGCGTCAAAGTGACATTTTAACATAACAGCCAGATCTAACCCAGACAACATAGAGCAGAGAAATCGAGTGTGATGTGCATATCAGCAGGCCAGAGACACATGGTGTGACTTCCTGTCTGTCTCGGCAGGGAAAATGAACAGCATTTCCTCACACTTAATGAGACTTTTATTTCCCCCCGGAAGAATTTCACTGAACTTACTGAACTTCATTGGCTGAAACTACTCTATCACGTTATAACTAGGCAAAAAATGTTAGGACCTGATGTGATGAATATTTACACGATATGATGAAATGTGTGGGGAGAGGCTGTGGAACAAAACATTACTTTTATTATTAATTATATGCCTTGTACATCTCTGATTACACATAAAAAGTCCACCTACAGCCATATTCCTTATTTCAATTTCAATAATCTGTTCTGCTTTACTTTTGATAGACAGTCCCTCCTGTATTTTCCCCATTTTTGTTTCTTTGGGGTTGTAACGAGATCCACATTTTTCAGACGTCTCCATTATCCCGTCTCCAGCTGCAGATCAAAGCAAACATCAGCCGCGCAGTAAAACGAATCCATTCACAGCAAAGCCAGCAGATCCATCAGGAATGTGTCGATCATCCAGAGAAAGAGAGAGGGAACAAGTGAGAGAAAATCGGAGAGAGAGGTGAGCAGGGAGATGAACGCAGCTAACCCTCCTTTAGCTTTCATGGATTTAGCAGTTAAATTTGCCAGAGAGATTCGGTAGTAAAAGCTTCCCCCAGCTGAGGCCTTTGCAGAAATGCCCCCCCCCCCCCCCCAGGATTTCCCTTCATGCCACAGTCACTGGGAGGAATAGGAGGGGCCAGCTGCCAGTAGGGCTGGGGGGTGAGGTGTGCTCTCTCATGATCCAAAGCCCTTCATATGGACATAGGACAGTTTTTATAAGGATGCTGAGTGATCAAAACATGGCTTACTAGCCCCTCCTGAGGTGATCAGTTAGAGATGCACAATATATCGGTTAAAATACTAGTATCAGATCAATAAGAAATCATGTCATCAGTATTAGTCCAATGTGTCAGTCTTGGTCAATTGACACCTGCTGACGTTTAGACTTTAGTCAATGTTCAAAGTTACCAGCACCAGAGCTAAAGATTTAACTGCTAAAATAATGGAGATGTTGCGTTGGAAAATCAACCATTTTCCATAGCAGAGGATGAAGGATCTCGCTGGCTCATCCAGCCTGGCTAAAAGTCTCCCAAGTTGGCGCTGATGCCTGCGTTACACGGTGTGGCTGCTGCACACATTCATGAGATCTTAAGACGTAACGTCAAAAACATCAGCCTCATTACAGATTTGTGGAGGTTAGCTGGTCAGAATCAGTCTCTATCAGTAATATTAAACAAAAATATATCAGTACAGGGAAAATTTCCACATACTGAGCACCGCTACACTCAGTATTAGGTAGCCCTAACTTACAAACAGGGCGTTGGTGAGCTGAACTGTAGATCTTTTACAGCTGTGCACCAGGAAACTCCAGGCTTGGTGTCTGCGATATCTGCCCAACCACTTACCTGTCATCAGACTCCCCCAGGCTCCCTGTAACCCAGAAAAAAAGCAATAACCTGAAGCTTTGTGGCATTTGCCAACATTTGTTATCCAGCTTCCAAATGCAATTAAGATACAATAAACCCAATTATATGCTTTTTGGCACGCTGGACGACATTTACCCCAAGAGCACACTATGCTATGCCACAAGAGGACAGGCCCTCTGAAGCCTGGTGCGCGCCAAGCCGATTTTAAGGAGTCGGAAGCCACCTGAGACCGTAGGGCTGTCGGTGAGAGTCAGTGACTGCCTAACGTGCCAGTGTGTGCAGCACAGACAGACCCTGTTTGCTCCCCGTTATCACCGTTTTATGCGATTCAGCATGTTGGATCATCATTGAAGCTAGTTGGTGAAACTCACCACTCTGACTCAGCTGTATGTCAACCGTCACTTACAGTTATGCTGCTGCACTACAGCACAAATTGTCATCATCGATGGGAGCCAACAGCAGCAGAATGTTCACCAGCCTTGGCAAGATCTATTCTTTGGCGTCGGCTTAGTGTATACCCAGGTGAAAATATGAAATATTCCAGAAACCAACGCGGTCAGCTTGTTCTCACCTACAGAGAACAAGATAGGGGAGGCGAAAAGAGAATTTCCCCATGGGGATCAATAAAGTATCTATTATTATTATTATTATAATATATTTTTGGTGGATTGTTAATTTGGCTTTGCGCTATACGCTCCTGCATGTGTTCCAACTTCATTCTAAATAAAGTCACAAACGGAGGTGTGTAACGGAGGTGTGTCTCACCTCCTGATGCGCTGCTTCTTTACAGTATGTAATTAGCAATTAGTATCTGATTACAAGTGAATATAGAATCTTGTTGTCTGACTTCACCCCTCCCCCTAAAAAAGTCCAGCCCCCCAAGTCACAGACAGGTGCTAAATTTTTTTAAAAAATGGTTTGCATTGCATTTCAACACCCAATAAATTAACTGAGTGGGAAATGACTGGTCTTGATCCTCAGGGTTTTTCTTTCCCGAGGATTAACTGCTTCACTTATCTGCAATAAATTCACAGAATTGCATAACAACGAAAAAAAAAAACAGATTCCACAACCATATAACTCAGGCGTTTTACTGAAAGCCACCACAAGAAAAGGTGCTTCAGTCAAAACTAAATCCCATTTGATTTTCCCCTGGTGAAATTCACTTATTGATTAACTTTGCATTTCGTTTTAGCCACGGGAAATAACTGAGTTATTGCCCTACACTTCCCGTTAACAGCGAAGCAGTGTTTGTGACCCCACTTTTCTTTGTTTTGATATAATAGGAAGAGATGGGAAGGACGATCCAAACAGCAGCGATAAGAAAAGGCTCGAAGCGTAACACCGCGCTCACATACTTCCCCTTCTGCGTTGGACGGGAGCGGGTTCCCCACTAGCGCGCGGCTAAAGACTGAGCAGCTGGTCACTGGAGAATTTAATTTCAGGCATACTTCTGTGAAAGACACAGAAAAGCTCCTCCCCTGGTGAGGACATGTGTGTTATCTAATTTTAGCCCTCTTATGAAACACATCTGACTTTTCTTTATCCACTTTTTAGTTTGGTTGGAGAGCCAATGAGAGGTTTGCTGATGGTGAGATTTGTCAAACAAGCATATAAATAAAGAGGAAAGAGTGAGAATCTGACAGTGCCTGTGACTGACAGGTGTGAACTGGAAACCCAAACAGACGCCACATAGACAAGTGTGAGGTACCCAATCCAACCAAAACAGGTTGGCAGATATAGCGACAATATTTAGTCGATTGTGCAGCTCATCAAACTTGTTCCTTTATGAAATGGGACATAAACTTCATTAATTGTAACACTTGCTTTAAACTTGAACTGTAACTCAACTCTTCAGAGATGAAACCCAAACAAACGTGTATGACGTGCATGAAGAAACACCTACTGTGAAATAAATACAGGGCTGCCAACATTGGTCAGCTGGCTGGAGTGAGATTTTCAATTTGAGACAAGTCTGCACACACATTTGCATGTATTCAAGAGTTTTATTACCTTGAAAATAGTTTGTAGCGTTTGCAGACTTGCAAACGCTTTTGATGTGGCCAAATTTAGGTTTATAATAGAATAATATAGATTTGCCGTAAGATTACTTGCGTGAGAGCCTGGAAGCGTGAGAGTTGGTAGTCCTGTAAATATAAATAGCACAAATTAAGAATTTATCACACATGAATCACAGACCTTCTATATGGCAGAACTTCAGTCTATTTCTACTTAAGACCTGGAACATAAACATGCATTTATAAGTTATAAATAACAACTGACCATTTATGGTAATTAAGGTAAAATGTTCTGCTTTGATCATAAAAAAAATGGATATGCAAGTTGCTGGTTTGACGCCATGAAAACGATGTATTCTTAGTGCAGGATGGGTGTGACCAGTTGGGAACATCTTCCATTTCAGGTTTGTGGGAAGCCAGGCCAGAAATGTACGCATGTGTGCCCAGTCCAATCTAAATTACCCCTGTTTTGCCCAAGTGGTGACCTTTTTCCTCAATCAATCTTATCGCATGTGGTGCAATGACTGCCTTTTAATAATTATTAAATTGTTCGACGTGAGAATCTCCATTCTTGTAGTGGATATGTCTTAACTCTGGTGCTGCTAACTTTAAAGATTTACTAAAGTCTAAATATTGACTGGCAATATCGTCCAAGATCAGCACATCAGATCAATGCCATGTGTAGAGTGATATGTTAACCAACGTATCACACACCTCAAATAATAATGATTAGTAAACGTTGAGCCACAGCCTTCCGTTTGCATGGCTAAACTACTCAGCCATCTCTCTATTCCTGTTGTTTTCCTTCCATCCCGCCATTTTCTCACTCACACATGGGAGCGTTGGGCCGATTCTGAGATTTTCATAACTGAGGAATGAGCTGCATGTGGCCCTTTGTCAACACCCCCGTGGCTCCTACCCTGACGGGGGTCTGGCTCTGTCTCAGAAGACAACAAGGCTCCCCTTTGTCCTGCTCCATGCCCGCCCCCGCGACCTTAATCACAGATTATCAGCCAGGTGACCGAGTCACTGAGTAGCTCTGTCACCAAAGCGGGCCTCTACCACACCACCTCCTTCTCGTTGCTTGAGCTGGACCTCGTTTCAGGACATATTTATAGAATGTGTTTCCTTTTTACTGAGTCATAGTATGCAGTAACACTGGCAGCCTGTGAGTCTATTTCAAGAAGCATTTCCATCGAATATGGATTCGGTTGCCTTGGCTGCATCCATTTGTTTTTCTGCCGGTCTTGTTACATGAGTAATGATCTCTGAGATTAATCTGCAAATGGACATGCTGGTCAATGGCATCTAAGACCAAACATCTCAAACCACCAACTCTGCTACTGATTTACAGACATCTACGCTGACATAAGCGAGCACCTGGTAATGATTCATTTAGGGGTTGAAACGCATGGGGGTGGGGGGGGGTCACTGCAGGAATGATGCAGGGGTGGATCTTCCCTCACTATGCAAGCATGCTGACTTTTAGGGCTTGATTTACTGCTTCAGATGTTTGATCATAATCAGGACGTGGCCAAAATTCCCGGTCGGGGGGGGTGGGTGGAGGGTTAGGAGCTGCACCGGAGGGAATCGTTAGCCTAAAAAACTGCCAAGCTAATTACCTTAAGCTACAAGAATATCACATCGTATAGTATTTACCTCCATCACAAAACTTGCCCCTACTCAGCCATCTACAAAGGCATTTCATTACAGAAACGCTATAAAAAATGTCTGCAATGTCTGTTAGAAATGTCCGATTTTAAGTTTCAGTAAGACCTAGTCTGCTAATGAGACTCACCCCAGGCGATACTGCTCTGTACTTGACATTTACAGCAGCATTTAGCATTCTCCATTTACAGCTCAGTCGTAAAATGTCCGTCTGCCCTGTCCGACTGGCTCTGCAGCTCTCAGGTAATGCGGCAATGTGTGGGTCACATTCCATCTCTGGTGTTTCTTCGGGGGGAATGGGCTGTCGGAGAACACTGCCCTAAACGAGCATATTAACCTATTGTGGTTCATTAAGGCGTGATTCTACCAATGAAACCCTCCATGTCTGAAAGGGGGCATCACTGCAGCTGAGAAACCAAGGCTTTGTACTGCCACCAGCGGGAATGTCCCCCGCATCACTGAGCGGCACTGTGACGTCACAAGCTCCCCGCCATTGTGCTCTGCGATCCTTCCTGAACCTTGAACACCAACAAAGGGCCTACAGGTGGTAAAATAAGCCCTCAGAAAAGAATTCAGGGCTTTGCACAAAGCAAATTCACCCTCAACGTTGTGTTTTTTAATGTATTTGAATTAAAATGAGTGTTGATAAAGGTCAGGACACAAGTGAATTAGACAAAATAATAGCAGTCCCATGTGGAGGTAAGGGTGATGAAATGGGAACTGTGGGAGAACGTGAGTGTGGCCACCCTTGGATTTTGGTCCCAAGTAAAAGGGCTTTAGGAAACACAGTGAAATGAAACAGTTGGTGTGTGTCTCCTAAAAAAACGTGCTGGTCAGTGACGGAGTCAAAGCACTTTCTGTAAGGAGACAGAGAGATTTCTCTTTCAACTGAAGCAGTTCACATTTCTCAAGTTCAACATTGCAGTAGCACTAGCTGCACCCCCACTGAAATAAAACCCTTATAAGCCGCCCGCCCCTTCACATCCAGCATTTGTAAGCCTGTTGAAAAGAAATGCTCCTATTTTACAGTTGTCCTGTTTCCCTGACGACACTTTCCTTTTTATTAAAAGAAGCCAATAGTAACTGAGCTCCCTGTTTACCAGTAACCAGTTTGTAACCATGGCAGCGGCACAGAACACAGTGCAGAGGGAGGACGCGCCCAGAGAGGGAGCAGGACCCCCTATGCTGTTCAGTCACATGATCAGAAAGATCTGCAACCAGTATGAAGATACCAACAGATATTATCCATAGAGCTTGTCAGTATGACTGAATGAACGATGCTTTCTGGTTGTAAGATGCATGAGAAGAATGGTAGTTTTCTCTTTCCCTGGGGCTGATTCACCAGATCACCACCAGATCAGAGCACAGGCCTGTGCCCCTGGGGGCCGGCCTTCCCTCCGCCAGCTCCTCTTAGCCCCGCCTCTTGGCGGACCACAGATCGGGTTACGGGTCTGTGTTTGAGCGCGGCTTCTGACAGTGCATTTTTATCAGCTCTCTGGCTCCTTCCCTCCAGTCAGGCCCCCGAACATGATACACTCCAGGGGCACTCAGCTGCACAGTGGCAAAACAGGGATATTAACACCCCCCTCCCCCCATCACTGGGTAGAGGGTTGTGGGATACGGGGGGACCCAAGAACACCTCATGAGTAGGAGCATACAGATGGAACCATGTCCAAAGGAAACACGACAGTCAAACCTTTGGTGAGATTGAGAGTGTGGTGCTGGGTTCAAGAGCTGGGTCACCTTACATGATCATTGAGGTTTTATGCTGACACACTTCTACGCAGTGCGGTCACAGTGAGACATAGCGTGAGGTCCTCACCACATCAGCCCTGCCATTACGGAGAGCACAAACAGATATTTCAACTGATAGTCTGGCCAACGAATGTGTTAAAAAATCCAAGTAATGCAAATTGATGGTCAGGATTACTCTCTTAAATGCCAATGCTAGTTGTCTTTATAGCCACTCACTGACATCAAATACATATTAATCATGTTGCTTCCTGATCAACGGGGTGGGGCTCATTGGGAGGGAATCAGACAATGTGGATGCCTGAGGCTCTACGGAGTCTGATGGGGAAAGGCCCTGAAAGTGGCACTGAACAAAACCTGCCAAGCTATCCTGATATGGAGCTGAGTGACACAGTGATTAAGCACTTGCAGGCGTAGCGCTAAATTAAACTCTGAGGACATCTACTAAATGCACTAGAGATGCAATGAGAACCTCAGGGTCCAGAATTCCCTCTGTGATGGATGGATGGAGAATCCCAAACCCCCTCCATGGGTCACTGGACACTGTGTGATCCTCACGGCCATTCCTGGCTCTCTCAGATGCCAGGTGAACTGGGCAGCTACAGGGAGAGTGTGCTGTATATATACATAAAATACAGCTACACCATCTACAGATGCTACAGGACACTACATATCCTCTATTTTACCGATAGAGGATATGCACTGACATACATGCCCCCTCAGACGCACTGCGTGGCAAGACATGCAGCAACCAATAATTGCTTAAATTATAATAATGACATGTTATTGATCCCTGCTTGGAAATTCCATGTTTTCCTACCCCATCCTGCTCTCCAGGACACACATGTAGGTGAGGGAAAGCTTGGCATTGAAGGGCAGCCACCTGCAGCGGGGCCCAGGGAGCTGGGGGATAAGGGCCGGGCTCAAGGGCTCAAAGATGTGGCTATTCTGCCAAAGCTAGGCTTGAACTGGCAACCTTCTGATGACGGGCACAGAGGCTTAACCCACTGAACAACACGTAGGCAGTTGAACATGGCAGGGATCTGTCCATCTTCCCAAAGGACCAGTTGACCATGGACATGATTGATGGCCTGCAATCTGGTTACAACAACAACTTTATAAGGAAAACTGAGTTATTTTGGCTAACACTATCTAACCATCTCCCAACGTTGTTTTTAGAACACAAGGCTCATCAGCATTGATGTTTTTATTAAATAAATGCTGAGAAAAACTTTACAGTTACACAGAACATATAAATGAAGCATGCAAAATATTTCATTGATGAATAGTCAAGAGCATATAATTTAAGATATGATTTTACCTAACAATCCCACATAATTGATACAAAATGACAACCACAAATATCTGGGGGAGAGTGTCTGTGTGTGTGTGTGTGTGTGTGTGTGTGTGTGTGTGTGTGTGTGAGTGGGGGGGGTGTGTGGGTTGTCAAGTTGCTAATTGTGTGCAAATGGCCCCATTCTATAAAACATGAGTGAGCAGTGCAAAGTGCCCCCTGACTGCTGCTCTTCACTGCTCACTGTGACCTGTTACAAACCCTCGGGTGCTAATGTGGCTGAGAAGACGGCAGCAGAGTGACATGCTGCAGATGGAGGCTTGGACTGAGGTTATAATCATTGTCTGACCACTCAGGCATGGACTCCCTGGCCTCAGTCCTGTCCTGCCATAGTCAATTTCAAATGACCCCCCCCGAAAGAGGGAAAACCACCTTGGGGAAGGAAGGAGCAGATGGCCGGTTGTGGCCGTGTGGTAAAAGTGAATGTTGAATTACCCAAACATTTACTGAAGGTCTTTTCCTTTGTATGACCCATTGATTGACAGGCAGCCTTCCCTGCTAAAGGCTTGTCTAAGGTCTGCTCATCAAATTCATGAGGGAATCCAGCATGAGGCTTAATGCTCTTTAGAAACACATGGCTTTTTCACAACCAGCATGTAACTCTTCATAACGACAGCGCGTTGCTAACAATGCCGCTATCGTGTTACGGGCCTATCAGCCTTGCAGGCCTTTCAGTGTGAATATGAGAAGAGAGGAAAAAAGAGCCAGTCACCGTGATAGCATCATCGCTGACTAGCTGAGACCGCCTTTTCAAGTCCTTCTCCCTTCACATTCCTCTTCTCCCTCGTAATGGCTGGACACCCATACCTTTTTCTGCTGCTGGCGAAATTGGCCATCTTTTCTGTCCTGATATCCTCACAAAGGCAGTTTTTGTGCCCGTGACAGGAATAGCGAAGACCTGGATCCGTCCTTGTGCAAACGGAATTTTTACGCAACCCAAGAAGCTGCTCTCCTGCAGGTTCTAGGGAATTGTGTGCTGAAGGATTAAGCCCCGCCCACTACAGCCCGCAGGTAGCATTACAAACACGGAGCGGAATTAAACCAATAATTGCTTGTTTCTCTGCCACTGTGTCCTTGGGCAATGTACAATGTCACAAGTCTATTTCAAAGTTACTTTGCATGCACCTGGTAGACTATGATATCAGTAGAGTAGATACCCAAGAAGATCATAATGTTGGTGGCCCACAACGGGCAAGTAGCTTAGCCTTCCCCTGTTAGCTCATTTGTGTCAGAAAATAATGGATCTTAACAGATAATCCCAGTTGCTTCTTTTGCCTCGGTTGTGTGATTCCAGGCTGGGAACAAACCCTTCAGAGGCCCCGCACCAACCACCACGTGCAGCAGAAAGGCATCACCAACGCCAACAGATCTGAACAACGCTTGTGATGTGAACTTGCAGATCAGCTTTCATTTAATCTCTGACATGCAAATAATGGCAACGGGATTTCCTGAACCTACCCAGCGATGCTCTCCCCAAGGCGTGCTGGGGCCGGCGGCTGTCTGAGTATTAGTGTGTGAAGAGACGAAGCTGCATGACCACTTGGAAATAAAGCTTCATCTGGCATTTGTACAAGTAGAGAACAGGTTCACTGGAATGTGTCACTTTATCTTGGCTTCTTTTTAAGGTATATACACATATCGCGGTGAGGGCAAGCTTAGGGGTCAGCGCAGGGTCAGCGCTACAGCCAGCCTAGAGCAGCATTCAAACCATTCAAGCTATATAAGAGACATATTCAGTTAGTGACCTGCTCTGCTCACCATGGCCATTCATTCACACTGATACTATATCAAAGGCACATTCGCTTAGTGACCTGCTCTGCTCACTATGGCCATTCATTCACACTGATACTATATCAAAGGCACATTCGCTTAGTGACCTGCTCTGCTCACTATGGCCATTCATTCACACTGATACTATATCAAAGGCACATTCGCTTAGTGACCTGCTCTGCTCACTATGGCCATTCA